>RYFJ01002184.1:0-145273 GCA_003991445.1 Oryza meyeriana var. granulata
GGTGGTTGAGTGAAGTCACGGAGTGCAGGTAAGCATACATCCCACTGTAGTGTAATAATAAACAATCTATTTGAAATAAGCCGTAACTCGTGGTTAAGGAGCACCGGGACTTCGTTTACACTTGACTAGCCTCAGAAGTTTTTAATTTTGCTTAAACTATGTTGGGATGAGGCATGTGGAACTCTCCTGGGATACGGAGGTCGAGATTCAGAAAATGGATTAAAACTTAGACGCGAGGGTAAGCTGAACCAAGGAAACTTTGGAGGAGAATGACAATTCTCGCTACGGTTAATAATTACACATAACATTGTTGTTCAGTCAAAACTGGCTAGGTCCGGGTTTAATGAACTGATTTGTAAAGCCTGCTTTCTGCAAATGAGCCTTGCCACCCTGATCCGATATTGCACTAATGCATCTTGTAGTGTGACTTGCTGAGTACGTTTTTGTACTCATGGTTGCTCAATTTAGCATTTTTATCCAAACGAAGATTAGGTTAGAAGAGATGACCTTGCTAGATGTCTGCACAGCTTAGGCAGGATGAACGGAAGTGTCGGTGATACTAGGTCGCGACCCTAGTCAACTTCTTGTGGGCATGTTGTTGGGCCTACTACTAATCTGGTTTTCCGCTGCTGTTTATCTGATAATCATGGTCCATAATCGACCGTAATTAAAGGTAATTAAAACTTTAGCCTCTTTCATCTCGATATATGTTTTGTATTGGCTATGTATGTGTGTGTCAACTACTGATCCAGGGATTGGTACAGGAAAACACATAAGGTTTCTGGTTTCCAAAACCGGGGGTCGACATCCGACAACGGCTTAGCTCTTAAGTACAAATTGGGATCACCATTGGTGCGGGTTGAACAGATCGACTACCTACAGTACCAGATGAGGAGATTGCATAATTGGTACATGGCGGAGTCAAAAAAGGGCACGTACCATGTCGGTGCGAATTACACTAACGATGATTTCTGCCACGGTGATGGCACAATTTGGCTGGGTTTTGAACAACTGTTCCATCTCTACTAGCTGGACTCCCTCGACATCTGCATTATGCAAATCTGGATTCTGTAAGTACCCACGTAGATTACAGAGTAACACGATTACATGCAAAACATTTTGGGCTTTCTAACTTCTATACTTTTACAGAAGGTGCATGATGAGAGCCCAGAGTAATAAATTGGATATTGGATTTCTTGACCCACAAATCATGAACAAAACCATGGTGTTAAGCAGGCCGGATGATGTGGTGGACTACATATCCTGTGCATTCGAAAGGCATACAGATAAGGACAAAATTCTCGTGCCATATCTCATGAAGTATGTGCCCTTCGCTTCTTTCGTTGTATGTATTCAATATCTACTATCCTAATACATCTCTTCACTCACACCTTCACAGGGCTCATTGGATTCTCCTTGTCCTCGAAACTAGTAGGGACCATATTGTTGTAATGGATTCTCGTCGTAAAGACCAGTCCGAATTCCAAGAGGTCCTAGACGTCTTCAACAGGGCGTTCGGGCCACTACAAAAAGTCAACGATGAAATCAGAATTCAGTGTGAGGGTCGGGTTTCAATGCCTCAAACAACCACCAGGAAAACAATTGTTGTGGCTTTTATGCCATGCGCTACATGATGTACTTTACAGATGATTACTTTCATATCAACGATGAAGAGGTATAAATCTCCTTGCGATGCATAGATATTTCAACTGTGTTTAGTTCGATATTTTTCATGACAGTGCATCGAATGCAGGGAATGGACAATCTAGCTTACTAGGATCACACAAATGGGGGGCTTTCAAGACGAATTCGCCGGCTTTATCGTTAGAGAAATCATCGATCCGAAAGGCGTGCACCATTTGTCAAGGTAACACCGTACAAGTATTTAGAAAAAAGGATCCCAAGACATTGTTTTGTTAGGTCGTTCAACAGCGACAAAGTAGCTCTCCAATTGTAACTTAGAACTACTTTGCTTAACTTGTACTCAAACCAATGAGTTCATATGTGAGATATTTGTACTATGACCGCTAGTGTTTAATTATCGATTGTGTAATAATTAATAATTATTGAAACGGGACTCTATTAACGACTGCTATTAATAATTGACAACTGCTTTGATAAAAAAGGATTTATAAATTAATTTTTTTATTTTCTAAAAAGTTATCAGTGCCGGTTAAGGGTATAAACCGGCACTGATGGTCACTAATCAGTGTCGGTGATAACCCTGCATCGGCACTGATAAAGCCCATCAGTACCGGTTCAGAATTTATGCCCTGAACCGACACTGATGATGCCCACCTGGAGGCCTCGGGACAGCTTCAGAGGTCCATTAGTGCCGGGTGTAGAACCGGCATTGATGAGGCCTCATCAGTGCCGAAAGAGTTGTGTCGGTTGGGTACCCAACACAGATAGATCTTTCCAATCGACACTAATGATAGTTTCTGTAGTAGTGTTCTATACTAGTATAGCACACATTTCCAAAGCACGCACCCATGTCCATGTCTATAGTGTCGAGAGTCAACCTCATCTAATCCAAAAACACACCGTACTCCGCAGTACGGTGAACCGTGATACAGACCAAAACATATCGCTGTGGCAACTCTTGCCGACTTAGGCCTGTTCGCAAGGGCTTAAAGCCAGCAGCTTCTTCTCTCGTTTTTCACGCGCACGCTTTCCAAAACGATAAACGGTGTGTTTTTTGCAAAAATTTTCTATATGAAAGTAGCTTTAAAAAACAAATAAATCCATTTTTTAACTTTTTAATAGCAAATACTTAATTAATCACGCCCTAATGATATTTTTTGTTTTGCGTGCCACTTATTTAAGCTGCAAAAGCAACACCGCCGAACAGGCTGTTAGAGTCTAACTAGGACGCCAGCGGAGCACATGGACATAAGCACTAGACACGTACGTCATAGCCAAAGATAAATGTGAAGAACTGCGTACTTGGTTTCTGTTTGGTCATTTATCTCTGTATTTCTATACCAGTACAGCACATATTTCCAAAGCACGTACTCATGTCCACGTATATAGTGTCGAGGGTTAACCTCATCCAATCCAAAAACACACCGGTATTTTAGCATCGGTTCTACCCATTCGGTTGAAGGCATACGTGCAGAATTTTTTACAATCTTGTCTAGAGCGAGGAATAACTCATTCACTTTATTTAAATCCATCAGACTTTACCGGACACAATACGTTACATTGTCTTACAATACCCAATACCAAATTCTGTAAATACAGGGCTGAACATTCCCTGTTTTGTTGCAGAGTCCTCAGTCCCTCATGCCCTCCACACCGTTCAATTAATTTGCCAGACCTGATTATGTATCAGTATAAATATAAGATAAACTGGCGTAGCCTTTAAATATCCATATCAAGCACGAGAGAGGTATCCCCTTTGTCCACGGTGAACGTCTTGAGCATCTTCCCCGTCGCCGTCGTCACCTGCACGACGTACGTGCCATGGTAGCCCCTGAGCCTGAAATGGCCGTCGCCGTCGACGGTCCCGCGCTCGTCCGACATCCACTCCCTCCGGAGATTGACCAACCTCTGGCCTGCCTCGTTGACGGTGCCGTCGGCGTCCACAAGGGACGCGTCCTGGAGCCACATGCGGCCCTGCGTGAACCCCCAGAGCACGACGCCGGCTACGGCCGAGTGCGCGTACGCCTCCCGGAGCACCACCTCCAGGTCGTCGGCGCGGAGGGACACGTCGGGCTCGCTCACGTCCAGCTCGGTGATCCAGATGGGCAGCCCAGTCGAGCTTGTCGAGCGCGTCGCAGATGACCTCGCCCGATGGGTTGCTCACGTGCCCCTGGATGCCGATGCCGCCCACCGCCGCACCCCCTCGCCGGAGCGCGTCGATGACCTCGATGTACTTCTCGGGCGTCGCGTTGGGGTCGTTGGCGCACTCGACGTTGTAGTCGTTGACGTAGAGCTGCGCGCCGGGGTCTAGCCTCGCCGCCTCGCGGAACATGAGCGCGGCGGTGTCGTCGCCGAGCCGGTCTCGGTAGAAGCGGCCGTGCAGCATCTCGTTGTTGACATCGTAGTGCGGGATGTTAGTTAAGCCTTACGCTGTAGTTAGTTAGAATCTCACGTCACTCTCTACTATGTATACACACGGACACGTCGTGAGACCATGCCGAGAATGGGTCACGTACGAGTCTGTACAATAGTTCGTGGGTGACGTCACGGACGTGGGGATGGACACGTCGTGAGCAGCAACGTGCGGACACTTTGCACTTGTAAAATCGCAATAAAAGGAGAAGGAAAGAACAGAAAACGCTGCGGTGTTTTGAGGCAGCATCAAACTCTCTGTGTTCTAAGTGTTCGCGTGTGTTCTTGTGCTCTTCGTCCTCCCGGCCGGAGCCTCCAGTTGAAAAGGTCCCAGGCACGGACGCTGACCCCGGGTGAGTTCCCGGGTGCGGGCGCGGGTGCGGACGCGAGGGCCCGGGCACGGGCACGGACACTGACCCTAGGCGAGTTCCCCGGCGCGGGCGCGGACGTGAAGGCGCGGACGAGGGCCTAAGAGCGGGCGCAGGCGCGGCCTTCGGTGCGACGCTAACAAGTGGTATCAGAGCCTGCGAGAGGTCTTGCGACTGCCATGGCATCTCCAAGGGGGTCCCGTGGTGGTACCCCGCCGGGCGCCGACAAGACAGGCACGTCTAGCGGCGGGGGAGGCGACAAGTCACCGTCGCGCTCGCCATCACCATGTCCACGCCGTTCTCTGTCGCGCCGTTCGCGCACCCGGGACGCAAGACGTCCACGGGAGGTCGTCATCAAGCACGTGATCAGGGAGACTGGCGGCTTCGGCAACTGGCCGCAGTTGACGAAGACCAACTACAACGAGTGGTCGCTGTTGATGAAGCTGAAGGTTCAATCCCGCCATCTGTGGGACGCTGTCGAGCACAGCGACGTCGAGTTCCACGACGACCGCACCGCACTAGACACCATCTGCAGCTCGGTTCCGCCGGAGATGATTCCCACACTCGCGACCAAGGAGTCGGCGAAGGATGCCTGGGAGGCCATCAAGACACTCCACATCGGCGACGATCGCGTGCGGAAGGCTACGGCGCAGAATCTCCGCGTTGAGTACGAGGCGATCACGCTCCGCGACGGCGAGGCGATCGAGGACTTTGCCCTGCGCCTGACTGGGATCATTCAGAGGCTGGCAACCCTCGGCGATCCAGAACCGGACAACAAGGTGGTCGCCAAGTATCTGCGTGTCGTGCATCCAAGGTACAAGCAGCTCGTCATCTCCATTGAAACTCTTCTCGATATCTCGCGACTCTCGATCGAGGAGGTCACGGGGAGATTGAAGGCGGCGGACGACATCGAGCCCTCCCCGCCTCAAGCTGCCGGCGGCAAGCTGCTTCTCACAGAGGAGCAATGGATCGAGAGGTACAAGAAGCGTGAGCAGGAGTCTGGCCGAGACTGTTCCAGCTCTGGTGGCCGCGGCAAGCACCGCGGGAGTGGCCGTGGCCGTGGCGCAGGCGGCGGTACTGGCTCACGCATCGGCTCCAGTGCGGGCCGAGTCAACCCCGAGGACATCTGCAAAAATTGCGGTAAGAAAGGCCACTGGGCCAGGGATTGTCGCAGCAAGAGGAAGGAGGAGCAGGTTCACGTGGCCCAGGATGACGAGCCGACGCTGCTCCTCGCCCTAGACATGGTGGACGATGGAGGGGCTCACCCTGAGTCCTCCACCTCGCCGCCACTGCCGCCACCAACCCAGGAAGGCGCCACTGCAACTCCGCGCTAGCTTGAGCTTGTGGAGGAGAAGGTGTTCACCGCGTTCGACGCGACTGAAGACCGGGACCCGAAGCGCTGGGTCCTGGACACCGGAGCCACGAACCACATGACGGGTTCTCGCGCTGCGTTCTCCGACCTCAACACCGGCATCGTCGGCACGGTGCGTTTCGGTGACGGCTCCGTCGTCAAGATCGAGGGCCGCGGGACTATCCTGTTCGCGTGCAAGAACAGGGAGCACCTCGCCCTCGTCAACATGTACTTCATTCCCCGCCTCACTGCCAACATCATAAGCATCGGGCAACTCGACGAGGTGAGGTTCTAGGTGCTCGTAGTCGGAGGAGTGATGCGAGTTCGCGACGAGGAGCGCCGCCTACTCGCCAAGATTCACCGGAGCCCAAGCCGGCTCTACGTGCTCGACCTCAACATTGCACGGCCGGTGTGCTTGGCGGCGCATGCCAAGGAGGATGCATGGCTGTGGCACGCCCGATTCGGGCATGTCAACTTCGGCGCGCTCTGGAAGATGGGACGGGAGGCGCTCGTCCAGGCATGCCCCTGCTAACCCAGGTCGAGCAGGTGTGTGATGCCTGTCTGGCTGGCAAACACAGACGCACGCCGTTCCCGCAGCTCGTTCTGACGCGCTCAACGGAGGTGCTCCAGCTGCTGCACGGGGATCTTTGCGGCCCCATCACTCCTCCGACACCTAGCGGCAATCGGTACTTCCTCCTTCTTGTTGATGATTACTCAAGGTACATGTGAATCGCACTGCTTCCCAGCAAGGACGCCGCACCCGCGGCGTTTAAACGCATCCAAGCCGCAGCTGAGCGCAAGACCGGCAAGCGTGTCTGTGCTCTCCGCACGGATCGCGGAGGAGAGTTCCTGGCGGGCGACTTCGAGCAGTACTGCGCCGAGCTCGGCGTACGGCGCGAGCTCACGGCGCCATACTCGCCCCAGCAAAACGGCGTCATCGAGCGGCGCAACCAGTCGGTGGTCAGGACCGCTCAGTGCATGCTCAAGGCGAAGCAGCTCCTGAGCGTGTTCTTGGGGGAGGCTATCACGACAGCCGTCTACTTGCTCAACCGGTCCTCGTCCAAGAGCATAGGAGGCAAGACCCCCTACGATCTCTGGACCGGAAGCATGCCAGGCGTTCAGCACCTGCGCACCTTCGGCTGCGTTGCGCACATGAGGGTGACGACGCCGAACCTGAGGAAGCTCGACGACCGGAGCCGGCGCACAATCTTCGTCGGGTACGAGGCGGGCTCCAAGGCCTATCGCCTGTACAATCCATTGACGAGGCGGGTCCATGTCAGCCGCGACGTCGTCTTCGACGAAGCCGCTCAATGGACCTAGGAGGGAGAACTCGCCGACGTCGCTGACGACTTCAACATCGAGCAGGACACCGCGGATCAGCCCCAAGTGATCACTGTGACTACGTCGACCACTACGCCTGCGTCAGTACCAGCGTCCAGCTTGACATCACCCGAGCGGACGTCTCCGCCACCGTCGCCGTCCCATGACGTCGCGCTGCTGACACCAACTACACCAGCACAAGCTGCTGGGCAGGAGCTGGAGTTTGCCACGCCACCGGACACTGATGAGGCTGATCTGGATGTTGATCACGATGATGCTCCACTCTGTTTTTGCAGGCTGGACAACGTGTTGGGGCCTTCCACACCACCAGGCCTGGCGCAACAGGAGATAGCGGAGCATCTGCTTCTGGCTAGCGACGCTGAGCCGTCCACCTTCGCTGAGGCGCAGGAGCACGAGTGCTGGCGCCACGCTATGCTTGACGAGATGACGGCAATCAAGGCAAATGGGACCTGGGAGCTCGTCGACCCACCGCCGCGGACAAGACCCATTGGGCTCAAATGGGTCTATAAGGCGAAGAAGGATGCAGCCGGAATCATCTCCAAGTACAAAGCCCGACTGGTCGCAAAAGACTATGTGCAGTGGCAAGGAGTCGATTTCAATGAGGTGTTCGCGCTGGTGGCGTGGCTGGAGTCCGTGCGGCTCCTTCTTGCGCACGCCGCGAGCGAAGGCTGGACTGTCCATCATATGGATGTCAAATCCGCCTTCCTCAACGGCGAGCTGCAGGAGGAGGTTTACGTCGAACAGCCGCCCGGCTTCATCCTCAAGGAAGAAGAAGGCAAGGTCCTGCGCCTTGTCAAGGCGCTCTACGGCCTACGGCAAGATCCACGCGCCTGGTACGTGAAGCTGGATGGCTCCCTACTCAAGCTCGGCTTCAGGCGCAGCAACTTCGAGCACGCAGTGTACCTCCGCGGTGAGGGCGCGCGCCGCCTCATCGTGGGAGTATACGTCGATGATCTGGTGATCACGGGCGGCAGCGCCGGCGACATCGACGAGTTCAAGTCACAGATGAATGCTACGTTCCAGATGAGCGATCTGGGATTACTGCACTACTACCTCGGCCTGGAGGTGACACAGTCGGCGGACGGCATCACCCTGGGCCAAAGCGCGTATGCGGCAAAGATCCTGAAGAATGCCGAGATGGCTAGGTGCAATCCTAGCTACATCCTAATGGAGCCACGCCTCAAGCTGAGCAAGGCGAGCACTGCACCCGTCGTCGACGCAACCGCCTACAGGAGCATCGTCGGCTCGCTGCGGTACCTGGTGAACACCAGGCCAGACTTGGCCTACTCGGTGGGCTACATCAGCCGCTTCATGGAGAAGCCAACCACCGAGCATTTGGCAGCAGTCAAGAGGGTGCTGAGATACATCTCAGGCACACTGGACTTCGGCTGCCACTACATGAGGAAGAAGAAGGACACGCAGCTCATCAGCTACAGCGACAGCGATCTCGCCGACGACATTGACACGCGCAAGAGTACTTCGGGCATGGTCTTCTTCCTCAGCAACAATGTCATCACCTGGCAGTCACAAAAGCAGAAGGTTGTTGCCCTGTCTTCATGCGAAGCGGAGTACATCGCCGGGACTACAGCCGCCTGCCAGGGCATATGGCTGGCGCGCCTCCTTGCGGAGCTCAAGGGAGAGAAGGAAGGCGCATTCCAACTCAACATCGACAATGAGTTCGCCATACAACTCAGTAAGAATCCTGTCTTTCACGATCGCAGCAAATATATAGATACAGGGTTCCACTACATTCGTGAATGCATCGAAGAAGGAAGGATGAATGTTGCCTCCATTGGCACCACTGAGCAGCTGGCGGACATCATGACGAAGGCCCTGGCGCGTGAGCGTTTCTGTGAACTGCGCGCTAAGCTCGGCCTCGTCAATCTCAAACAGATACGCAAGGCTTAGGAGGAGATTTATTAGTTAAGCTTTGCGCTGTAGTTAGTTAGAATCTCACGTCACTCTCTACTGTGCATACACACGGACACGTCGTGAGGCCATGCCGAGAATGGGTCGCGTATAAGTCTGTACGATGATTTCTGGGTGACGTCATGGACGTGGGGATGGACATGTCGTGAGCAGCAACGTGCGGACACTTTGCACTTGTAAAATCGCAATAAAAGGAGAAGGAAAGAACAGAAAACGCTGCGGGGTTTTGGGGCAGCACCAATCTCTCTGTATTCCAAATGTTCGCGTGTGTTCTTGCATTCTTCGTCCTCCCGGCCAGAGCCTCCGGTTGAAAAGATCCTGGGAAGGCACAGACGAGGGCCCAAGTACGGGCGCAAGCGCGGCCTTCGGTGCGGCGCTAACACGGGAAGCGGCCGGCGTAGCGGGACAGGAGGCCGTTGAGGCGGCCGTGCACCGCCGAGGCGAGGTCGTCGCGGCCGAGGTCCTTGATCCACTGCTGCACGTCGCCGTCGACGGCCCAGAAGATGTAGTGGCCGCGCGCCGGCTTGCCGTGGCGGTCGCAGAAGTCGAGCAGCGCGTCGGCGTCGCGGTAGTTGAGCTGGCCGCGCTGCGCCTCTGTCCAGTACCACTTGAGCTCGTTCTCGAAGACGGCCCAGTCGAAGTTATTGGTGAAGAAGTCGACGAAGTTAGGGTCCTGGATGACCGAGACGTTGATGCAGGTGCCGAGAGGGAAGACGCTGTCCATGTGCACCACGCGGACGAAAGCGCCGGAGATGCTCGCCGCCACTCCGGCTCCGCCGCCGAACTTCAGGACGACGTCCCGCTTGCGAACCTGAAAATGGTCAAATGGGCTATCAATGTCATGCATGGTTGCGAGCTACGTGGGTTTAGAATGGAATGAGAATTGCGAAATTTCCCTATGTGCACATAATATTTCACACTATCCTCTCTATAACTATGAGATCGATCAATCGATCATCTATCTAAGTTGCATCATCACTGTTGATCGCTAATAACATAATTAAGCCACTTCAATTGGTTAATGACATGGGCCATTTAAAGCCCATCTACTTTGGATCTTCTGAATCCCATCGTCAGAGAGTAGATTGGGATGACGCAGTTAACGAGAGAACAGACGAGGAACGTGAGCGGAATGTGAAGGGACTTCGCCAGCGGATCGGCAACACGAGTGTTCGCCGGCAATTAAGACGTTGCAGTCGATCTCGATCAGCTACTCTGGAAGTTCCATCTATCTGGAAGGTGCAGGTATTGAGAAATCCACATATCGAACTTACACCTAAGAAGATTATATTTGTTTGTCGGATCTGTAATCCACAGGTATCCCCTCCACGAACTTGCATATTCTATGTGCCTATTTTACATATTAGAGTAAATTATACTTTGTATCGGATAGAACCTATCTTATTTTATTTTGCATCAGATTTAGTACATATTTTAACTTTGCACCAGGTATATTAAAATAAGTCTCATTTTGCACTAGATTATATCATATAATTAAATGAAAATCTTATGAAATACGAGTAAAACTCATGAAATTTTTTGAATTTAAACCAAATTCACAAAGTTTCATCTAGATTTTATAAAATTTGATAAAATTTCCATCGATTTGATTATGTATCCTGGTACAAAATAGAACTTATTTTGATATATCTCGATGTAAAGTGAAAATACGTACTAAACCTGGTGTAAAATAAAACAAGATATATTTCACCTGCTACAAAGTGCAATTTACTCTACATATTATTATAACCATAGATCACACTAAAATTTTTTGGAAGTAAATAAAATATGCCATTATACTGAAAATAGCACACTCTACAGTTTTTACTATGTTTTAACTTTTTAACTTTAATACAATCACTAAATTAGGTATTCAATATAATTAAAGTATTTATATTTGTAATAGCAATAATAATAACCCGTGTAACGCATTGGTTGACTTGCACCTTAGGAGGTCCATCTTTATTCATCCCATCTGCAATCCGTGCAGGTATTCCATCATGAACTTCTGACGTTCTATGTGACCAACCGTTGATCATACATATTAATAGTTTACAGTAATTTTACTAGATAAAATATGTCATTGAAAATAGCATGGACTCTGCATTTTCACTATATAGACTCTTTGGTCTTAGTGTTTTTTAAATATAATAATTATATATTAGTTATTAATAAATATATGAGTGTACCCTCTTGGACTCAGAATTTAATATTTTAGTAATGTAAATCTAAAATTAGATATTCATAATTAGCATGGTATAATTAAAGTAGACTCTTCTTTTAATCTAACCTAATTATAATTAAAAAATATCCATTATATGATTAAAATTTGTATATTTATAATAGAATTAATAATAGCCTGTGAACTCTCTCAATCTTATGATATCATACTAATAGATTATAAAATTATATGTTATAGCCCGTGCGGACGCATGGCACCGACACGAATACAACTTGATGCTTATTAATTTTGATATTAGAATTATTAGATCAATAAAAAAGCCAAAGGCTAGACTCCTAAGTGAATACAAAACTCAATATTTATTAATTAATAATTTCAGATTTATTAAATCATGCAAAAACTATAATCGTGATTCCAAACCGTATACAACATGGTATTTCTCAAATATGAATTTCAAAAGTATACAACTCGATATTTATTAATAATGAATTTTGAAATTATGAAGTAAATATAATTGAGACTACAAACTATCAACTCAGTTATTTAAAATTTTAATTAAATTAAAAAAAATAAATTGTGACCCCAAGATGAGTCTAAGTGGTACTTATCAATTCTGAATTTTAAATTATTATTAAAAAATAAAGTAGAAAAATATAACAGCCCATGCGTACATTATATCGTGCTATCGCAACCATAGATCGTATTAATAATTTCAGTTAAATAAAATATGTTACTGAAAATATTATGGGCTCTTTAATTAGTTTTTAATACCTTGAATTCTTTATTTTTAGGTATCCTGAAATTTAACAATTCCTAAATTTGATGTAAAAAATATAAAGCTGTACATAATTATTAATTTCGAATTTAATAATTGGCAAGCTGTAATTGACATATACTCTTCTCTTGATCTAAGCAGCTATAATTTAAAAACTACAAATGTGGTCAGTATATAATTATATAATATTAACAAAAAAACCTGTGCAACGCATGGATTGACGGCTAGTTTACATAACCCCTTGTATATACCCTAAAGTTTTTGTTTTATCTTTAGTTGACTAAGATTTGATTGTTTGTTCTTTTGAAGAGGGCAATATTGCCTTTCACATATAACCAAAAGTAAGAACTGTCATTCAAATTAACTTTTTCGATTTCAAAAAAAAGTAAAGGATTACAAAATAACTGAAACTTGAAAATCTTAGAAACTACACTTTGAACTTGAAATATAATTTTTGAATGAATTTTCAATAAAATTTGAAAACCATGGATTTTTCCAAGCTATGTACATATTCAGTTTTATTGGTCACAGTTTCCATTATATGCAAAATTTGTTGAATTTTTAAATTTTAACTTTTTTCGCTTCTCTAAGTTCAAGGAAAGAATTCAAATTTTTAGTGATTTGTGCATTTTTGGCACACTCGAATATTTTTCTGTTTCAAACCATCGTGATGCATTGCCCTTACATGTTGTTCTATGGATGTGTACACGTGCGCTTTTGTCACTCTGCTACCCACAAGAGAGAGGGAATGGATTCCAATCACTCCACGTGATGTCCCCTTGTGTACTTTTTTCTCTTGAATTCATTGCAAATAGTTTAAAAAATCTAAAAAATTGACAATATAATCTTATAGTAACATCAATCACTCTACCAAAAATCAAGTTCAAATTCAACCTATATACTGAGGAAAAAAAGAACAAATTCGTATATAAATAGTACCACTACTATTTATATGCTAAATTTATCTTTTTTATACCTCAATATGTGTGTTGAGTTTAGACCTAAAATTTTGTATAATATATATATATATATAATATGATTCTTGTCAAATTTTATGAGAATTTTTCATAACTATTTTGGATGGTTTTTAAATAAACAAGGGAACATACTCTCGAGAGAGATGTCAAAATAGTTTCCGCAAGAGAAAAGAACAAAAACAAGGAGCAGCTGCCCTGCCAACTTATGCTTATCATTTGCTATTATCAGCAAGTGACACATTAGTATTGTCGTGGCACGAAAAAATGATGTACCGACGTCACGCAATTTACTTACTTGGCACGATGCTGTTCACCCAACAAATGGACAGTTAATTATTATCAATTATTTGCTAATTAATTAAAGATTGGTTATCATAATACTTTTTTCTTTTTAATAGATGACGCTATTAACTTTTAAAAATAAGTTTTACTATTCATCCTATTCAAAAAATATGTAATTATTATTTACTATGTTGTGACATGTTTTATGGTTAAAGGTACTGTGTGTTGTCGTGTGTTAGATGGGTCACCTTGTCGGTCTTCTCCTTGAGCTGCCTGAACCACGCCTTGCGGTCCACGGCGAACACACGGAGGTCCATGACTGTCACAGCCCTAAATCTAATTTCAGGTAATTAGGGTTATGACCTATTGTCAATAGAGTGCACAAATTAAATTCTTGCATTGTCACTTCATGCGAAATTAAAGTTTGCAAATATTTTCAAACTCTCAATAATAAAACCATAATCGGCAAAAACCAAACATCACCTAAAAGTGCATCAAGTTGAACAGAAACATATGTAGAAAATAATTTATTCAAATACTGGTTTATTTATCATGAATCAATATAATTTTTCCAGAATTTATTTCATTAGTTTAGACCTCTTAAAAATTCAAACAAGTTTCAGCCTGGATCCTTTTCCCTTGACCTATGCATTTGTATAGTCTAAGGATTTTCTAAAGATGTTTGGTTGCACATAAAATCATGGAAAAATTCCTTTAAGCACTATCTCACCTAATTAATCCACTGTAAATTTTACATGATTTTATCACTTCAATAAATGCTTTAATAAAATCCCTCAAATCAGCAAAACTAGGAAGCTAGCTGAAATAAATTGGTTTGATTCTAAAATTCACCAAATAAAAATTAGTATTAATTAGGTAGTGCAGTTCTACCAAAAGTTGTGTCAACAAGAACTCTACCACCAGTAATTTTGGCTCAATTTAATTCCCAAGGAAGTCACATGAAATAATAGGAGCAAAGCCCTAGGGACATAAATTAAACTGCAGAAAAACTGGATCAATCCCCCTACTTTGCAATTTCACCAAAGCTGGACCAGACCATTTCTAACCATGAAAATTGGTCAGCAGGTTAAACACATCTTTCTCTACCTCCAATAATTTTCTCCTAATTTATGCCCCTCATTAACTTAGTGAAACAGTAAAATAAAGACAGCATGTTGGACAGCTCACAAGACTTAGCTTCTAGAGACTTCTCCTCTCATTTCTCACTTACAAGTGGACCCCACGAGGCCTGGCCCACTTGTAAGCCTTACCACAGCATGGGACAGTGTGATTCACCAACATTTCTACCCATACTCCTCTCTCATCCCTAGGTTTTTACTACAAGGACCCACAAGACATAGACTAGACTTAGCCAAAAATGTGTAGAAAAATGTAGTCTTACATGTGGGACCCACCCTGGGCACTGTAGCACTAAAGCCACTCAGCACTGCATCAGCCAACGTGTTAGCAGCTCGTCCTTCTTCTCCCTCACAGTTTACAGAGACGGTAGATGAGCACACCCCTGGGAAACCTCGACCATTTCGCTCCAAATTTTGCCAGCCACCTCTCCTCTTTCTCCTCTTCACGTTCCTACCAAGAACACCGACGGAGACCGCAAAGATCACCGCCGGCAAGCCCATCTTATCCTCTGCTGAAACTGTTCGATCGAACCCGAGCTTGCTCTGGTGAGCCCCATCCTCTTCCCTCTGCTGGAACGTGATTAGCACCTCCCAATAATTCCATTTTTGTATTACCTGCCCTAGGAACTGCCGGCCCAAGTCGCTGTGACGCCGCCATCCTTGTCCTCTGATCCGCAGTGCCGCCGCTGGCGTCGCCTCGCCATTCCGACCGATCCAGAACACCGCCGACCGAGCCAGCTCGCCAGTGTCATCGCCTTACTCCCAGAAGACAATCGGCAGAAGGAATCGGGAGATGGTGCAGTGAAGCTTGAGATCGAGGCCATCTTCTTCCTCTCTGGCCAACTGCCGCCGCCGTCGATTTCTTTCTCTTTGGTAGGTCTCAGTCCGATTCCTTGCATAGGAGCCGTCATTAGGAAGCTATTGACCTCGGGAACCATTCGCCTTGGCTGCAGATCGACGGGAGCAAGCCACTGCCGTGGAGCCCGAAGCTTCCGCCGCTGCCGAGCCGTTCTCTCCGTCGCCGCCGCTGTCCAACCCTCCTCCGCCTCGGGCCATCGCAGGGTGAGCATCCTTGCACCCAGTAGTAACTTATGCATGCACTGGCTGGACCGGTTTAAGCCCGTAGGGCGTTTTGCCTCAGTGACCTGAGAGCATCTGCCGCTTATCCTCGCCGCCGGCGAGATTCCGGCCACCGCCGGCAACGAGAAGACCACTGATGGTTTCGCCAATGTCTCCTCTACCTTTTCTATGTTGGCCGCTACCCGAGCCGACGCCGCCATCGCCGTCACCACCACCGAGAAGCTCGCCGGCTCTGTCTGCCTGTGCTCTGCTCTGCTTTGTCTCAATGTCGTGTGGGCCCGGGTTGGAAGAGAAATAAGAAAAAGAAAAGAAAAGACAACCGATTTATTTTACAACAGAAAAATATGAAAACTTCAGAAATCCATAACTTTTTCATGTTAACTCCTTTTTGAGTGAAAAATTTTTTTTTAGTTCTATAAATTTGTGAACTTTAATACTGTCAAATAAAATATGATCACTTATGTACAGAAAATATCCAGAAAATAATATAAAGCAAAAGTAACTTATTTTGTGCCTAGGAACTTGAAATATTACCATAAAATCCATTATAAATTCTTTTGAGGTGAACCAAATTTCTATGGATTCATAAAAATGTGCTCTTTAATTTTGTAAAATAAAAGGTGAGAACTTCTGTGTGGAATTTTTCTCTAAAAATGGAAATATCTATTGTATATATCTTTATAACCTAGAAGTTTATAAATTTCTAGAAAATTCATCCTAACTGCTAAAAACGTGAAACCACTTTTGTTTAACTCAGAAAATTGTAACCTTTACTGTGGATAATTGGTATTTAACAAAACTATCTCTCAAAATAGGCCTAAGTAATTTCTAACCTTTCTTTTTAACAAAATTGAGAAATTCATATTTAAATCGTTTTAAATCAAATTTCAGTGAACCAAATTTTGTCGGAACCAGAAAGATATGTATTTTCACATAAAAATGCTCACACTCATAAAATCCTACCAGAGAATGCTAGTACATATTTTCCACTTAGGGTTTTTCCTATAGTTTCGGCTTTTGCCATTTTCAGCCTTAGGGTCTTGTTATTTTTGTATCTCCCAATCCAGAGATGCAAATGACTTGGTTCTTTCTCCTAAAATCTTGTTAGGACATGCCCTACCTACTGTATTTGTCTCAGAATTTATCGATCATTTTTTGCATAGGCATATTTAATTGATTCTTATTTGCATATTCGCTTTTATCGGTAGATTCAGACAATTCGGAGTATGTGGAGCAAGAACCAGAGGTTGAGTGTGACCACTCGCTGCAGCAAGGCAAGCATTTAAACAAGCTACTAAGCAAGCATCTAAGCATATTGAACCCATATTTTCAATAAATTGATTTGTTTGCGAAGGAAATATCTATATGCATGTTTCGGTCTTGTTAAAATGGGAAAAACGGGTAGAGTTTATATTACCCAATTGAATGCATTTCCGTTCCTTGATCGTTGATTCCATATTTATACCTTGTCACCCCTGGTTAAGTACTTTGGGATACTTTTATTTTATCGAATGCTTAGCCATGCTTAATTCTAGACTTAGAAAAATCCGATAGATGGAGCTATCAGTTCAAAACTAGTTTAATACGAATGGATGGGTTAAAATCTGACAAGAATAACTTCTGATTAATAATTAAGAAAATGTTTGACTTGGACGGATGATAGGGCGATGAAGGGATGGTGTTTCCCCAATGCACGTAGCTCCATCTGGGTCGTTAAGGACCGAACATGTTGACGTCTATTCAAGCACTCTACGTACTTCCACACGCCGGTATGGGACGGCTTAACTCAGTAGCACGGGAGGCTGTGACCATCTACGCCCGTCCGTCAGTCGTGATGGGAGACCTTTGGAGGACCTCGTGCGAGCCTGGTTTTGGCCGGAGGTGCCTCCCGTAACGGTGAGCCCGCCTTAGTTACCACGCACGCACGTGACTAAGTCGTCGGGGGCCCAGATGTGGTTTAGGTGGTTGGGGCTAAGCGTGCAAAAGGTTTTGTTGTGACCTCTAGTCCACACTCAACGTGGAGAGTGTGGGTACCGATGGGTACGGATCAAACTAGAGTGTAGCCGTTTGGCTTCTATCACATCGTGTGGGTAAAGATATACACCTCTGATCAGAGTAAGAACTATTCGAATAGCCGTGTCCGCGGTTACGGATGACTGCTTGATGTGTTCCTCAGTCATATGAGCATCAAACTTGGGATATGTAGTTATGGGAATTATGTTGTTATATCATGACTTAGGATAGTCATGAATGGATGGGTTTATATAAAAGGTTTTAATGATAAATATGACTTGGTTTTAATTATGGATAATGATATTCTTGTGTAGCATAATTGTTTGGGCAATGGTGGCCCATGGATGATGATTAGAGCATGGTTTGTGCTCACTTTTAATTACATTTCAGAACTATAAGCTTGCTGTCCTAAATTTTCAGATTGCTATATTTTGCAAATGCTTATGTTTTAAATGTAGTACTTGCTCAATAAAATCAACTTTATGCAAAATCAGATCGACATAGCCATACTCCTTGATGTAGAGACTAGCATTACTCCTTTAAACTATTATTATTGTATAAGTCTAGCTGAGTACTTGTGTACTCACGCTGCATCTTTCAGGTGAGGACAACGACGACACTGGTGTGGTCTACTATTATCCCGCCGAGGTATAAGTGGATTGAGGCCAAACCTGTTGCAACCATAATAGCGGCACGAGCAAAGGACTTCATCATGAGTATATTATACCGATTCGGGGTCCCTAACCGCATCATCACCGACAATGGCACTCAATTCACGGGCGGCGTGTTTCAAGATTTCTGTGATGACTTCAGCATCAAGATCTGCTATGCTTCTGTGGCACACCCGCGGAGCAACGGGCAGGTTGAACGCGTCAATGGTATGGTGTTACAAGGTATCAAGGCCAGGATATTCAACCGACTACAACCATACGCGGGCCGGTGGGTACAAGAACTCCCATCCGTTCTCTTAGAACCATGGTCAGTCGAGCAACAGGGCAATCCCCTTTCTTCCTGGCCTATGGTGCTGAGGCTGTGCTACCAACCGAGTTAGAGTTCGGCTCTCCGCGAGTTAGGGCTTACTCAGAAAACATCTCCAACAATACCCGATTGGTCGAGCTAGATCAGTTGGAAGAAGCGAGGGATATCACAACAATCCAGTCGGCAAGGTATCTTCAAAGCCTGCGTCGCTACCACAATCGCAATGTCCGTGGCTGCACCTTTTGGTCAGAGATCTCGTCCTGAGAAAAATATAAACCACCAAAGACAGGCACAAACTATCCCCAATCTGGGAAGGGCCATTTATTATAGCCGAGGTCACGCGGCCAGGCGCCTACCGACTGAAGACCGAAGACGGTGCCCTCATCAGCAACTCGTGGAATATAGAACAGCTACGTCCTTTCTATACCTGAGTTTTACAAATTTCATGTGTATGGCTTTCCTCTGACTCACTATGCCGCTTGTTTCAACCGAGTAGTGAGTCGGAGGCTGCATGTATTATATGTGCTTTGTCAATAATATACAAGCCTATCTTACTTAAGTTATGAAGTTTTACTACGACTTTTCCATGTCTGCCCGAGTACAGCTTTCTGCGGTGGACGTTTTTATTAAGTTCCTATAGATCAACTCAGTGTAGGCTATATGGTCGAGTAAAGCTAATGATAGCTGAGTAATAGTCTAAAGCTTGGCAGCATTGCACATATATTTACACATGTCCTTACAGAAATCCACAATACACCGACTGCATGATCTACTGTTTTTTACAGACCTAGGTCTCAGGTGATAATCTCTACAGTTGGCCTCGCCTTGGCTATCAGCTCCAGCGCCTCCTCAGGAGTTGTCTCCTCGGCAAACCCCTCCCCAATGGCTTCAACATCTGCCCTTGGGTAGATGGACTTGGTCATTGCCAGGGTTCGGGCTACGCTGACAATGACGTGCTCATCCGAGTACCTCTTCAGGGCACTCGGTGCATCCTCAAGGCGCGTCTTCACTTGGGCGATCGAGCTGCAGTTGGTTCCCACGGGGCGAGGATCCATGATGTCAAGGAGCCCTCTCACGGATCCAAAGAGGGCCTCCCGTGACTCCTTGACGACCCTTATCTCCTCTGCGTAAGCCTGAAATTGGGCTTGGGAATTGGCTCTAGCAGCTACCCGGGTTCATCGACAAGTAAACTTGTTAGGTAAAGCTGCAGATGGAGTAATTAATGGATTGGTTAAGATCATTGTCAAAAGGGAGACGTACTGTCGTAGTCGGCCTCCTACCTGGCTACGGTCCTCTCTAGTTCGGTTTTTTCCTTCTCGAGCTTGGTGTTGGCCTCCTTCAACTCGGCCTTCTCTCGCTCAAGCTCGGTATTGGCTATTGTCAGGTCGGCCTTGTCTTTTTCAAGTTTGGCCCTGGCTCTCTCGGCCTCCTTCAGCTATTCTTCTCCCTCCGTTTGGGTCTTCAACTCGGCTTCGAGGGCTGCACAATAGATTAGTCAAGAACTCGACGTTGTAGTCAAGACGCAACTGGGCAGTCGAGAAATAACGCAACTGTAGAAATATATTAAGGATTTGGTCAGGAAGAAGTGTTCTGGAGGCTCACCTCTTATCTTCTTGGCTTGATCCCAATTCTCACTCCTGAGCTGGGTAATAGCCTCCCTCAGCCAAGATTCCCTTCCTGGCTGCACCCTTCCACTTCAGCCTTCACGGCCCAGAGTTGGTCCAATTCTTGGAGTTGGGGGGTGATTCGGGTTAGCACTTCGTGCATTTGTTCGACTTGCATTTGCGATTGCTAGACTTAGTCGGGGCCGCATCATCAGTGTCCTTCCGCTCCTTCTGTCGAGGCTCCTTATTGTCATCCAGGGCCTCAGCAACACATCGGCAGAGTCGGCATATTTATTCGCCATGTCGAATAGAGCTTTGCCAGAAATTGAAGGCTTTCGACTGAATTTAGCGATGAAGGGGTGTCTTTCACTCCCTTACAGAAAGCTGCGATGACAACCTCGTCCTTGATCTTAGGTATCGAATTCCTCTTCTTGGAAAACCGCTTGATGAAGTCGCGGAGGGACTTGTTCTTCCTTTGATGGCACTGATATAGATCGTACTCGGAAGACGGGCTCTCGTACGTTCCTTGGAAATTTGCAACGAAACGTTCACGAAGTTCTCCCCAAGACCTGATTGATCACCTGGGAAGCCCTATCAGCCATGTCCTTGCCGAATCAGCCAAAGCGACTGGGAAGTAGTTAGCCATGGTCTTGTGATCGCATCCGGCCGCACAGATTGCCAAAGTGTAGACTGTGAGCCAGGACTCCGGGTTGGTCTTCCCGTTGTACTTCTCAATTCTAGTCGGCTTGAAGCCAGATGGCTAGTCGACTTGTTGTAGTTTGTGGGTGAACGCCAGTACTCCTTCATCTAGGTGAGGGTTCCGACTCCAACTCCGACTACGGCGATGAAATCACTCGTGGTGGAGGCCAAAGCGCTCATGTTTGTATTCCAGTCGGCGGTGCTCGTCCTCCTCACGTTCTTAGCGTTGGGCGTTGATGTCATGGCGGTGATCCCGGCGTAGTCGTCCTCGGGTGTCTTGGTTGTCGCGGCAGTCATCATGATGTTACCACCGTCGATCGTTGTTATGATTGCTGAGTGATGTATGACAAGGCTCCGAGTGATGCTAACTAGATCCAGCTGCTCGGCGCTGTGCCGAGGCAGATGAGACCGTCGTGTTTGAAGCCATATTGTTTGACAGTATGAGGGTGTCTCCAAACTGTTGTCGCTACTAACATGCCGCAACAGTGATCATAGGCTTGATCCTTACAATAGTCGGGGTGGCCTGATGGTTGGGCCCGAACTGCAAGGTGTCTAATAATGTGGCAGCGGTCATGACGTTCTGTTGTGGAGTTACGAAGACATCATGTTCGCCGACTCGAGTTTGGAGGATTTCTTGCTGAGTAGTCCACCCAGCCTTACACAAATTGTCGTTGTGAGCATCACGCTCGGTTTGCAAGCGTCGTGCATCTTCCTCCTGTTGTTCACGCAGTCAGCGAGCTTCCTCCTCTTGCTGATCACATAGTTGGCGTGTATCTTGAGTGGGAGTTGAGCCTTTGGATGCCATGAAGACTTCACATAGTGGAGAAAAGCTTGTCGAGCTGCTGTCCGACTTTGAGTCAGAGTCGGAGTAGTTTAGAGGGTAATTATAACTCCAACTTCCCTAGATCCGATCTCGAGCAGCTCTGGGCCGCATCTGAGTCGAATCTTAGGGGATTGGATCTGTCACGTCGGAGTAAGAATGAAATTGTCTGCGGTGTTGATAAGTCCGAACGGGAAATTGACGATGTCCTCCTTTCTTAGCCCTATCTCGGCTAGCTCAAGGCCGAGTCCTAGTAGAATACCAAAAGAAAAAGTTATCCCGAGACTCGCACATCTTGGAGATTGTCGTAGCATGTCGTCGAAGATTGCTGAGCGTTAAGTAGGCCGACTAGTGCGAAGTCGGCTTGGTTCCCAGTCAATCAGGTCGAATCCGAGTCGGTCAGGATGAGATCGCCGAACTTGTCGGCAATAAAATCGAGGCTCCCGAAGCTGATTGTCTGCCCAGGGAAGAACTTGACGCTGTTGACTCCGGTAGTTGAATCCATTAAGCTTGTCGAAGATGATCTGGCCAAAATCCCCTACCTAGTGCGCCAATTATCGATGTTTTGTATCGGCAATAATTATATAGGGCTACTCGTAAAACCTAAACTTGATGGATTGCAACAGAACACGAAATAATTTATCCTGTTTCAGGCTCTTAATGTGAGGTAATACCCTACTTCTAACTGTGGTATATTGCATTTGAGGTCTCTGATGAGATTTATTCTACCCTCAGGAGGCTCTCTACCTTCCCTTATATACCAAGAAGACAAAGTTATAAGGTAGAAATCCTAGTTGAACTTGACTAAGAGATCTTTTTCTAAGAATACGTACCCGACTAGTACTGTATCACTTTCCTAATCACATAAGGTAATATACACCGAGTCCTGTTATATGTCTAGGTACAGAATTAGACCCATCCTCTATCCGAGTAGCCACAATGCTTCTCATGAGGTATCCAGGGGCATGGCCTCCACACTTAATTTTGCATATAGCTCAAATTTTGTATAGGAGCATCTAAAATTGTATATACATTAAGACCATATCTCAAATTTTGTAGCACGGGTTTTGCACATAGCTCAATTTTTTTACACATGGACATCTCGAAATTTCACACACGGAAATCTCAAAATCATGTACACATTCGCGAGATATTCCAAAAATTCGCTGTTGAGCTTCTCCAGTGGTGTGAGAAATAAAGCAAAAGCGAAATCTCGACACATCTTGGCACAATGAGCCAAGTTTCTTCTTTTCTGGTGGGATAAAGAGAATCAAATTGTGTATGCATTCGTGTCATATCTCAAACATTTTGTATGCATCTGCACCGGCCCATCCAACGCTCTCCAGCTGATGAGCAACTGAACAGATAAATGCCTAACCAGAAAAACGAGAGAACAGTCAAAAGCAATCGGAGCTTTCCAGGCTATGAACAAATCTGTAAAAGCAGTTCTAAATCGGAGGTACAGGTCGGGAGTCGGGAAATAGGAATTTAGTGCAAAAAAAATTCAGAGCAAAATTGAGAACTCAACTGCTCTGTTTAGAGGAATCCACTCCAACTGCTCTATTGAACCAGAAAATCCCAGGAAGAAAAAGCTCATTAAAACACTAAAACCGCACCACCAAGCCTGCTCCGCCTGAGACCGCATCGCTGCCACTACAGCCGTCCTTCCCTAGCAGCTAGAGTCGCCTTGCTGTCGACCTCCGCTGCTCAGTGCTCACCACCAGAAGTCCGCCGCCACAGGCGCCCCTCCCTCCGCCTCCTCCTCCCCATCGCGGCGTCGCCCGTCGCCCGTCACCCGCGCCACGTCGTCCTCGACCACGGTGGAGGAAGCACATCTAGACGGCGACGGCCTCGACCGCGCGCCTGCCAGCCTCCTCCTCCCCAGATCTGGCGCCCCGTCTCCTGCTCTCTCTCTGTCTCTCTCTCTCTCTCTCGAAGAATACCTTTGTGTTAATCTAATTTATTAATATATCTATGTCAACATAATTATATCATAATCACAGTAATAACAATATTGAAAACGAAGGTAAAGATCACATGTGATGAATATTTTCTCATTACTGCAAATCCTTGAAAATAAAAGGCAAATTAGTTGTTAGAATGTCATAGCTAGAAACATGGCAAATATGGGCAAGGTAAAAACATCCTATATTTCTTCTACATAGACTACATTAATTACTATAAATGAGCTGTTATATTTATCCATGCGTCATCAAAATGTCCTAGCCATTGGATCGAAGTATCTATAAGATATCAATTTATTAGACCAACATTTCTCAGTAAAAAAGTCATACTGGTTAAAAAGAACCGTACATCATAGAAGCGGAGTAATGTATACCATGTAGGAGCAACCCACCACACATTCAAACCTGAGGCCAAGCTAGGATGCTGGCCTTGGACACATGTACTAGTAGTAAACCAGAAATTACATGTCCCATATAAACGTTGGTGGGTTGAGCATATAATTATATACTAAATATCCATAGATATCTATTATATGCTAAATATCTATTAAACATTTTTTAAGCGTTCTTAGGCTGTCACGTGTCACGCTAATAAATTAAAGAATCCCAGATATTATGATTTCAATTACACAAAATACAAGAGTTTCAACACGTGAGACATAATCCGGGTAATTATGGTTCTATAGTTTCAATATAACTTGTTATACCATCAATATAAAACAAATACTTACATCAGATTAGATGGCTACAATTTTTATACGGTAGACCAAAGAATGCATAAATTTTAGAACTCATAAACGATGGTGGGTCAAAGAAAAAGTAATAAAACGGTGTGATTTTTTTTGAAACTAAGACCATAATACCCGGAGTTACCTGTGCTAAGATCCCATGGTTTTGTGCAAATTAAAGCATAATGCATGGGGTGTTGTGAAATTTACTCTAATTTTAAAATAGAGTAGATTTCACAAAAAAAAGCAACACATTTTGGGACATCTGTAATGTAAAACCCCAGATATAGCGATTTGTTTCATGAAACCCTAGGGTTTGGGGAAAAAGTTTCAAGAAATCCAGGATATAACCTTATATCATCCATTTAGCCTATATATTTATCCATAATAATTGTAAAAATAATGTACGAGATATTTTTTAGTATATATACACATTAGCTACATTTTTAATGAGCGGCGGTTATCGATATTAGTGCCGTTTATGTGTATATATATAACCAGTTAACGTGCCATTATTAGTGGGGATTATGTTAAATTTTTCAATAATGTGATGCCAAAGTGAGGAAGAAGATGAAGTCGATGAGAGGGATGCTTGTTTTGAGTCTATGGGTGTGAATTTATAGTATATATAAAATGAAATACATGTATTTTACATAAATATGGTGCTTCTTGAAATATTTGCTCCAAAACTTGGGCTTTCATGAATAAGTAACAATACCTAGGGTTTTGTGTTACGGATGACTCCTTAGGTTTTGTAAAATTTACTCTTTAAAATATATAGATAAAGCCTTCAAAGTTATAAAATAACAAAATGATATGTACGTTGTGAAGTTATTTCCAAAAAAAACAACTCTCATTTTCTGGACGGAACAACATTTTATAAAAAAATATTAAAAGGAGAAATTTAAATTTGTATGTGGTCAATTAAATAATTTAAGGAAGTATATATATGCACTTAGACTTGTTGTGGCCTACTAGCTTAATTAGCCCAGTGTTGGGCTTGTCCGCGAAGGATGACGGCGCGGCGGGCCCACCAACTTGGCAACTTGCAGCCGCCGCGCGCATACGCAGGCACAGTTCACGAACACAGGAACATTAACGTAGTTCGTGGAGGCGTAGAGCGTTTGCAAGACATGGCTTCAAGGCATGAACAACGGCTGAAAGCTTTCCGCCGGACAGGTATAAATAAAAAAAAAAGAGCAACAAACAAATGTAATGATAAATTGGGAAGATCATGGAGCTATTATGAAGATATTGATCGATCGAGCTAGCTGGTGTGTAGTGTGAACGACATATGCATGTGTATCAGGACATTGAGTTGTTCTCGTTCCCATCGAATATATTCTAGCTTAATGATGCAGTTTGGCTCGATCAATCGGTTGTCACGTACGCGACGGGCAACGGCGGGGATCGTTACGATTATAGGTGCGCGTTCCTTACTAAACATTCCTTTATTTCCACTCTTGAGTGCGTCTTGACTGTTGACGACTGCGCAAGCAAGCCGCAGCAATATGCAGTGCATACGAGGATCCTGTTTGAAAGGGCTGCTGCTAGATACATACAGCTACTTCTACTATCTTAACATGGCTAAAACCACCACACCACAAATAAGTTGAAAATAACATTATTTTTACATTAGTGTGAAAAAAAGAACTTTTGATATAAGTTTGAGGACCAAGAATGAACTTTGCTCTCTTGTTTGATTGCTTACAGTTGGTCACAAGTTTATGGGCAAGCTGAGCGTTTCTAAGGCACACTTCAATTCTGCCACAAAGCTTAAGAACTACTTTTTTTTTTTTAAAAAAAAAACACCACCATATATAGGAGTGGGCATTCGGTCAGACCGAGCAAGGCTCGGTCTTCGGTCTTTTGAGAATTTTCGGTTATCTAAAACTGAAGACTGAATTGCATTGCAAAATAGCCAAGACCAAGAAATTTGGTCTCGGTCTCAATTATAAGTTATAATCGAAATAATCAACGATTTCTGATATGCAGAAAAATCATAAGAATCATTTTAGAGATAAAAACACAAAAATTATCAGAAATTACAAATAATCACATGAAACACTCCTGAAGTGAGGGTGAGGGGTGAAGGCATTTACAGTTTGCTATACTTATGTATTGTATATATGGGCCTATTGGGCCTGTTGGGCGTATTGGACCAAAATTGGTCAATTCGGTTAACCAAGGCTGGTATCCGAATGACCGAATAAAGAATTTTTACTGTTACTAATTTAATTTTTTTTTTAATTTACAAAACTAATTTTCGGTTTGAATCATTTACAAAACTAGTCTCTTGCCGCCCTGGGCCACGGCGGGATTTAAAAACCGCCGTGGCCCAGGGCGGCGAATGGCATCCCCGTCATCGGGGCTAACGGCGCCGGCCGCCGTAAGCCCCGGGGACGCCACGTGGATTCGCCGCCCTGGGGGAGGGCGGCGAATGCCCCCAGGGGGCCGAATGCAAAATTGCATTCGCCGCCGTCCCCCACGGCGGCGAATGCAATTTTGCATTCGGCCCCCTGGGGGCATTCGCCGCCCTCCTCCAGGGCGGCGAATGCATAGGACCGTCCGCACACCGATCGGACGGTCCGAATCGACGGCAAATTGTTGTAACGCGCGCTAACTACCTTAAAACAGTCATAACTTTCGTATACGGTCTCGGAATCGGGCAAATAAGTACTCTACGGACATCTACAGAAAATTTTACATCCGCTTCCCCCCCACTTCGTCGGGTTTGTCCAAAAAATTTTTACGAAATTCGGCCGGGAAGATTGAGTTTTTGAGGTCCGAAGTTTCAGCACGGTTTTTAAAGCACACTCGTAATTTTCTACAGGCCACATCTTACATCGGTTTGAGCTGCACCTTCACGAGATTTTGCTATTCTCGTTTTGCTAGTTGAGAAAAAAATATCAAAAAAAAAGAAAAAAAAATTTTGCAGGCGGCCCCCTGATTCGGACGGTCCGATCCTTGTGCGGACCGTCCGTTTACTATGCTAAAAACCGCCGTCCCCCAGGGCGGCGAATGCAATTTTGCATTCGGCCCCCTGGGGGCATTCGCCGCCTTCTCCCAGGGCGGCGAATCCACGTGGCCTCCCCGCGGCTAACGGCCGCCGGAGCCGTTAGCCCCGGGTGACGGGATGCCATTCGCCGCCCTGGGCCACGGCGGTTTTTAAATCCCGCCGTGGCCCAGGGCGGCAAGAGACTAGTTTTGTAAATGATTCAAACCGAAAATTAGTTTTGTAAATTAAAAAAAAAATTAAATTAGTAACAGTAAAAATTCACCGAATAAATTTGGTTTTTTGGACCCTGAGACCGAACCAATGACCGAATTTCTTAGTCCCAGTCTTTCTAGTCTTTGGTCCCAATCTTTTTCAGTTTAGTTTTTCGGTCCCAGACTATTTTGCCCACCTCCTGACCATGTATAAGACCTGGTAGTGTAATGTTTATGATCCACCGTTGTGGGCTTATGTTGGACACATCGTCGATGTGATGGAGTGTAGTGTCACACCCGGAATTTCTATTTAAAATTTGGATGATTTATTGTATGTAAATCTTGTTCAGGAATCAACCAAGACACACAAATAACATAATTGATATCAAAATAAAAATCCTACATAAGTGAATGTATTTATTACAGAGACGAATGGTATCTCTCAAAAATAAAAGAAATCTAGGCAGTGGAAATAAACTACGGACGACGTGACGACTCCCAATCCACAAGCGCTTGACCAGGCTCCCGCTCAGTTCTCCAAGAAATCCTCATCACTGAAGTACTCCTCTAATGATAATTGTTGATTGCAAGATGAGTACATAAAATACTCCGCAAGCCATACAGCAAATATGCAAGTATACAGGTATCCAAAGGATGATATAATAGGGCTCAATTTACATAAACAGCATTTAATAAAGTGTTTAAGAAAGTAGTAAAACAAGTAATCATTAAACAATATTAACCAACACTATACCGCTCTCCAGAGCGGTATAGGTCCAACCACTCCCAACCTAGAGCTAAGCATATTCCATCATTTATTATTAATGTAGAGTAGTGTAGGATTAATCACGAAAAACATTGCTAGGCCGCCCATTAACCGTAGGCACGGCTATTCAAACAGTTTTACTCTGGCCAGAGGTGTACCAATTTACCCATAAGACACAACTCTACAACACGTTACCGTGTATCACACCTTGAATTTCCCCCTTAAATATAGCCACACAAAATATACCTAAGAAAATATCCCAAGAAAAATAATTTAAATTGGCCAAATAAATTAATTAAATGTGAAAATGCAAAATAATAAATTATCCTGGCTGAGAATATTTTTCTATATTCTCCTTGCCAAAATATACTAACAGGATTTTTATTGGAATTTTTAGAGCATTGGAAGTATTTTTAATAAATCAAAAACTCTTATCGGGATTAAAAAAGCACTGGAAATCCTTTTCCTTTTCTTTTCTTTCTCTTTCCCCTTTTTCTTTTCTTTTCCTTCCCGCTGGGCCGCTGGCCTAGCACTATGCCGACCTGCTTGGGCGGCCCGCATGCCCACGTGTCCCTTACCCTCTCTCACCGCTAGCTGGGTCCCGTCTTTCAGCCACTCTCCCCACGCTGCTCCCCTCACCCCTCTCACTGACACGTGGGCCTGGGGCCCCACATGTCAGCATCGTCCTCAACCTCTGTCCCACTTGGCCGGAGGGGATCGAGCCGCCCCGTCCGTCAGATTTCACCGTTCCCTCTTTTCCCGCGCCTCGGCCCTTGATTCAAACGCCGCTGACCGAGTCCCCGCCCGTTTCCCCCACCTTCTCCGCCCTCTCACCCACGATCGCGGTTGAATCGCGCCCACTAGCCACCGTGGTCGCCGCCCTCAATCCCGCGAAACTTGGCCAACTCGGCCACGATCTCTCTAGCCCGAGTCCTTAAAAACCTTCGCCGTGCTCCGCTCTCATTTTCCCCTCAGTTGCCCATGCCTGCCGAGTACCCAAACCTCCTCCGCGCTGAGCTCCCAAATCGCCGCCGCGCTCCGCCAACTCTAGTCGCATGCCGCTGTCGCTACAGCCGTCGCTGACTACCGTGATCGCGCTTGCTAGCTTCGCCGCACCCCGCTGCGTCTTGTCCGGCAGTCGGCTGTCTCGGATTCCCGCCGGAACTCCATTCTCTCCATCATTCCCTTTCGGTAAGCCTCTCCGCCGGCAGTCGGCCGCCAATTCCCGTTGACCCACTCGGTCTTTCTTCCTCCTAACACATTCAACATCTTCCCCAGGTCCTCCCGTATCTCATCCATGCCCTGTCGCCCCTCTGTGCTGCCAGAACCCAGTCAGCATCGCCATCCTGAACCTTAGCCGCCGCCAACTCCCTCTGTTCGCCACCATTCGCCGCACTCCGATCGCTGCGAGCCCTCGGTGAGCACTCGGCCGCATTCCTCACCTCCTCCGCCGCTTGCCGCTGCCCTCTGCCGCGCCAGATGGTTGCCGGTGGTGACCATTGGGCCACGTGCACCATCGCCGCGCTACGTACGTCGGGTCTGAGCCGTCCGATTGGTCTCGGCAGATCGAGACCGCTCGTGTGCCTGTGTGTCCGCGGTTGCATGTGCGTGGACTACGTCCACCGTGCGCTGTACTCTCTTGCGCCACTGACCTATGGATCCCGCCTATTGGCGCTGGTCCCCCGTGGTTCGCTGACGCATTAAATCCTTGTTAATACGCAATAAATCGTTTAATAATTAATTTTACATAGGAAATCACAGTAAAACTTCTAAAATTCATAACTAATTCATTAGAGCTCCGATTAATTCCTTTCAAATTTTATTAAATTCAGAAAAATGCCAAGAATCCATTAAAAATACTTTTAACACTTGTTTGAGTGTTCTCATGTACTGTTTTTAATTGTTTGTGCGTGTTTGCTTTAGAATCTGACGCCGTCGATTCTTCCGTGTACTACGTGGTTGTAGCCTAGTACGTCGAGCCGGAGCAAGGCAAGTCACACTGTAATCTTGATCATTTTGTACCTACGTTTGCTAAAATATTTTGTTTATTTAAATAAACATGCATGTTTTTATTATTTCGTGTGGTATGGATTATGACCTATATATAGATAAGATTATGCCTTAGATGTTGAACCTTGTTCCTTGTCACCTGGGTAACAACATGATGAAAATATTATTTTTAGGATACTTAACCATGCTTAGAAACTATTAGCTCACCTGTGAATTAATTATTATCATTTATATTCATGGTTCGACTCTATATCGGAAAATGTAACCTTGGACATATTGCTATTAAATTATTAAAATTTGACCCAAATGGTGGGCTATGGGTGCATGGTTTTGCTGGTCGCACCCATGGCAATTAAGGACTGGTTCGCGGGAACCCTTGGGCAAATACTCGTACTTTCCACAAGCCAGCGTGGGCAACGGCTGGGTTTGTAGCGTCTCTTCTCCCTCTCCTACACACCGATGGTGAGGATGGGCGTAATGGAGTTGGGTCGGTCCGGGGTAGGGTTGATCGGCTTCCAGATCCATTGTGACGCAAGAGGGGTAGCCTGGCCGATATGGGGTGTCCTGTTGGCAGGTGCAACCTCAGCGTGGTGTAGATGGTTAGGGAGAGGTTGCATGAACGGTCCTATCACAGCCTCTCACAGGGTGTTGTGGTGATACGCCGACACACGGGAACGTGTGTGGGGCTGTGTCTTGTGGGTACAATTGTACACCTCTGATCAGAGTGAATCTATTCAAATAGCCGCGCCCGCGGATATGGGCGATTGATCAAGACTCACCATGATTAGTCTCATCTTATTTAATTAACTTGACTTAATGGAACTGGTACAGTTCAGATGTATGGTTGGGCCTGGTTAACGTGGTGTAACATTAATCAGTGAAGGATTAATAATGTTTAATTAATCAACCTTTTACTGTTTGCGAACTACTGTTTGCAATTGCTTTTACGCAAATAAATCTCTAGTCTACCTTTGATTCCTGTGCATTGTGCATATTTGCGGGTGTGAGTTGTTGAGTACTGTAGGTGGTACTCAGTCTTGCTCCTTTTCCCCCTCTCAGTAGTGGAGTACATGTCCGATGAGAATCAGCAAGAGGACTAGGCTGGCTCCGCCGTCAAGATGCCTGTGGAATGGAAGCCTTTTCTTGACTAGTTGTATATAGATTTTATTTGTTTTTTACCACTGTATTTATGTAAGACAATTTTATTCTGTTTGTAAGACGCGACGGGAGCGACCTGCGGCGAGCTTCTAGCGGCGGAGGGGTTCCTCAGCGGCGACATTGTTCCGGTGGTCTTCGGCGGCCGGGAGATGGCGGCCAAGCTTCCTCATGGTCCAGCGGGTCCAACGGTGGCGACGGTGAGCTCCGGCGGTGGCTAAAGCTATGGCAAGGCTCGGCTGGAAGGTGGCAACGGCGGTGGATTGGATTGGATCGGCGCTAGGGCAGCAGGGGCTTGGGCGAGCTTGATTGATGGCGGAAGGGGATAGAAGGAGGCCCGGGGATGCTGTTTATAACGGAGGGGAGGGGAGATCGGCTCTGGTTCGGTCGCGGCGGCAGATTAAGTTTTCCCTCAGAGTCCCGAAGCTTCACGAGCTCAAATTGGCGTCGATTCCGTCCATTGCTCTCCGCGTTTTTTGGGAGAAAAAGGAAGAGGAGGTCAAGGGGATCAAAACCCCTCAACCAATTTGAGGGAATCTCGACTGGAGCGAGCGGATTGGAGCGAGATTCATGGCGGCGGCGTCGGGTTGCACAGGAGCTCTCCAACCAGAGGTCGGAGACGATCCACCTGTCAGCGAGAGAGGGGAGGCACGGGCGTTAGCAGGCCATGGGCCGCACAGCGCGCAAAGAGAGAGGAGAACAGTGGTGGGCTGGATTCGGCCCAAGAACAGGTAAAGGGTTTTTAAAAGTTTTTTCTTCTGTTTAATTGCTGAAATACTTATACCAATTATTAAAAATACTTTCCTTGCTTAATTAATTCCTAGAAAATTCCAGAAGCTAAAGGATTAAGCAAAATATTTTATAAAATTTAATCCAAACCATCTTTTGTTGCAAATTTTCTCTAATTTTTATGATTTCACTCCTTGGAGCTTTTAAAATAATTTCTAAAAATACTTTATCACATGATTTATTTATTTAGGGAATTTTTAGGGTGTGATATGTAGTGTAGTAGGAGTATATCTAAATCTTGGTTTTGGACAACATCAGAAATAACACAATGAAAATCCATAGCTCTTTGTGGGCTTTTATTTCCAGGCTCTAGGTTGGCTCAGGTGGTCTAGAGTTTTTGGAGTCCACATAAAAACACTTGATATTGCAACTTGCATCTGTAGTAACAATAACGTCAAAGCTACCAAAATCGGCTGCAGTCGACGTGAGAGCCCTTTTGATCTCGAAGCTGTGCCATATCTTTGAGGTACCTTCATTCTTAGACGGCACAAACAAACTTGATGGATCGACGGCCGGTCGAAGCAACATTTCAATGCATGCAAATCCTTGTTTTCAAAGCGTTGGAAGAAGTCAGTTTGGCAAGTTGTTGCCAAATTTGTGACCAACGAACCTGCAACTAGCTCAGCATACCATTCCCAGCAGTTCAGCACTTCTATAACACATATCGAGATATGTTTTTTTTCCTTGTGAGAATTTCCAAGATAATATTGTATCTTTTAAGAAAATTAAAGCAGGTGCCCTCACATAAAACAAAATTAAAGAAGGAAGCTCTAAGATCTATTATTTGGTTTTACGAATATATGTTCTAATAAAAATTTAGGGCAATTGTGATCTTGCCCCTGCTCTACAATGCAATTGTGATTTTTCCCTTGTTTCCAGGGTTTGTGATTTTACCCCAAGTTCCGGTTTGTCTCCAGCCAGTTTAATCATCTTGACGGTGTTAAATCTATGATAAAAAGACATATGCCCTTTTATATTATTGCAAATTTATCCCTACTTTGTACAACATTGTGTTTTTCCTAATTTGAAATCAAGGATTTTGACTTAGAACGTTGCCATTGTTTGGACCTGATTTTTCACATAATTCAATTCTGACATGAAATTTGTAGTTTGACAAATGTGACTGAATTTTCACAATAGTTTAACACAAATCACTCGTTCAACATAGTATCACATATTACATGTCCACATCATATGTCCCTGAAATGAAGAAATGTTTGGGCAAGGACGCATCAACCGAACCACACAAGCACCAAACCCAGCTCCAGGAGAGGAAAAAAATTCCAGATCCAAGAAACAACCAATGAGCCAACCAATCAAACATCGATCAAAGGAAGCGAGGCAGGCATCTTTTAGAAGATTCGAGCAGCGAGCCAGCCCCCGCCAGCCTGCCTCACGCAGCACCATCTATCAGTACCAGTTAAAAAAAATCCAAACTGATAGGAGATTTTTTACTCACTCACCTGGTCTGCGTCCTTTCGAATCGGCATTGAAATGATGGGCCTTATCAGTGTCGGTTCATAGTTAGAACCGGCACTGATTAGTGCCACATCAGTGCAGGAATGAGCCACGAATCAGCACCGATAAGAATTTTTGATGGCAAAATTTTCATCAGCTACGAACCGGCACAGATGACATCGACCATATTAGTACTGGTTTTTAATATGAATCTAACTTTTTCATATGAACTCGGATGGAAATAAATTTTATATGAAAATTATAGCTCTTGATGAAACCTACAATTTTATAGTTGACAACTTTTTTATTTGACGTCACTTAAATGCTCAAATATATGTTTTGAATATCGGATATGAAGGTTCGAAAGGAAAAATATCCATAGCCCAATAGAATTGATGTGTAGGTAAGTTGGTAAAGATAGGAGCACAAGAGAAGAAAATTTAGAGTTCGAATCCCACCATGACAAGTTATAGCTTCACTTGAAAAAGTAGGTGCTAGTAGTTGGGACATATATACGGTTAAGGATGGCAATAGTATACGAAAATATATTTTTTTCGTTTTTTCATCCCAAATTTTGAATTTGGATCCTATTATCAGTGCCGGTTCATGGCTAGAACCGACACTAATGAGAACTTATCAGTGCCGGTTTTAAAACCGGCACTGATGAACCCCTCTCATCAGTGCCCCTTTTGTTGAACCGGCATTGATGACGATTTCTATTGTAGTGGCGCGTGCACCGTGCTGCTTGCAATCCCTCGCCCAGCTGCACCTCGCCGCTACTAGCTCGCCCGCCGTGGCCACCCTGCTGCCCACGTCACCGCGCCCCTCCTACCTGCACCTGGCCCTCCTCGCCGCCACCGCCGCTACAGCTGCCGCTTGCTTCTCCCTAGGGTTTGGGATGGGGGGAAGGGGAGACCATCTGGACATGATCTAGTTCGAGGCAGTGATGTATTCACCCGGATAGAGTGGTCATTTTTCGTTTTGTAAATCATTTTCCCTTTTCTTCTTACATGGCGTTCGTTTCTGCTTATGGCTGGTAGCTTCTTCGTCGTTTTCCGTTAGCACGTTTTTCAAAATATAAAATGGTGTATTTTTTGTAAAAACTTTCTATATAAAGTATCTCTAGATAATTAAATAAATCTATTTTTTAAGTTTTTAATAATTAATACTTAATTAATCATGTGCTAATGATGTTTCTCGTTTTACGTGCGACTTATAAGCCAGCACAATAAGCTAAATCGAATAGGCCTTTATTCCCTTCGTCCTAAAATATAGTTACAAGGAGCTTTTTATAGAGATTAAGAATTATGGTACAAGGTCAAAAATACCCTCATTATAGTGCGTGGGGTGTGAGGCCCACTTTAGTTGTGGTTATATGAACCACTGGAGATATGGTAGAAAGTTTTATACTAAAATTCATCTTTTGCATGTCCTATATAGCTATAGTTAGAACAACTTTAAACTTTAAAGTAGCTATATTTTAGGATGGAGGGAGTATTTTATTTAACGGATCCAGCTAACTGCTGTTCAAAACAGGGGCGAACGAAAGCTTTGTTTCAAAAAAAAAACAAGGACAAAATCACAAACCTTAGAAAGCAGGGGCAAAACTATAATTACATCTCGAAGTAGGGGCAAGAATACAATTGTCCCTAAAAATTTATAATCAAAGTTGCATATTAAAGGCCATGTTGATTTCCATAATAGAATATAATTGTCCCTAAAAATTTATAATCAAAGTTGCACATTAAAGGTCATGTTGATTTCAATTATCGAAAGGGCTCATTTTAAACCTTCATCAAAAGTTTACAGATCATATATACCAAAGCTTTTAAAGAGGCAATGTCGGTCCCTCAAATCTCCAAATTGTTGAAAATACGCACCTCCATTTAAATCTGAGCAGTTTTCCCTTTACTGCCATGGCTCTGGTCTGGTTCACTCCATGTATTGTCAGTGCGGACTGGGGAGCAATAGTTTAGAAAGATGGGCATTCTTGTTCATTTGGCCTGGCCCTAACACTGTTAAAGCATATTTTGTAATTTAGCAATCTCATGTCTCTTGTGGGTGTTAAACTTTTTCATATAAATTCCTACAAAAATTGAATTCCCATAAAAATTCGAAAAATGACCTATAAAAGGAAGTTTTTGGGTCAACATGAATATGACAAAACAATTGACCACAGCCATAGTAAGCCTTTTGGGCTTGTCCACTACACTATCAAACTTTGGAGCCTTTAGGGCCCATTAGGTGTTAGTTTCCAATTGTTGGTAAACTACTGTCTCTCGTCATAAATATTTGATGTTTCCGATAAGATTTTGTTAAACTTTTAAAATTTTGTTCATGAATTTTAAACTAGAACAAGTTTATAAAATCTAATAAGCTTATGATTTTATGATAGTACTTTTCAAGTCAAATCTACACATAACATTTCTCTTTTTTTACCTAAGCATTTCAAAAGTTATTTTTTAGATAAAGTTTGAGAAGCTATTATTGGTCAAATTTTCACAATTTTGGCTAAATCTTGTTTGAAAGGTAAAATATTTATGACTGAAAGTAATAGTAACTAGTCTCACTGACATCTGAATCACTGATGTTTTTTTGTCTCTGACCTTCTGAATCAATGATCTCTTGGACTTCAACTATTCAATTATTTATCTAGTACTAAAATTCTTTTTAAAAATTCAATATGAGTTTTCTTGGAGGAAAACGAGCACGGAGATAAGTATTTCTTAAATTCATTTGTTTTTTATTAATTCCTATGTGCCATTCAAACAACATTTTTAAAACATATGTGAGTTTCTAATGCCTGTAGCAACTTTTTTCTTTACATAATTGGCTACGCTCGGTTTAGATGGTTGTCGATGCCACTACAGATGGCCAGCGGCCAAACCCTGAAGCGGCAGTGGCACCACCACAAGTTGAACCAAGCGGAACCTAGTTTATAGCAACTTCAGGCATTTACAATGCAGAATAGTCCGATGGTATAGCCACAGGAGGAAGAGTGCACCACGTTGATAAAACCACTCTTGATGATACTTCTCTCTCAATGCATGATGTATGTGTATTACGTTTTTATACTATAATTTGGTCTAAATAGTTGTATTTCCATCCTAACACCAATTTTTAGATTATTTAAAGCAGGTGTCAACTATTTTGTTTTAGTTTTTCTACATAAACCTTCACTCATGTTAATATTCATTTCTTAATCAATTTTGTACAACCATCATAAAATTCCTGCCTCCGCCACGGAAACCTTCACTCTTATTGATCCATATGTGTCACTCAGGCACCATCGTAGTTTCTGCAAGTCATCACCTGCCTGCAAGCCACTGCCTTCTCTCACCTCCTCCCACACGGCAGGTGAAAACTGATATGGCATTGTGAGGCCACTGCACAAAATGGAGCATTGTAAATACTCTTAATTAGAAGATACCAACATCATCATATATATATATGTTTTCGAAATCCTGCGTCAAAAAGAGGAATATCCAGCCTAGGCCTTCATGTCGTCGATATGTCCCCTATCGAGTAGCCAGCAGCAAGTAGCCGGACATTTCCCGCTTTCATATCGACAATGCCAAAATTACATGTGCATTACTACATTTTGCCCATATCAGCTCGATCGGTTCCTGCGACAAGTCAGAGCAGCATCTGAACCCAGCAAGTCAGAACTTGTTGCGTCGCGCAAGCTACACAGTTACTCATAAATAAGCAGCATGCATATGCATGCACAGAGAATGAGATATCGTCGATCTGGTACTTGCTTCCAGTCTCTCCTCATCGTTATTGCATTCGGCTGTTCTGCACGATTCATCGACGAGAAGATAGCAATCCGACGACTATTTCACCTAGAAATACGGCAGCTAGCCACCGTGCATGATCTCTGCACTCACCACGACAAGCCAGCTCGTCGACACGACGGCGATCGAGACCTAGCTAGCTGGTTAGCTCCTACGCAATGGCTTTAGCTCATGAGGTCGCTTTCGACGTGAACCTGATCGAGCATGGCGCGCCGGAGGAGGACGACGGCCTCGCCGGCTGGGCGCCAGTAGGCTCGCGCACGGCGCTGTCCGCGCACGTCGAGCACGAATCGGCCATGCTCCCGGCCGTGGCCGCCGGGCAGGACGAGCGCAGGCCGAGCGGCCGGTACGTCCTCGCGGTGCGCCGTGCCGACGAGGAGGACGGGCTGCGGCACGCGGTCCCGGCTGGCGCGCTCGTGCCACGGGTCACGTACCGTGTCGTCGGCTGGGTCGGCGTGCAGGGCGGCGGCGGCGCCAGCGGCGAGGGAAGTCACCATGTGGTGCGCGTCGGCCTCCGCGTCGACGACGGCGAGGACGAGCACTCTAGCTGGCTAGACTGCAGTGCGGCGGTGTGCGCCGAAGCACCCGGCGGATGGGCGGTGATCAATGGCGCGTTCCGGCTCAGGACGCGGCCACGCGTCGCGGCTGTTCACGTCTGTGGTGCGCCTGCCGGCATGGACGTGAAGGTGATGGATCTGCAGGTCTTCGCGACGGACCGCAAGGCGCGGTTCAGGCAGCTCAAAGAAGAGACTGACAATGTGAGCGAGCAGTCAAAATTTATGGCGTCGCATTCCTCGTAAAAACAGTCAAAATTTTCAATATAACTTTTGACCATTTAGCTTATTAAAAAATTAGTGTAAATAAAAAAAATAAATTATGCTTAAATTAAGTATTATTTTTAATAACAAGACAAGTCATAATAAAATAAATAATATTTACATAATTTTTTAATAAAAATAATGGTCAAACATCATATTCAGAAATCAACAACATCATATTTATTAAATAGATATACTATTTTAATGGTGCGAAAGGTAATAGATACTCCCTTTAGATTTTAATACATGACATCGTTGACTTTTAAACATGAATTTGACTATTCGCATTATTTTAAAAAATACATTAATATCAATTATTTTGTTAAATCTTATTCTTCTAGTTTTTAATTTTTGACGCCGTTGACTTTTAAATATAACTTTAATCAATTTGTCTTATTCTAAAAATTTGTACAAATATGTAAAAGTACAAGTAATGCTTAAAGTGTCTTTAATGATAAAACAAATCACAATAAAATAAATGATATTTTTTAGTAAGACGAATGATTAAATATATGTTTAAAAGTTAATAGCATCAAACATTAAAGTAAAGAAAATATTTTGGATTTGCTATTGATCAAACGTTTAATTTTTTGGATTTTATCAAACAATAACGTTGGCTGTTGGATAGAACTTTGAGATTCGGAACGAGGGAAACGAATTTACTTTTAACTTGTTGTAGTTACTATTATTAATTTATACAACTTTAGTTATAAATTTATGTAACTCAATCACAAATATGTGCAACTGCATCTAACGGTCCATATCTTGGCCTTTGGATATAGAAAAAATCGCTCGATAAATTTAAAATTTTTAAACGTTTGACCAATAGGTGATCCTAAAATATTTTATTATTAATGATGTTTTAAAAATAACTTATGTCTAAAAGTGAAGAGCCTTATTTATTAAAAACGAAAACTAAAATGACTTTCCCCTTCGCATGCAGGTGCGCAAGCGAGACGTGATCCTCAAGTTCGGCAGCGCGATCATGTCCGGCGCGTCCGTCTGTGTGGTGCAGCTGGAAAACCGCTTCCCGTTCGGATCCTGCATCAACAAGACGGCCATCCAAAACCCCAAGTTCGTCGACTTCTTCTGCAACAACTTCGACTGGGCCGTCTTCGAGAATGAGCTCAAGTGGTACTGGACGGAGCGGCAGCGCGGGCAGCTCAACTACCGCGACGCCGATGAGCTGCTCTGGTTCTGCGAGCGCCACGGCAAGCCGGTGCGCGGCCACTGCATCTTCTGGGCCGTCGAAGGCGACGTGCAGCAGTGGCTCAAGGACCTCGGCCGCGCTGATCTCATGTCGGCGGTGCGGGGCCGCCTCCACGGCCTCCTGTCCCGCTACGCCGGCCGGTTCAGCCACTACGACGTCAACAACGAGATGCTGCACGGCCGCTTCTACCGCGATCGGCTCGGCCACGGCGTCGCCGCGCTCATGTTCCGCGAGGCCGCGCGGCTGGATCCGGGCGCGCGGCTCTTCGTCAATGACTACAACGTCATGCGCGGCAACGACCCCAACGCGACGCCGGAGAAGTACGTCGAGCTGGTGGACGCGCTGCGGCGCAGGGGCGCAGCGGTGGGCGGCATCGGCGTGCAGGGGCACATGGACAACCCGGTGGGGCAGGTCATCCGCGCCGCGCTGGACAAGCTCGCCGCGGCAGGCGCGCCCATCTGGATCACCGAGCTGGACGTGAGCGAGCCCGACGTGGGCCTCCGCGCCGACGACCTGGAGGTGGTGCTCCGGGAGGCGTACGCGCACCCGGCCGTGGAAGGCGTCATGCTCTGGGGGTTCATGCAGGGGCAGATGTGGCGCCAGGACGCCTACCTCGTCGACGCCGATGGCACCGTCAACGAGGCCGGCCAGAGGTTTCTCCAGCTCCGGAGGGAGTGGAGGTCGGATGCGAGCGGAACTGTCGACGGCGACGGACATTTCAGGTTCAGGGGCTACCACGGAACGTATGTCGCGCAGGTCACGACGGCGACGGGGAAAATGCTCCACACGTTCATCATTGACGGCGATGGGGAAGATGCTCTCGAGTTGGATGTGGATAAGGTTAATTAATTAATTTGATGATATCGTACTAGTCATAATATACCGTGTGAGCTTAAAATTCATCTCCGGCCTACTGGAGAACTGGACTACTGATGTACCTACATGATACATATAGCTACTGCGTACATACATTATTACATTATTGTGAAGGGACGAATAACATGGAATAGCAATTGAGTAATAAAGGCTTGGAGAACTTGGATCCGCCAGATCTGGATACCTCGGATGAAATTTCATAGAGAGAAATTCAAATTCTGAGGAAATTTTAATCGACTCAATTTAACCAGCATTCAACCAAATTTTAGGAAACTCAGATATATCTGAAATATTCAGCTAGTTAAAATATATCTAGAGGGGAGACATGTTCCTTTTAGAAAATAGGATAAACCCGAACTCCACATCCAGCCGCATATACATGGCCAAAGTACAAAAGTTACATAGACTCCAACACCTTACAAAAAGCTCTAAACAACCAATAACCCAACACAAGCATTAAACCTCAAAACTAAATCTAGAGGGGACATGTTAGTTTTGCTACGAGTCGTATACTTCAAAATGAAGACAGTACTTACAGTAAAAAAATACTCCCGATAAAATATCATAATGACGTGTCACAAAATTGAGACGATTGCCAATGTTATCTACAAATTGATATATATGTAGTAATAGGTGCGTTTGATTTCCACATATCATGTTAATATGTTATATATGTTCATTACTTTATGTTTATTTAATTTAGCAATTCTATATTGCAAAGCTGTAATGAAATATGCCGGCTCCTGTGTAGAGTCTGATTATTTTCTATTATAATAGAGTAAAAAAATGGAAATCTTCAAGACTGCAAGATCTATTTGAGAAAGTGATCTAAGGTTGCATGAGTGAGTGATCTATATATTTCACCTTATCTTAGGGGGTTAATAACAATAAAGTTACCGTCCAGGCGTTCGACATTCACCCAAACACTCCACTAGGTAGGCTCCGCTTGGTTTTCTACCATCCACTCTTTGCCTCAAATACACACCCTAGCAACTCCCTCTGTTGTGCAAGGTGGTCTACCTGCTCATGTTGCTTCCATATCTATGCAACCTTACATCTTTTCTTTCATGCTATGCAAGGCAAGCTTCACTGGCCTTGCTCCCTCCATTGTGCAAGGTAGTTTATATGCTCACGCTCCTCCCCCATATGTATGCAATATCGACCACTTATTCATGCTCTGCCCTGCTCCACAGGGGTGTATTCATATTGCATCTAATGAGGCCACTTATGCATAGAATTCCACTTACATTTTGATCCTCTCGCACAGTATAAAAAGATCATCAAACTACCCACTACAACCACTTCTGGGCTATAGGCCTCAAACACCATAGCTATTATAGGCTACAAATAGGCCTCCTGTGCATCCTCTTCCGTAGGTGCCAGATGAGTGTCACAAGAGCCCACATGTAAAGAGGGAAAAATCAATCAAGCCCAATAATGGCCCGTGATATATTGGTAAGAATAAAATCTATTTTACTTGTTTTAACTATGGCATGAGTCCGAATTAACTCCCTTAACCACAATACCACATATAATATATTCTTCAAATGTCAATACCAGATCAATTTACCCCATACACCTATTGATGAAAATGGTGGTAGAAATTCCCGACCGACCGAGTATTGTTTCCAAAAAAGAATTGGTACCATTTCCAATTCTAGCCATATATAAAATTTGTTTTTTAATTAATGTCAACGTCGTATTAAAGTCGTCACTAAATAATTAAATTAATGAATATGAAAAATTCTCGACCGATCGAGAACCGTTTTTGTATAAATGATATGTTTCCAACCATTTCCGACTGTTTTCATCCCTTTACAAGGCGGGTTCAACTAGGGGTGAAATCAGGTTGGGTACGGTCAGATCACGCCATTCCTGTATCCTATCCTATATTTTTCTTTAGATTCAGAGCCAGGTACTGGATAACCTATATCTTATTCTGTATCCTATCCCATATTTTTTCTCATAATCGGATTCGGAAATGGATATTCATTTATATCTCTAATCCATATATATTAAACCTAGGGAGGCAATTAGAGTGTTAAAAAACATACATATGGAAAAATTGAATAATATTACTTGTGATCTATTAAAAAGTGATTAACCAATCTTTTAAAGTTCATATGTGGACTTCTGATAAATTTTGTTATATGTTTGATAATACGGGACATACGGACGGATACAATTCATTTCGTATCCTAACTCATATTTTCTAACAGATTTAGATTCCAACTCGAATAGTACCGAATATCCATTTTTCTCTCCCATAGCCTTCGAGCCTCAAGTCAGGCAGGCGGGTGGGAAATACGTGTACTGTTTTCACCTCTATGTTCGGACTTCCTCCTCGTAGGCTCTCTCGCACGCCATGGAAACACAGCAACATCCAAAATTTTCACTATTTAACCCTTTTTTGTGACTAATTTCAAAAATGGACCGTGACAAAAACTTTTTCCAAAAATGAACTGTGACCTCAACACCAGACCTGATGGCGCTAAGGTCCTACATCTTAGCGCTAGCAATGCTGGCGCTAACATCCTTACCACCATGGCTGGTGGGGGAAGGTGGCTAGCTGACGTGGCTATGCTCAGCGCCAGGTGACCTGGCGCTAAGCCACCTAGTTCAGCGACAAAGGGACTGGCGTTGAGCTAGGGGACTTAATCCCTCCCCCCGGCCTCCCCCACCAATTTCTTATCTCTTCCACTCACAGCTCACACAGAACAATCCCTCCCCCCCGGCAACTTCTCTCTCCTCTCCTCTCCTCTCCAAATCACTCAAAATCTCAGCCAAATTGACAGTTTTTGGAGGGGATTGTTCGTGTATCACGGGGTGCAAGGTAATCTCCCCTGATTTCTCTATCCATTTGTTGTTTTCATCAAGCTTTTGTTGAGTTTAGGGCAAACCCTAGGATGGGTATTTGGGTTGAGGGATGTAATCAAATTTGTTGTTTTGGCAAAGTTATCACAATACATGTGCTGCTGTGGGGATTGTGGCATGTATACCATTTTTTTAATTATTGATTCGGTTATTGATTGATTTAGAGGAAAATCAACCCTAATCCTCCAATCCAATGAACCCTATGTAAGTAGTGATACTATATAGATAGACAACCCTAATTGAAAATAGGAGATAGTCAAATAGTTGAAAAAAATATTCTTACATTGTTCCATTTGATTTACGGGGATATTGTATAGGAGGGGTATTATGGTAGGGTCACCTTTTATTATAAATTGGTTATTTGTGAATGCTTTTTTGTATTATTGATGTGTTAATTGCTACATGTTTTATATTTACCTTTTAGTGTGTTTGGAAGGATGGATGCAAGTGGTTATACCTCTCGTCGATAACCTCCGGCGGGCGTCCCTCGCCCCATGTGTTGGTGTGGCGATGAGTGCAAGATGGTGATTAGTGAGGTGGATTTCCCATATCGTTAAAGGTATTGGATGTGTCGTAACTATGCATACTCCTCAGAAAAGCCAAAGCCTCAAGGAAAGAGAGGAAAGTCGAAGAATCCGGTGGAGATAAAATTTTTTTGTGTCCAAGTTAAATCATTTCATCCCTAGCTACTAATATTTTCTCACACGTGTAGGTACCTAAGCCACCACCTCCTCTATGTGACTTTGTGGAGTGGATAGATACGGAAGACCATCCGGACGATGCACGTTATCTTCCCATGTGTCAGTAGTGGGCAAGGGAGGATTTTAAACGATGCTACGAGGCTGAATGCAGGGTCAAGGAAGAGCAGAAGAGGAGGAAAGAGAAAGAATGCAAGGAGAAAGAAGAGCGCGAGGCCGAGAGGGAGAGGAAGCGGTAGAGGGCACAACGTGCGAAGGAAGCCAGGCCAAAGGCTACGAGAAAGGGGAAGTACTCCTGTTACACCCAATAGGGTGGTGGTGCTCGATGGTTTAAATTTGCATTTCCTTAAAGGCATGTAAAAAATCAATGTATCATGCTATTTGTCGGACAAGTAATGTATCGTGCAATGTTTCGAACAATATATGTCATGGTGTTCATTTATCTATTCCTTATGGCATGTAAAAACTGAAGCTACATGGTCATGTCATTTGTTTGGAAATTAATGTAGTTTGTTTAGCTCATGTCGTACAATGCAAATAATGATGTTTAATTTTTTAAAAAATATTAGCTGGACAATTGAGGAGGAAAAAAAAACCCAAACAGAGAGATGTGAGCTGAAGTCAGCAACACAAGTGTTTTTAGTACTTCAGCGGATTGTTGTTTATTTTTGAGGTATGAGAAATCTTTTTTTGTTGGATTTCAGCCCAAAGAGGGCATGGCCTAGTGCCCTGGTCCCTAGGGTCAACGCCAATTTGTCTGGCTCTAACCCTAGGGACCTCATCGCCCTAGGTGGAATGTAACATCCCCAATCTAGTAGAGGTAACTATTTAAGTTTTCTAGAACCATCTTTGTTCGCTAATTAAAATTTTTGAATCATCTTGTCATATAACTTAAAATTCGATTTAATTGAAACCTAATCGACAAAATTTGACCAACTCCTAAAAGTGCAACAAAACTCACAGAAACATATATGGGAAATAATTTATTCAAATACTAGTTTATTTATCATGAATTAATATATTTTTTTCAGAATTTAATTCATTAGTTTAGACCTATTAAAAATTCCAACAAATTTCAGCCAGGGTCCTTTTCCTTGATTTTTTGTGAGCAACCAGTTTGAATTTTTGTGTGAAACTTTCAAAAATGGAACCTAGGTAGTCTGGGCTAGCTACACAAAAATCACCATATTTTTAACACTAGTTTTGCTTACTCAAATTGATTTTTTAAAGTGAAGGGGGAAAAATAAATCTGGAAAACCTTGGAAAATAGCTAAACCTTTGCCCAGCCCCCAGTCCAGCTAGCCCACGAGGAGGGAACACTTCAGACCAGCCTCAGAAGGCTTGCGACACCTGTTTGTCGTCGTGGCCTGTGAAGAACGCCTCCCATCGCCCTCTAAGTCTCCCAGCTAGCTTACTCATCCTCACACTCCACCACAGAGCTGAGAAAACCAAGGGAGGAGAGCTCCTCTACCCATTTGTCTCCTCTTCCTTGCTGCCGGCCGTGGAGAAGAAGCCGTCGTCGCCGTTTAGTTCTCCAGTGATCTGTCCGTCTCTTTCATGTTCTCTGCTCTTCGTTGCATGCCTTAGCTCCTCCCACTGACCCTGATCCATTTTGACCACTGCAGCACCGGGAACGCAGCCTTGCCGTGGGAGCTGTGGAGCGCGCTCGGCGCGTAGCCGCTCCGCCGACGCTGCCGTTCCTGTTGCCTTGGAGCAGCCCCGGCTGAGCTGTTTCGCCACCAACGCTGCCTCAGCTCCAGGAGTAGAATGCCCCAATAATCATCCAGTTCGGTGCAGCGAGGAGGGAGATCGGCCATCGTCTTCTTCGTCTCCGGTCGAGCTCCGGCGAGCCCGATCCCGTTCAACCGGTGAGCCGTCCTCGAACTCCTCGAGTAAGCAGCCTCCTTGTGACCTCACTGACCTCCTGCATTGGTTTGAATCACTAGTTGGTTAGCCAAAGCTAGCTATCATCGTCGCCTTGTTGATTTTTGCTGCCGCCGGGAGTACTCCACCGTCGTCGGGACTCGCGCGAGCTCACCCAACCTATCAAGGAGCACAGTGAGCCTCCTCATGACCCTTAGCACCCATTCCATGCAATTCCTGGATTGGTTTGTGGCCGCTTTGACACATGCGCGTGCAACCCGAACACAGCCGCCACTTAGACTCGTTGCCGACGAGGTATGGTCCACCGCTGGCCATGGCACGACCATCAACAAGCTCGTCAAAACCCCTTCTTTCTTTTTGCTGTTGGCCACAACTTCAACCGAGCCGCTGTTCACCATCGGCGTCGGCGAACAGAGCCAACGGCCCAGCCAGCCTGCGCCTCCCCTGCTCCGTGAGACTGACATGTGGGCCCAGGCTGGGGAGAAATAAGAAAAGAAAAGAAAAGATGAACAGCAATATTTTCCAACAGAAAAATGGCCAAACTTTGAGGATCCATAACTTTTTCATTTTAACTCCTTTTTGAGTGAACCTATAGGTGGCCAAACGGGCGGACCGGGCCGGCACGGACCGAGGCACGGTCCGGCACGGCCCGCTACGGCACGGCCCGTGTAGGCACGGTTCCTGTAGCGGGCCGTGCCGTGCCGGCCCGCGTGCCTCCCCCCCGGCCCAGGCACGGCACGCCGGGGTCGTGGGCCGTGCCGTGCCGGCACGGCCCGTCGGCAGCCCACCGTGCCCGGGCCGGCCCGGTCCGCCGACGCCTGCTGCCGCGCGTCCGGCGTCCCCGGCCTCCGCCGCCTGCCGCCGCCCTCCGCCGCCGCCTCCCCGCCTGCGCGCCGCCCCCGCCTCCCCGCATGCGCGCCGCCCCCTCCGCCGCCTGCCGCCGCCTCGGCCTCCTCGGCTCCTCCGCCTCGTCCCGCCGCCTCGGCCTCCTCCGCCCCCTCCGCCGCCGCCTCCCGCGCGCGCCTCCCCGGCCTCCGTCGCCTGCCGCCGCCGCCTCCCCGCATGCGCGCCGCCCCTCCGCCGCCTGCCGCCGCCTCGGCCTCCCGCCGCCTCGGCCTCCTCGGCTCCTCCGCCTCGTCCGCCGCCTCGGCCTCCTCCGCCCCCTCCGCCGCCGCCTCCCGCGCGCGCCTCCCCGCATGCGCGCCGCCCCCTCCGCCGCCTGCCGCCGCCTCGGCCTCCCGCCGCCTCGGCCTCCTCGGCTCCTCCGCCTCGTCCCGCCGCCTCGGCCTCCTCCGCCCCCTCCGCCGCCGCCTCCCGCGCGCGCCTCCCCGGCCTCCGCCGCCTGCCGCCGCCCTCCGCCGCCACCTCCCCGCCTGCGCGCCGCCCCCCGAGGACGCCCTCCGCCGCCTCACCGCCTGCGCCAAGTCTCGACCGGACTGAGTCACTCTCACTTAGTGAGAGTGACTGAGTCTGAGAGAGATGAGTAAAAAAAGAAAAAAAAGAGACTTAAAAAATTTTAAAAAATTAGAGGAGTGGTAAAAAAATATTAAAAAAATGTAAAAACATTATGTAAGATGAGTAAAAAAATATGAGGGTATTTTTTGATGATATTAGAGGAGGAAATTTTTATATGTTTAAACAAGCAAAATAGAAGAACATACATAGTTATGCAATTTAATTTCTACATAGATATAGAGAAAAATTGTGCAATGACCTTTATTGATTTTGATATTACACAGCTGCCTCATTAAAAACTCTGTCATGTAAAAACTCAATTTTGAGAAAACCATGACAAAGAAAAAAGAGTACAGCTAAAGGTCAATACTTAAAAATAAAAAAGATTACTCTAGTTCCTCATTTTGTAGGTAAAGATTTTTGAACTGCTCAGCCAAATCTTGGTTCTCCGTGGTGTGTTGGGCACGTTCCTTAGCTAGCTCCCAGTCTTTAACCGCAAGTAGCATTTCTACCACCTCACTGCGGAGATTTCTTCTTCTCTCCTCAATAATTCTTCCGCAAAGACTGAAGGCCGATTCGGATGATACCGTAGACACAGGCACCGTGAACACATCCCGTGCTAGCTTTGAGAGCACGGGATATTGGGTCTTGTGATCATTCCACCATTGAAGAACGTTGAGATCTTCCTGGTTGATCGAGTCGCTGTCCAAGTAGGTAGACAGCTCAAGAGCTTCAAGTGAAGCGTGTGCAGGATTTGCTGCGGCCGAACTTCCACCACCGGTGCTCGAAGAAGAAGAGGAACCACCCCAAATTCGGCCCCACTGTAATTTTTTCTTACCTGGGACAGGGACGGGTGGGGCTCTTTGCACGCGAACTCCCTGAAACTTAGTTTCATACTTTCGAAATACTTCATACAATTTTGTCTTACAATCAGAATAGTAGTTAGTGTAATCAATATTCATTGTATCCCCAATAAGATTTAAAATATTTAGAAACCCCCGTATTTTACCCCTAGGATCAAGAATAAATGCAAAAGCATACAAGTATGGAATGTTCCTCCAGTATTTAAGATATTTTTGTTTCATGTTATATACTGCAAATCCTAATAGTTGGTCATCTTCATATTCTTTTAATAAAGTGGCAATCTCAAAAATTTTATGCAAAATTAAATTAGCAGTTGGATAGTAAACACCAGACAAAGTAACAGTTGCATCATAAAATGTTTCAAGAAAGTAATAAAACCTTTCTACAACATGCCAAGACTGTTCTGTCAGTAGCGGTTGCCCGTCACTGGTAACAACATTCTTGGACTGCAAGAAAACAGTTAGCATATCTTTGTAAGGCAAGACATGTTTCAACATTAAATAAGTCGAGTTCCACCGATGGTCCGCATCCGTTTGGAACTTGCGTGGTTGCCTGTCCGAAGCGATGCAGAATCGCTTGAAGGTCGCAAGTCGAGGATTAGAACCATTCAGCCATGTTATGGCTTCACGGATAGAATCGAGATATACAGTTACTCTTTTAAAACCAGATTTAAACTATAAGATTAATAATATGGCAAGCACAACGTTGATGTAAAAAAATGATTCAGCATAAACATTGAATAAAGGCTGCAAAATTTCCATTGCTCTGGAATTTGCAGCTGCATTATCTAGAGTTACTGCAAATATTTTATTTGTGATGCCAAAATCCTCACAAACTCTAGAAATTCGTTCAGCAATATTTTCTGCATTATGTGAAACATCAATTAATTTTAAAGCTATTACTCTTTTTTGTAGTTCCCATTCATCATCAACATAATGAGCAACTACACTAATATAGTCTTCCTTAGCCCTACCACTCCAAATATCAGATGTGATACTAATAGAAAATGTGCAAGTAGCAAATAATTGTTTAATATTATCCCGGCCTTGGTTGTAAACATTCACCAAGTCCCGGGTTGTAGTTTGTCTACTAACAGCTTGAAACTAGGATTATGAGCAGTTTTAATGTAAGTCTCAAATGCAGGAGACTCACCAAAATTTAGGGGTAGATCCTGTCTAGCAATTAAACGGGTAAGGGAATCTCGTGCTACCTGAGCATCATACTCCCATGAACGTACCGTACCGTCCGGATTGAGTACCAGTTGCTGCTGTCTTAGCTGGTAACCTTGCTTCTTCGCACACGCCTCAGCATGCCGCCTCAAATGTCCTGTTCCACCAGAAGATTTTCCAGAGAGTTTAGTTTTACAAATTTTACATTTCGCGTAAGTTACCTCCCTTCCATCCGCGGCGGTCTCCTTGATCTCATCAAAATGTTGCCAGGCGGAGGAAGTTCTTGATCTCTTTGAGCCGGTTGCCGTTGACAAGCTCCCGCTCGCAGTTCCGGATCCTTGTGAAGCCGCATGTATTTCCTCCGTATGTTCTTGCGGTGTAGGAGCCGACCCGGAGTTGTCTCCTTGCGACATCGACAGATAGCTCGGGTCGAAGTCGCTCAGTTGGAACGTCGGGTAGTTCGGATCCATCCTGCAATATAAATAGAGAAAATTAGTATTAAAAAATAGTACGAACAAAGAAGAAAATTTAAGATTTTTTTACCTTGCAGGAGCACCGGAGGCTGCAGCTATTACCTATGAGAATGTGGGAAATTTTTGAATTTTAGACAAAATTTTGTCTAAAACAAAAATTTTGAGCAAAGAGAGCAAAAGAGAGGAGAATAGAGCACAAGAGGAGAGATTGGGAGGTTTGGATGAGGAAAAATGTGGCTGGGGGTTCCCCTATTTATAGGAAAAAATTTCACAATTTTTCGGATTTTTTTGATATTTTTTCGGATTTTTTTGTCATGCAACGGCTAGATTCAAAATCTAGCCGTTTTTTCGGACCGTTGGGACAGGTGTCAATTTTTGACTGGGCCAACGTGGCCGAACACTGTAGCAACGGTCATCAGCAACGGGCAGATGTCAGTGCAACGGTCGCCTGCCTCCTCCTCCCGCACGCACCCGGCCAGGCCGGCCTCGACCTCCTCCCGGCCTCCTCTCCTCGGCTCCTCGGCAGCCCTCCGCCTCCTCCCGCCTCGGCTCCTCCCGGCCTCCTCGGCTCCTCCACCTCCTCCGCCGCTCGGCCTCCGCCGCCTCGCTCCTCCGCCTCCTCCGCCTCCTCCTCGCCTCCTCCTCGGCTCCTTCGCCTCCTCCCGCCTCGCCTCCTCCTCCCCCGCCTCCTCGGCTCCTCCACCTCGGCCTCCCGCCGCCTCCTCCGCCTCCTCCCGCCGCCTCGGCCTCCTCCCGGCCTCCTCGGCTCCTCCACCTCCTCCCGCCGCCTCGGCCTCCGCCGCCTCCTCGGCTCCTCCGCCTCCCGCCTCGCCTCCTCCTCCTCCACCTCCTCGGCTCCTCACCTCGGCCTCCCGCCGCCTCCTCGGCTCCTCCGCCTCCTCCGCTCCTCCGCCTCCTCTCTCCGCCTCGGCCTCCCCGCGCCTCCTCCTCGGCTCCTCCGCCTCCTCCCGCCTCCTCCTCCTCCGCCTCCTCGGCTCCTCCGCCTCCTCCCGCCGCCTCGGCCTCCCGCCGCCTCCTCCCGGCCTCCTCGGCTCCGCCGCCTCCTCCCGGCCGCCTCCTCCCGCACCCGCTCTCCCGGCTGCTGCCTCGGCCTCCGCCGGCGCCCTCCGCCGGCGCCTCCTCGCCCGGGCGCCTGCCCGGCCTCGGCCGCCGACGCCTGCCTCGGCCTCCGCGGCCGTAGACGCCTGCCACGGCGGCGCGGCCTCCGCCGCCGCCCTCCGGGCGGGCTGTGCCGGCCCGTGCCCCGTGCCGTGCCCCGTGCCCCGTTCCCGCGCCCCGTGCCCGTGCCCGTGCCCTGTGCCGTGCCCGTGCCCGTGCCGTGCCCGTGCCGGCCCGCTACAGTCCAAGGGCCGTGCCGTGCCGGCCCGCCGTGCCGCACCGCCGGCCCAGGCACGGCACGGCTACTCGGGCCGTGCCGGCACGGCCCACGGCCAACCGTGCCGGGCCGGCCCGGGCACGGTTACTGTAGCACCGTGCCCGGGCCGGCCCGACGGGGCACGGCCCATTTGGACATCTATAAGTGAACCAAATTTTCCTAGATTCATCAAAACAGGTACTTTATTTCTATAAAATAAAATGTAGCACACGCAGTAGAGAAAATATCCACTAAAATTCATATTACTAATTTAGATGTTATTTATTACTTGAGTTATATACAAGCTTGATAAGCTTTTTCCAATTTCAAATATTCTCAAAACCCTGTATCAGTAGACTCCTTTTTTTTGGCATATATGTCACTTATGTAAAATACTATATAGCACCTTTATATATTCTACACACAAAAATATATTTCAATAATCATTAATGTATAAGGACTTCAAAATTTATAATAAATTAATTATATATCCAAATTGAGTAAACTCAACTTTATTAGAACCAGTAGGTTATGCTCTTTTATATAAAAATACATGACTTCTTGATATCTTAATAGAAAATGTTAGTCAAATATAACAACTTAAGGTTACAATACAAATAATTACAAAACTGCCATTTTCAGCCTTCCTATTTTATTATTTTTGTAACTCTTAAACCGTAAAAGATTTTGAAATGATTCTTTCACTAAAATTCACTTTAAAATGTTAAATACCTACTGTATTTATCTCAGAATTAATTGATCATTTTTCATAGACATGTTTAATTGATTCCTATTTGCATATTGCCTCTTATCGATAGATTCGGAGGTTTCAAAGTACGAGGAAGCTAATCCAGAGGTTGAGTGTGAACCATCACTGCAGCAAGGCAAGAATCTAAGCATATTGAACCTATGTCTTCAATAAATTGATTTGTTTACGAAAACAATATCTATATGCATGTTTCAGTCCATTTAAAATGGGAAAACGGGTAGAGTCAATATTGCCCAATTGTATGCATTTCTATTTTTTGGTTGTTGATTCCATGTTTTTACCTTGTCGCCCCTGGTTAAGGACTTTGGGATGCTTTTATTTTATCGAATGCTTAGCCATGCTTAGTTCTAGACATACAAAAATCCGATAGATGGAGCTATCGGTTCAAAACTAGTTTAATACGAATGGATGGGTTAAAATTTGAAAAGAATAACTTCTGAATTATAATTGAGAATATTTTTGACTTGGACGGATGATAGGGCGATGACGGGATAGTGTTTCCCCGATGCATGTAGCTTCGTCTGGGTCGTTAAGGACCGAACATGTTGACGTCTATTCAAGCACCCTACGTACTTCCACACGCCGGGAGTGAGACGGCTTAACTTAGTAGCACGGGAGGCTGTGGCCATCTACGCCCGTCCGTCAGTCGTGAGGATGGTCGTTCCTTTGGAGGGCCTCGTGCGCGCCTGGTTTTGGCCGGAGGTGCCTCCCACGACGATGAGCCCGCCTTAGTCACCTGTGTGTGTGGCTAAGTCGTCAGGGGCCTAGACGTGGTTTAGGTGGTTGGTGTTAAGCATGGGAAAGGTTTTGTTGTGACCTCTAGTCCGCACTCAATATGTAGAGTGTGGGTACCGACGGGTACGGATCAAACTAGAGTGTAGCCGTTTAGCTTCTATCACATCGTGTGGGTAAAGTTGTACACCTCTGCTCAGAGTATGAACTATTCGAATAGCCGTGCTCTCATTTCCGAGCCGACATATAATTGAAGCACCCGGCTCGGAAATGAGAGCCGAATATATATGTCGGGATGCAAAGATTGTTGTTCAAGGGGTAGAATTTAGTGCCAACTTAATCATTCTCCACACCAAGGGATTAGATGTCATCTTAGGCATGGATTGGCTGCACAAAAATCAGGGGGTCATTGATTGTGGCCGTCGTCTTATCTCTCTTGTAAATAATACCGGTGAACCAATCTCTTTTGCTTCAAACAATGCTTCGCCTTAACTTCAACTCTCAAGGGTGCCACAACCACTGAGCTTGCTGATGTTCCAGTGGTGTGTGAATACCTAGATGTCTTTCCAGAGAAATTGCTAGGGATGCCACCGGATCGGGAAGTTGAGTTTGTTATCGACTTGCTGCCCGGAACGGCCCCGATATCAAAAAGACCCTATCGAATGGCTCCAAATGAGTTAGAAGAATTGAAGCAGCAACTCTCGGAGTTGCTAGCAAAGGGTTTCATTCGACCAAGTTCCTCACCTTGGGGATGCCCAGTTCTATTCGTGGAAAAGAAAGACAAGAGTTTACGGATGTGTGTTGATTACCGTCCGTTAAACACAGCCACTATCAAGAACAAGTATCCACTTCCCTGGATTGATGATCTTTTCGATCAATTAACTGGAGCTCGTGTATTCTATAAAATTGACTTGAGATTAGGCTATCATCAAATTAAAATCAGAACTGAGGATATTCCAAAGACGGCTTTCTCTACTCGTTATGGCTTATATGAGTATACTGTCATGTCCTTCGGTTTGACTAATGCTCCGGCTTACTTTATGAACTTGATGAATTCAATTTTCATGGAGTATCTTGATAATTTTGTGGTCATTTTCATTGATGACATTCTCATATTTTCCAAGTCCAAAGAAGAACATGAAGAACATCTTCGACTTGTCTTATAAAAATTACGGGAGCATCGTCTTTATGCCAAATTTAGCAAATGTGAATTTTGGCTAAAAGAAGTGACCTTTCTTGGTCATGTGCTATCTGAAGGGGGAGTTGCTATTCTTTCTAGCAAAGTACAAGATGTGCTGATTTGGAAATAGCCTGAGACTCCCACCGAAATTCGAAGTTTTCTTGGTCTAGCCGGTTACTACCGCCGGTTCATCGAGAATTTCTCTAAAATTGCTAAACTAATGACCCAACTCTTAAAGAAAAATGAGGAGTTTGTGTGGTCAGCAAAATGTGAAGAAAGTTTCCAAATCTTAAAAGAGAAATTAACTACTGCTCCTATACTTGCTCTACCAGATATTCACAAGAGCTTCGATATTTACTGTGATGCATCTCACCAAGGACTCGGTTGTGTGCTTATGCAAGAAGGTCGAGTTGTGGCATATGCTTCACGTCAATTGAGGCCTTATGAAGTGAATTATCCAACTCATGACTTAGAGCTAGCCGCAGTTGTTCATGCTCTCAAAATATGGCGTCATTTTCTTATCGGCAATCGATGCGAAATGTACACTGATCATAAAAGTCTCAAATATATCTTCACCCAGTCAAATCTGAACCTTAGATAAAGAAGATGGTTAGAACTCATCAAAGATTATGATATGGGTCTACACTATCACCCGGGGAAGGCCAATGTTGTTGCCAATGCATTGAGCTGAAAACCACAATGCAATTGCTTGTCGGTAACTCCCCAATGTGAGACTTTATGTTCTGAATTACAGAAGCTTGGTTTGGAAATGGTTGATCATGGTTTCCTTGCTAATCTTGAAGTCAAACCAACCCTCTATGAACAAATCAAAGAAGCCCAGAAGAATGATAAGGGCATGGCACGAATTCATACCAAAATCACGCAAGGCAAAGCTGATTGTTTTATCGAGGACACGAATGGTGTTCTATGGTTTGGAAAGCGATTGGTTATGCCTAAAAACCGAAAGTTGAAGCAACTCATTTTTGATGAAGCTCACAACTCTTCTTTTTCTATCCATCCTGGTAGTACAAAAATGTACCAAGACCTTCGGCAGAAACTTTGGTGGACCCGAATGAAGCGGGAAATCGCACGGTATGTCTCCGAATGTGATAATTGCCGAAGGGTTAAAGCTGAACATTTGAGACCAGCGGGTACACTTCAACCTCTTCCTATTCCCATGTGGAAATGGGATGAGATTGGTATGGATTTTATTGCTGGTTTACCGAAGTCACCTAAAGGGAATGATTGCATTTGGGTAATTGTTGATCGCCTCACCAAATCTGCCCATTTCCTTCCTATTAAATCTACTGATCAAATAAGCAAATTGGCAGAATTATATCTCTCACATATCATTTGCCTCCATGGTGTCCCAACAAGAATTGTTTCAGATAGGGGCCCTCAATTCACTTCTCATTTTTGGGAGAGCCTCAATGAAGCCATGGGCACTAAACTCTCTTTTAGTACCGCATATCATCCACAAACCGGAGGCCAAATTGAAAGGTTAAATCAAATTCTAGAAGATATGTTGAGGGTGTGTGTTCTTGATTATGGTAAAAATTGTGAAAGATGCCTTCCATATGCGGAATTCTCCTATAACAATAGTTATCAATCAAGCATTCAAATGTCTCCTTTTGAAGCCTTGTATGGAAGGAGATGTAGAACACCTCTCAATTGGTCCGAGTCCGGAGAAAGACCACTCTTTGGTCCAGATTTGGTCATGCAAGCTGAAGAGCAAGTGCGAACTATTCGCGAACGCTTGCGAACAGCTCAATCCCGGCAAAAGAGCTATGCCGATCATCACCGACGTGAACTGAGCTTCAATGTTGGTGATCATGTATATCTCAAAGTCACTCCTTTTAAAACCACACATCGGTTTGGAGTGAAGGAAAAATTAGCACCTCGCTATATCGGTCCTTTCCGCATTATTGCAAAGCGAGGAGCTATTGCTTACAAGCTAGACCTTCCCTCATCACTCTCAGCTTTCCACAATGTATTCCATGTCTCACAACTGAAACAATGCTTACGGATTCCCACCGAAGAAACCAAGTTGGAAGATCTAGACCTTCAACCCGATCTTTCCTATCGAGACAACCCGATTCGCATTGTTGATGAAGCTGAGCGTATCACTCGAAATTGTGCCATAAAATTCTTGAAGGTCCAGTGGAGTAATCACTCCGAGGATGAAGCCATGTGGGAACGCGAAGACCATCTTCGCACTGCCTATCCCTATCTTTCCTTCAACCCGTCGCAATCTCGGGGACAAGATTTTATTTAAGGGGGGAGAGCTATAACATCCCCAATCTAGTAGAGGTAACTATTTAAGTTTCCTAGAACCATCTTTGTTCGCTAATTAAAATTTTTGAATCATCTTGTCATATAACTCAAAATTCGATTTAATTGAAACCTAATCGACAAAATTTGACCAACTCCTAAAAGTGCAACAAACCTCATAGAAACATATGTGGGAAATAATTTATTCAAATACTAGTTTATTTATCATGAATTAATATATTTTTTCAGAATTTAATTTATTAGTTTAGACCTATTAAAAATTCCAACAAATTTCAGCCAGGGTCCTTTTCCTTGATTTTTTGTGAGCAAACCAGTTTCAATTTTTGTGTGAAACTTTCAAAAATGGAACCTAGGAAATCTGGGCTAGCTACACAAAAATCACCATATTTTTAACACCAGTTTTGCTTACTCAAATTGATTTTTTAAAGTGAAGGGGGGAAAATAAATTTGGAAAACCCTGGAAAATAGCTAAACCTTTCTGTAGGTGGGTTTTTACCCATCCCCCTCTCGTTTTCATAGACCACCACGCCTTGGACCCACCTGGCAGTGGCCCTAGCTCGCCCAGCCCCCAGTCCAGCCAACCCACGAGGAGGGAACACTCCAGACTAGCCTCAGAAGGCTTGCGACACATATTTGTCGTCATGGCCTGTGAAGAACGCCTCCCATCGCCCTCTAAGTCTCCCAGCTAGCTTACTCATCCTCACACTCCACCACAGAGCTAAGAAAACCAAGGGAGGAGAGCTCCTCTACCCATTTGTCTCCTCTTCCTTGCTGCCGGCCGTGGAGAAGAAGCCGTCGTCGCCGCTTAGTTCTCGAGCGATCTACCCGTCTCTTTCATGTTTTTTGCTCTTCGTTGCATGCCTTAGCTCCTCCCACTGACCCCGATCCATTTTGACCACTGCAGCACCGGAAACGCAGCCTTGCTGTGGGAGCCGTGGAGTGCGCTCGGCGCGCAGCCGCGCCGCCGACGCTGCCATTCCTGTCACTTTGGAGCAGCCCCGGCTGAGCTGTTTCGCCACCAACGCTGCCTCAGCTCCAGGAGTAGAACGCCCCAATAATCATCCAGTTCAGTGCAGCGAGGAGGGAGATCGGCCATCGTCTTCTTCGTCTCCGGCCGAGCTCCGGCAAGCCCGATCCCGTTCAACGGGTGAGCCGTCCTCGAACTCCTCGAGTGAGCAGCCTCCTTGTGACCTCACTGACCTCCTGCATTGGTTTGAATCACTAGTTGGTTAGCCGAAGCTAGCTATCATCGTCGCCTTGTTGATTTTTGCTGCCGCCGGGAGTACTCCACCGTCGTCGGGCCTCGCGCGAGCTTGCCCAACCTATCAAGGAGCACAGTGAGCCTCCTCATGACCCTTAGCACCCATTCCATGCAATTCCTAGATTGGTTTGTGGCCGCTTTGACACATGCGCGTGCAACCCGAACACAACCACCACTTAGACTCATCGCCGGTGAGGTATGGTCCACCGCTGGCCACGGCACGACCATCAACAAGCTCGTCAAAACCCCTTCTTTCTTTCTGCTGTTGGCTGCAACTTCAACCGAGCCGCTGTTCACCGTCGGCGCCGGTGAACAGAGCCGACGGCCCAGCCAGCCTACGCCTCCCCTGCTCCGTGAGACTGACATGTGGGCCCGGGCTAGGGAGAAATAAGAAAAGAAAAGAAAAGATGAACAACAATATTTTCCAACAGAAAAATGGCCAAACTTTGAGGATCCATAACTTTTCATTTTAACTCCTTTTTGAGTGAACCAAAATTTTATTTTATCGAATGCTTAGCCATGCTTAGTTCTAGACTATTGGTTCAAAACTAGTTTAATACGAATGGATGGGTTAAAATCTGAAAGGAATAACTTTTGATTTATAATTAAGAATATTTTTGACTTGGACAGATGATAGGGTGATGACGGGATGGTGCTTCCCCGATGCATGTAGCTCCATCTGGGTCGTTAAGGACCGAACATGTTGACGTCTATTCAAGCACCCTACGTACTTCCACACGCCGAGAGTGGGACGGCTTAACTTAGTAGCACGGGAGGTTGTGGCCATCTACGCCCGTCCGTCAGTCGTGAGGATGGTATTTCCTTTGGAGGGCCTCGTGCGCGCCTGGTTTTGGCCGGAGGTGCCTCCCACGACGATGAGCCCGCCTTAGTCACCTATGTGTGTGGCTAAGTCGTTGGGGGCCCAGACATGGTTTAGGTGGTTGGTGCTAAGCGTGGGAAATGTTTTGTTATGACCTCTAGTCCGCACTCAATGTGTAGAGTATGGGTATCGACGGGTACGGATCAAACTAGAGTGTAGCCATTTGGCTTCTATCACATCGTGTGGGTAAAGTTGTACACCTCTGATCAGAGTATGAACTATTCGAATAGCCGTGTCCACGGTTACAGGACGACCGCTTGATGTGTTAGTCAGTCTATGTTAGCATCCAACTTGGGATATGTGGTTATATCATGACTTAGGATAGTCATGGATGGATGGGTTTATATGAGAGGCTTTGGCGTTAAATATGACTTGGTTTTAGTCATGAAAGATGGTATGCTTGTGTAGCATATTTATTTGAGCAATGGTGGCCCATTGTTGATGTTAGAGCATGGGATTGTGCTTATTTTCACCTCTTTATTAGAACATATTACTTGCTGTAATGAAATTTCAGATTGTTATTTTTCGCAAATGCTTATAGTTTCAAGGTATTATTTTGCTCAATAAACTTAACTTTATGCAAAACCAGATCAACATAGCTATCTTCCTTGATGTAGAGACCAGCATTACTCCTTTGTACTATTAATATTGTGTAAGTCTGGCGGAGTACCATTCGTACTCATGCTGCATATTTTTTAGGTAAGGATAATGACGATGTTGGTGTGGTCTACTATTATCCCACCGAGGGTGGTGAGGATAATGTGTAGTTGGAGTTAAGCTCTATCCTAGTCGGTTGCCTTGTGGGTCTGGAATGGCACCACTGGTTTTATCCTTCATGTTTACATTTCTGTTGCTATCTTTTGTGCTACTCTGTGATGAATTAGGGTGTGTGAACCCTCTATGTAATATATATAACCCTACTGCACTTTTATTCATATTTAGAGTACTTGTGATGTTTATCAATTGCTTGTGATGAAAGTGTGAGGCTAGTCACTTTCTTGGGGACTAGCTGAACATGAGTATGAGTTGTGTATAATTGAGATGGTTGGGGGATAGCTATTGTGGTTCGAGTCCTCTGGGGTACGTATCGTGTTTGGTCGCCACTATCGAGTGGTTTCACGGGCGTATGACGGAGAGGACTGGCAAGCTATCCTTATGATTATCTCTTTCGTACACTTCTCGGCATTTTGGTTATTATATTAGAAGGGGTCAACCGTGATCATGGACACATTGAGGTCGAGTGGCTATTATGCGTGTATGGATCCCACTCGTCCAACAATATGTGGTGGTCGTGTTGGGCACTGGACGATATAATACTCGGGGTGTTCACACAGGAGGCCTCGACGTACTGTCCAAATATCTATAAAGCACGGCCAAAGACGGGCATTGAGACACCATTTACCACCCTACTATTTTCAGGGTGGGCCTCCACACGGTAGTACATGGAAGGGTTTTTAGCCTTGATGACGTTCAGCAGTGTAGGCAACCGGACGTATGCCTCATTCCATTCACCAAATAATACCTTTCATTGCCACCTCCTTAGCTCGTCATGCTTTTCCATATGATGGACGGTACCGAAAGATAAATTGCACGGCTTCAACTAATAGTGCCGATAGAAATAGTAGGCTCAGCCTGAAAAAAGGGCTACAACCTGTTACCAATGAATCTGAATGTGAGCTACAGGTGCTTTCCACTTGTCTCGGTGCTACAACTGTTAATACCAAAATTTGGTACGGTTCGTTATCATGTTCGGTTAAGGAAAGAGGCTATATTAGTCGATGGAAGCTAATTTAGAAGAAGCCGAATTTAGGAAGGAATCATAAAGACCACAGCATGGCAGTTAACTATTTTATCTATAAATTAGGTAGCTTTAATAATTTTTAGGAAAACCTGATCTCGTGTCCGATCAGGGCTTGTTAATTTTCCTTTTATAGTTAGGAAACTCCTGTTTCGTATCCGATCAGGACTGTATCAACTCGGGGTATAAATACATATGCCCGGAGACCATGTAAACTATCTCTCAGATCAATACAAATTCGGCGCATCGCCACCCTTTTCGACGGGTTCTTGCTTCTCGAGCCGGGCTGCATCGGTTAGGTCCGAACTCCTACGAGAGGGTAAGTCTCGTTACCCCGACTATCTTATCGGCTAGGACTTCCTCGGTTAGGTCCGATATTCTAGCTGATCTACGGTAGTCGACTTACCACGGTGTATCTATTCTATCTACGGCTATATCAGTTAAGTTTGATCTCTTAGTCCGAGTAGGTATATCACATCACAATTGCATAGGATTTATCGGCTTATCGAGTTTCTTTTATTATCATCAGTTTGTGCTGCATCGGTTAGGTCCAACTTACTAGACTGGTGATAATAAATTTATCCTTGTTGAGTCGATAGGTTTTTATGCGATGTTTTATCGGAGTGTTTAGCTGATAAATTATCTTTTACTAGATAAAGCCGACTGCATTGTCTTGATTATTATTTTGCCTATCTACTCTATCATCAGTTTCTAGCCGATGTCCAAGTGTTTTTTCGGTAGTCGGCTGGCTTATTATTTGCTTATATCACCATCGGCTTCTAGCCGATGTACAAGTACTATCGGCAATCGGCTAGAGGGAGTCTGTATCGGCTTGTTGGCCGATTGGATCAATGATCTAACTTTTTTCTATCTCCTTGTCAATTGCGGGGTCAAATTGATTGGCACGCCCACGAACCTCAAATTTAGGACCTGCACTAGAGCTAAGCAGATCTCCCAGGCCTTCGCGTGTCTAGTGCACCGAACCAGATCATCAACTCGTCTTCAGCGCTGATTGGTGATTTTCGGTGTCAACAATAACACGTGTGCTCTTTGCCCAATCTGGAGATTTTCCACCTATCGCCAGCGGTCTTTCGTGCACATACCTCCCATTTACATAACTTGTCCATACAAGCTACCATGTACCTCACTGTAGCATTAGAGTGCTTTACCTAGAAAGTACGATGCACACGGAGGGAGTACTATTGCAACCATATCTTCAACTCATCCACAAACCGGAATTCTAACCCCTTTCACGGCTCTTCCCCCATTGCATCAATACCACCATCGTACTTTGGCTCACTGTCAGCAATTGCTTTGTCCACATTGGTAAGATCCTCAAACTGAACAACTTTCTCAAAAACCATTCTTTCTTCCTGTGTCATCGCTCCGACAGGACGATCATCCTCTGAGTCAAAGGCATATTCATCCTCATAGTGCGATTCGTCGCCGGATGCTTCGTCTAGCAAAGAGGGAGGTAACCCATGATTTTCCATCACCTGGTTACACTCACTCCATGTATAAACACCCTCTTGCAATAAGTGTCGTATGCTAGAAGCTACCTGACTATCTGTCAAAGGCTCTTGCTCAGCTTCTTGTTCATTGTCCTCAACCCAGTCGTTATCTCGCTTCGCCTCATTCTCCTTATCCGCCGCATTTAATGTAAGACCTCCCCTACATTGACTATTTAGGATAAATGCCTTGGTTGCCATCGGCTTTATGGACAGACTCTTCATCTCGCTTTCATCCTCAACTACTACATTCATCGGTTTGTGATAGAAGAGAGGGGAAACCACAATCGGAGATTGGTTTAGGTCTAGGGGCTCCTTGTATTCCGTCTTATGTACTTTCCATGTGACTACTTCTAGCGACTTGAATTGTGACCCCATTATCATCTCAACATATGCTGATCATTCCATCTCCCCGTTCAACTCTAACATGTGCTTATGTGACATAGGCCCGGCTCCAACATCGTATTTACCTTGCAGAAGTAATGACTGATCTCTCCAGCCCAACACCTTCTTTATACGGGACATAAGCTCTTTAAAAGTAGGTCTAGCAAGAAATAGCAACGGCTTAATAGTCATCCATTCAAAATGGCTACCACCATTGCTTACCTCTATTACACTACCACCATAATGCACACGGATTACTCTATCCATCTATAGTGTACGACAAAAATATTTAAGAGCCAACCCATTAGTATGTTTACAGACAAAATTGAAATAAAATATAAAGTACTAAAAATAGGACATGGTACGCCAACTACACAATATTGCCATACACTATTATACATCTCTTATACTTGACTAACTAAAAAACCTAGGGTTTGAGCTACAACAAAAATATTTTGGCATATTACTATATCCAACTAGAATCAAACCCTAATCAAGCTACATTCTCTCCATATCAATAGTTAAATACAATCTACCAACTACATTGCAATATTTCCGCATAAGTTTACAAACTAGGGTTTGAGCTAAATCCACCAAAAATTAAAGAAATAACGGTGGAAAAGAGAGGATTTGGGGGGGGGGGGGGGGGGAAGGGGAGGGGGATACCTTGCAAGATTTTGTCCCCGTGAAATCGCCTGCAAAAAGCTTCAATTTGACAGGGATTTAAGGAGGGGCAGAGAGAGGAGCCGTGCACAGCCAGGCTGGGAGGAAGAAGAAAGAAGGAAGGAGGAGGGAAGGGGGTGGCTCGGGCTAGGCCAAGCGTTTAAGTCCGCTAGCTGAGTTAGGGGGCTCAGCGCTAGGTTAACTGGCGCTGAGCCTCGCCACCTCCTCCCAACAACCACGGTGGCAACGAGGTCAACGCCAGCTTGACTGGCGCTGAGCTATACGATCTTAGTGTCATCGGGGCTGGCGCTGAGGTTCTGGTTTATTTTTAAAATAAGTTTTTGTCACGGTCCATTTTTAATATTAGTCTCAAAAAATAGTTAAACAGTGAAAATTTTTGCAGCAACATAGCACGCATCAGCTCCGGACGCCCATGGACCCGCTCGCATCCATCGCCACGAGCTTCTACTCGGCCTTGTCGCCGCCGGCATCGGCGGTGGTAGAGCACTCCACCTCCACGGAGCTCCTCCTGCCGCTCCCCGTCGCCACGACCCGCCTCCTGGCTGTACAACACAATTGCCCAGGATGTTCTTGAGCTAAGGGGCACCTGACAGCAATGTTCTTGAGACATTATTCACCTGGCCGCCGCTGCCTCTCCCTGTGCTCGCGCCTGCGTTGCCGCAGGCCAAGGCCCTGTGAGGGCCACCACCTGCGTGCGGTCGGTGGTCGAGGCCAACCGCCGCCGCTTTGGACGAAGGTCGGCGTTGCCGCGGCGTGAACCAGTGCGTGCAAGCGTAGCGATGGGGACGGCGCATGCTCGGCTTCCGGTCTAGTGGTCTTGGCGGTGTCTTCGGACTCGCATCCTCTCCTCCATGATGGCTCAGGGATGGTGGCTCGGCAAAGGACTCGTAGGTGGCTGGTTGAGGTTTGGAAGGTGGGAGAAGGGGTGATGCACAGAAGATGTTCGATGGAATGCCCACAAGAACTTGAGCTTTGCAATGGAGGCAGTGGCCACGGGGAAAGGCGACGGGCGGTGAGGGTGAACTTTTGAGGCCGCCCAACGCTGGGAAGGTGCGCAGCACATGGCTCAGTGTTGCTGCACTCATGCTGGATGCCAAGGGACCGTTCAGGTTGGTTCAGGCCTTTCGTCGAGCATGTGCTAGATACGGCTGGAGCCTGAAGAAAGAGTAGAGGAACATAAGGGCAGTTTGGTTTTAGCATGCTGACATGGTCAGCCACGTCAGGATGGACTATAGATGGTCAAACAGGTCTACCGGGCTGGCCCGAGGCCTGATCCAGCATGGTCTGTTAACACATGGCTCCTATAGCGGGCCATGTTTTGCTGGCCCACGTGTCGAGGCCTCGGCTTAAGCATGGACATGAAGGTGTTGGGCCTGAATCGGTATGTGGGCCGACCGCCAATCTATTAGTACGTTTGGCTTATAAAATTTAAAAAATGTGAGGCGGAAAAAGAAAAAAAACAAAAAATAGAAAACTGAAGGAAAAATATTAGTGAAAGTTAGGAAAAAAATAAAAAAAATAGTAGAGAAAATTAGAAAAAATAAAAAAATTAGGAAAAAATAGAAAAATTATGAAAAAAATGATGGGCCGACCGAGCCGTGCCCGTGCCGGCTCGGTGGCATCCGTGCTATGCGGGGCCGGCCTACGGGCTGAGGCACCAGCCAAGCATGGCATGACCAAACGGGCCGTGCCAGCATGGCTTACCGGCTTTCGTGCCCGGACTGATCCGATACGGTTACTGTAGCACCATGTCTGGACCGGTCCGTTAAGACATGGCTTATCTAGTCATCACTAGGACGAACTAAACTAGGATGGAAAACAGTGGAGGAGGTAAATTAAGCTGGTATGGATAGTTGAGAGCTATCCTATATTCGATATTACAGTTGAGACAGGTAATTTAGATTTGGGTCATAGTCGACGGAGCTAATATAGATTATTTTTTCTATCGGTGATAGCCTCCACATAGATGGTGGCCTGGAATGCAGTGCAGCCCGCTAGTTCTGGGAACGTGGCTTGTGTTGTCCCTTTGCGATATGGACGAAGTAAGAATTATCATGTAAAAAATTACACATACTTCCTCTTAAAATAAAAATTACACATACTAGAATAGAGTAATCATATATGTATCTGAACTCGATCACATACTTTTAATTTCTTGGGTTGAGAAGCATTGTATCTTAAAAATTGGCAGCATTGTATTATGTGCTCAACTTGATATGGGCTTGGATCTCACCGTCGACGGCCATTACAGTAACCATGTTTTCATCGAAGGGGAGTTTGTTTATGCAGATTAAAAAAGTGACCACCAACATGGGTAGTTGAAATCAAGGAGCCAAGGCGTATTTCTCCACAGCAGCTAGTACACGTGAAAGCAAGGACCGCATTTGTATTTTTCGTCAGGAAAACACGTACATCCCGTCCCATTAAAAAAATGGGACAGCAAGCACACTGTGAAGAAATGATTGGCGCAACTGCATTTTCCTAGAGATTTATGCCATGTAATATAGACCAATGCTAAATAGGCAAAAGCCTAACCACGTAAAGTATTTGGTAAGTCTCCTAACCGTAAAACCTGGTGCTAAGATTAAGCAATTTTGGAAAAATGGGTAACAAAAACATAAAAATAAATCGTTGATTGAATAGGCGATAAGAGACTATGGTTGAGCAACTTCTTCAACAATCAAATACACAACTTCTTTAGTGGTCTTGAAACTCAATCTGAAAATCCTTCTATTTTGTTCCTTCCCTATGTTTCACCATATATAATTGTCCCACTCAGGGACTTTGTTTGATGCTTGTTGAAGTTGTTGGAGACATCGTGGAGCTAGACCAAAATCAGGTTCTAATCTAGAGAAGTGGAGTAAGGTCGTTTACCATTTTACAGTTTGTTCCGTGTTTGATGTTGGTGTCTATTTAGGTCGGCCACATAGCTGCATGTATGTCGGATCATTTGACCATCCTTTTCTTTTTCTACAATGTCCACATTAAAATCCTGTGTTGAGATAAGACCAACAGAAAAGGGATTGCTATATTTTTTTACGGTATTTGAGGAGTTACCATATTTTTTCGTAAATTTTATACGTCTTGATACCTAAATCTTTAGTACTAATTTATAATAAAAATGTACTATAAACTACAATAAATAATGTGGTACCTCGTCCGACGTCGTGGCTCAGCGTTTTCCTTCCAGAGTTGCATATGCCAAAATAACGTTACAGTTACACTTGTCCCCACAAAACCATAGAACTTGAAAACCATGCTTTCAATTATACTCACGCTCCCACACAAAAATCATTATACTACCTACCGAATTACATTGCATTAGTAGATCTGAACAGCTCGCATCAGCATTCAGTAACACGCACAAACACTCGCAGGCACTATCTGGTAATAGCAGATCAGCTGTAGTAGCTTGTAAGCAGTGAAGTCAAGAGGAGCAAACCATGTCTAACTGACGCAGTGTCAAGCAGCTGACAGAAGTGAGCTTCTGAACATCCGACTCGATCGCTGCCCTGTGGTTGAGTCCTCGACAGCCAGCCCTTGAGCTCCGGTGCAGAAGTACTGGTTCATGAGCCTGCTGTTCAGAGACCCGTGCTTCTTGGGTGCACGCCTGATCACCACACAGGGAGGATCAGGCGATGCTTGGCCATTCTTGTCCAAATGGACGGCTTCAATCCTGTCAACCAAGGACGACGACGACCAGGAGCCCGAGGCAGAGAGCAATTCAGGTTGCACGACGCCATGTGCGAGGCCATCTGCAAAGCTCTTCTTCATCGATGGGCTCAGTGAGCTGATCTTGGCTGCCAAGGCCCGCTTGTTGTTGAACAGGGAGCCCATCCTGGAGTACCTCTGCCTCAGCGGTGTCGGGGTCTCTGTGTGGCTCCAGCTCTTGGCTGAATCCATGGAGGATGCGTCGTCATCCAATTCATTTCGGGCACCAGATGATTTCTCCTTCTTGCGGAGGGGCCATCGGAGTAGGACCTTGAGATGTTTTGCGGCATTTTGCATAGAATTCAGCTTCTTACGACTGGATTCTTGAAATTCTGACCCACTCTGTCCAACACTAGAGAATGAGTTGGTTCTTTCGCTGATGTCTGATGCGTCAATGCCTGCATGGAGGAAGATCTCAGCATCTGGGATCTTGAAGGATGTTCCTGGGCTGCCTACAATGCAGTGCATCTTCAGTTGAGAAGCAATGGCTGATCTGGTCTCATGGTCCATTGAATTTGCAATGCCACCAGCCAAAATCAGCTGCTTGATAAGTATCTCAGATGATGCTGTCGGGGGCTGTTTTCTGAGTAAATCCAGAGGAGTCATGCCATCGTTATCACGCACATTGAGGTCAATTGACGGTGCGGTCATCAAGAGCTCAACAATGCTGGAGTGCAGATTGCCAATCACAGCCAAGTGAAGAACTGTCCTTCCATCATCATTTTGCATATTGATAATGCTGCTTAAATCCATGATTGCTCCACCAACCAATTGCTTCATAAGCTCCGTCTGACGATCAAGCCTTCGGAAGCCTGGGGTCCGAAAGCCAGTCAGTGCCATATGAAAGAACGTATCTCCAACTTCATTTGTAGCTGATATAAGTGATGGGGATGCAGTAATAAGGGCCTTGACCACGGACAAATGACCTCGAAAGGCTGCTAGATGCAATGCCGTATTCCCTTGCTCATCGATGGAGTTGACTATATCAAAAGAGGCAATAAGATCCTTCAAAACCTGTAAAATTAAGTAAAAACATGCAAATGCTTCAGTATGCATCCACCGAATAACACATGATGAATTTAATCGATAAATCTGAGGCTAGGACAAAAGAAAAGATGGGGGACAGACACTTGTTATGACGTTCCAGATGACCAGACTTATTCATCACCACACACTCGCATGTCGGTAAACACTTCCATTGACAAGCATAGATGGATGTATTAGAAAATTCCTTTTTGGGTCAATGGTTTCCAACTAAACCTTAGTGGCTGATTCTCACCAAACATCCATGACAGCTAAGCACATCCCATTCCAGTATGTTGAGAATTTCTGTCAATGCCATCTAGTGTCCAGCTCTATTAATTTAACTAGAGCATGCCATATGCCTGATTACTAAGAAATCATATCATGTGTAAAACGAAACTCAATCTGGCTAGCATGTTCATAAGATTAACTTCAGGCACAGTCAAATCAAACACAATAATGTAGACGTCTACCATTCCAGGGTCCCCAGATTAGCACTTAAAATACGATCAAACCACCTTAAGAAATCGCAAAGATTCATAGATTTGAGATGACAAAAAGCACATCAGCTACAAAGTTAAACAAACTAATTCTTCTATGGAATTACCCTATCATGAGCATTTCACGGCTAAAACTTTTCAGAAGCAGGAAGTAGCATCACCTCAAGTTGCCCCCTCGCAGCCGCCGCGTGCAAGATCGTCGATCCCTGCGCGTCCCGGAACACCGAGGCATCGGAGCAGCACTGCAGGACCTCCCTGAGGACCTCCAGGTTGCCTCCCCTCGCCGCTGCGTGCATCGCGCGGTTCATCATCTCACGCCGGAACATGAACCCCCCAGCAATGGCGGCACCACCGTCTGCGCCTTCTTCCCCGGCCGAGCACTCCGGCAGGGACAGCACCGCGTTGAGCAGCAACCGGAACACCTCGGAGCTGGCGCTCCTGGCCGCGGCGTAGAGGACGTCGGTGACGCCGTACTCCCCCTCGCCGAACACCAGCAGCGGCTGCCTCTCGAGCAGCTCACGCACGAAGGCGGCGTCCCCGGCGGCGGCCGCAGTGTAGAGCAGCCACCCGCCGTAGCCCGCCCGGATGAGCCGGTTGGGCCGGTCCCCACCGCCGCCCCGGGGCTCGCAGTCGTGGAGCAGGCGGCGGGCGACGGCGGCGCGGTTCCTGGCCGCGTCGGCGAAGCGCATGTCGTCGTCCCAGACGGACTCGAGGCGGCGGATGCGGCGGAGGGAGGTGAGCTTGATGAGGAGGTTGGCGTCGAGGCGGAGCAGCTCCCGGACGACGTCGTAGTGGCCGCTTGCCGCCGCCCAGTCGATGGGCGTCGCGTACCACCACTGGTCGCCGGTGCTCTCCCACCGGAGCGGGAAGTGGGATTGGGCTTCCTCCTCCATGGGTACCTGCTACCTCCTAATCAAGAAAAATTCCTCTACAAAACGAAACAGAAAAAAAAAATCAAGAAGTTGAGCTAATTCGTTTTCATGATGAACAGAGGCAAATCAGCAAGCAAGAACTGCAGTTTTGTGAAGAAATTTCAGCTCTAAATCATCCAATTAATGAATTGTTATTACACCGTGTGGAAGCAATTGAAGGCAGAATTGAGCTACTAAACCGAACGATTAAATTACTTACTTGGTATCGAGAACTGCCCATCTTGCGATGTCAGCAATTAATTGGGTTGTGAATTCAGCTACCAGCCGCTCAAGTACTTATATGGCTCAGAAATCGATGTCTCAAAAACAAGTAAGATGGGCAAAACCAAGAAACAGTAACAAGTTGCTCCCAGAGAAAGAATTATTTAACCAAGAACAAGTGATTCAGGAGAGGGAAAAAGAGGAAGCAGCAAAGAAACCTCTCACTACTCCTACGAGAGGCGAAGAAAGTGATTCTTCAAATGGAGAAATCTCCCCAGCTCTGGCGACATGATTAACTCAGTAATCCAAATCAGATATACTTCAAAGACATATTAACACCAGAGAGGCTCGGCTCCATCTCTGGGACCAATCGAGCAAGCACAGATGACTGGATTGACATGGGAGCACAGGCAGAGCCCACTCACGCCTGCATCTGCATGCTTGTCCTGAGGAGGGGCCAGCTCCAAAGGGAGGAACCCCACAGGAAGAAGATGGTCAGGGGACACGGAGAAGAGGACCATACATGTGAAAACCCAAGACCTCTTCAAGTGAGCCATCCATCTGCCTCAGCCGGCAAAGATCATGGCAGTAAAGACATACATGGTCCAGCAAGGACGACCAGGTCATTCCTCGTCTCATCTCTCCCCTCAAAAGAAATTATGGCAAGAACCAAGAATGCAGGCACAAGTTTTGCAACGAAACATTAATTTACGTAGAAATTATCAGCAAAAAAACAAGCCTTACCGGTACTGTTTCTTGCTGCTGCCTTAAGCAACCCTGTAACAGACTCGATGAACAATTTAATTAGGCCCCTTCTACTACTCAACAACTAGTAGTATAAAATATCGGCTCCAGGTGGAAACTTTTTTTTTCTACAGAAAATAATAGCCTAGCTAGCTGTACGAACTGTGAGCTTGTGACTTTGTGAGAGGGTTCAGGTAAGGAGTAAGGTTCACATGCAAAGAAGTGGAAAGCGTATGCAGAAGAGGATAGCAGAAAGAGAATCTTACTGGTTGGCCACCGAATAGTCTGATGAGTAGGGGTGAAAACGGGTCGGGTATTTCCCGCCCGCCCGACCGACCATTTTAATATGGAACATTTTCGGGTCAACAATTCGGGTATCCGGTTGCTTACGCGGATATCGGATTCGAATTCGAGTATTTTATGACGGATACGAGATCGGGTTCGGGAGGATACTATCCGGCGGATACGGAGTATCCGGTGAATTATATGGATAATATTCGGTAAAGTATCCGGGTATTACCCGGATAGCATAGCCCAAAAAATGGCCCATGTCTCCGAGGCCCAGCACGGCACGGCGACCGAACCCTAGTTGTAGTCGCTGTCGGCTTCGGTCCTACAGGCAGAGGCGCAGGAGAAAGGCTCGGAGCGCCGCCGGCCGTCGCCTCGCTGCCGTCCACCGCGGCAGCTCGTCGCACAGCCGCCAGGCCCGTCGGCCGTCGGCCGTCACCTCGCTGTCGTTCACCGCGGCCGTCGCCTGTCGCCCCGCCCGGCCTCGCTGCCGTCCACCGCGGCCACTCGTCGCACAGCCGCTAGGCCCGTCGGCCGTCGGCCGTCGCCTCGCTGCCGTCCGCCGCGGCCGTCGCATGTCGCCCCGCCCCAGGCCCGTCTGCCGTCGCCTCGTCGCACAGCCGCCAGGCCCGTCGGCCGTCGGCCGTCGCCTCGCTGCCGTCCGCCGCGGCCATCGCCTGTCACCCTACCCGGCCTCGCTGCCGTCCACCGCGGCCGCTCGTCGCACAGCCACCAGGCCCGTCGGCCGTCGCCTCGCTGCTGTCCGGTCATCCATGGCAACCATTCCTGCTCGTTGAAGTACAGGGCCCCAGATTCAGATTATCCTGTGCAAAACTGTTGATGCTTGGTTTGTAGAAGATCTACTATGCTCCTGGTTTATTCTTGTTTGTCCAATTTCGTTCCCCAATTGTGTGATTTGGGAATTGAATTGATGCTTCATGGTCTGTAGATTGAACCATGCAGTGATGCAGAATGGTACTACACCGGTTTCAGAAAGTGTTTAGTAAGAGCTTACTAAATTCCGTATTTAGCAACATTTTTCTTCTTTTCGCATCTCCGATAATTCAATGGAGTTAGAATGCAGTAAACTGTAGATATTCAGAGTAGTCTCTACTCATGTGTGTGCAATTTCTGATGTTGAACCATATAGCTAATAATTATATAATCGCTCTACCAGGCAGGTTGGGGTATTGGAACCTAAGAGAACTTAAAATTATGAAATTTCTGTTAGTGTTATACATGACCAGTTGGTAACGAACAGAGACTATGTCCGGACTTCAGAGCGTGTTTTACTAGCTCATTTTGTTATGTTTTCTGCACCTTAATTTTCTAAAAGTTAAAATTACTAATCATATCTATGTTACATGGCTCTTATTAGTGCAGCACATTATCAAATGGAATGCAGTAAAGTAATTGTGTGGGTGATGGCTACAACACTAGATGATGCATGAATCTCTCTTGAACAGATCAAATCTGCCGGCTATATGCATTGAAGTTGGATTGCGGCAGTGTTAGGTCCAGAGTTAGAATGATTAATTATCTGTGGTTAAAATGATTTCTAATTGAGTTGATATCTGTATTAATATGAAATTGTTGAATGGCTATTGTCTATGTGGTATAAATTTTTGCCTCCGTCGCTTATATGGAAATATGGAATTATTGAATGACTATTGTCTATGTGGTATATCTAGTTGTTGCTTTGACTTGGTATCCGCATAAATATTCGTAACCGATAGTGTACGTATCCGTTTTGGTACGTATTCGTTCTATATTTATACCCGATATTACCCGTGCTTGTATCCGTATTCGATATTATCCGTGTCCGACCCGATTCCGATTATAAAATATGGGTTAGGATATGGAAAAGACGAATCCGACCGAACCCGACCCGTTTTCACCCCTACTGATGAGGCAGGCAGGCAAGTAAAAGGCGGGGAGGCGAGGAGGAACAGTCCAGGCAGGGCCACCAGGATAATGGATTTGGATTTTTTTTGGACCTGCTTTTTGGACGCAAAGTTCATCCCGGCTTGTCATTCCTCGGAAAGAAAGTTTTTGTGATAATTTCAAAGCTAGAAAAGGACATCTTGGATTTCTACCTTTTTTTAAACAAAAAGTTGTTCTTTGCAACCACGTTCGGCTTGGCTATGGTTGGAAGAAGACAATCCATTTTTTTTTATGAAGAAAATTCATTTATCTAAGTATGGTTCTTATTCTATCTCTTTCCAAAAGACAAAAGGGTCTAGGATAGAACACAATAAAAAAATTTATAGTAATATCAGTGATAAAACATTTATGTACGTAAAATTTGTAATGTGGAGTAGAATATAAAAAGGAAGATGGTAGGTACCAAGAGTAGATGAACAATGTCAATAGAAGCAGTAAGCTGGTAGAAAATCCTGAGTAAAATCTCCGACTCCAATGATCTAAATACTCTACTATCCACTTATTTGTCCGAGTGAGCTGGAGATGGTTGTATTTTACCCTCTCACTGCTATCCTAAGCCACCGTTTAAATCAACTCACAGCTTTAGCTTATAGTGACAGGCGAAACGAGATGACTCATTAGTACATGATTAATTGAGAATTAACTATTATAAACTTGAAAATAGATTTATTTGATTTTAAAAAAACTTTTATATATAAATTTTTAGCAAATTGTTTAGCAGTTTAAAAAGCGTACTCATGATAAAGGACGAAGTAGCACAAGCCACGTGCATAATCCAACAGACCCTAAATCCTTTGTAGCTACCAATGGCTCTATTGTCTCTAAGATTATGAGGGAGTTAAGGGAACCTAGAGAGTGGTCCGAAATAGTGGTAAAGATGTTCAAACCATTTTTGGTACCACATTATTTTTCTCGAAAAATGAATCAGAACATATAGCTGGAAACGATAATGTATCAGTATTACTGGAGCATCGAAAAATATCGAAAATGAAATTATCGAAATAAAAACTTGGAAACAATGTATCACAAGGGCAAACAAGTTACAATTATGTTTACATTATAAATCAATGTATGGTGTGCCACAGGGTGTGGCTTTGATTGGCCCGATCTTTCGGTGAGGGCTAACTAACGTTTTGAGGCAGGGTATGACGTTGACGATTTTGCTACAAACCTGAGGTCAGCACCCATAATCGCTAAACCACGCCATTGTCGTTATCAACTGTGGTATGCCTGGCTGACCTGCTCACGAAGAACATTTCTTGCAACGCAAACGAAGAACGCAGCAAGAAATAGATTGAAGCAATTCAGATTGCTAGATAGGAAATTGCACACAAATATGAAGAGAGCAAACTTGTATTTTCTAGATAATAAAGTGGTGAATTGATAGCAAAGAGATTCTGAAAATATAAACGGCGATCTAATCGATCACGGCCAATATCTGGGTGTAGCTAAAGAGCAAAACATAATCTAAACAAAACCCTGAGGAAAAACTAAGCGACGACTAAGTATTTATACATGAAAGAGACCTAGGGACGATGTCAGTCCCTGATTTTGGAAATTGGTAACCTTTTGTGTTTATCAATACCAATCCCTGGATCAATAGTTGGTATATACATACATTGCTGATTCACAAAATATCATGAATGAATTAAGGCTAGTGAAATATTTACTTACAATGAAACCGGTTAGACCAGCATCTGTCAGAGAATTGCGGCGGAAACAAATATAATAATAGGCCCGGTTGACATGCCACAAGCAGTCGACTGGGGAACCAGACCTAGATATGGAACAACACTCCGATCATCCCGTTAAGTACGCAAGCGTACCAATAAAGGCTTCTCTTCAATCACTCTGCTAAAATTATATAGAGAGCAATAATGAGTACTCAACAAGCCACCACACAATATGCAGTAATGCACATGATATATCAAGGAGTGACAGGGTTTCTTTGCATAAAGCCAACTTTATAAATAGTTTTCACAAGCCTATGACCTAACATCAACTGATTAAGTTTTAAGTTGCATAGTCTATTAATCAGCGGAGATTCTATCCACTAACTCGATTATTATGAATAGCTTTCCACCACTGTCTCGTCATGATTTTCTGGGGTCTATCTCTTCTCGCCTCTCGAGAAGTTGATCCACCAGCTCAAAACCAAATGCAATACCCCATACCCATCCAGTTTAAAGTTTGAGTCTAGCCAAGTGTAATACATGTCCCAGCGCTCAATTAACCGCCAGCACAACTATTCGAATAGATTGGTTTATTCACACTGCAGTGGATGTACGCTTTACCCGCACTCCATGACTTTGCCCAGTGAATGAGACTAGTCCCAACGAATGAGACGCGTCATGGCAAAGCATTTCGTTAACCTCGCTTTAGCAGTACCTGCTCTATGAACTTTAGCCCTCATGCACTCTGGGCGTACGCGGTTTCCAGCAATGAGAGGATTTCTAGCGTTCCCGAGGGGGAGAGGTGTATTCTTTATCTTTAAGTTTGTTGTGGTTGCCAAGGTCGGTAGATTAAGTCCGTTGTCTTCATCTTCTTCTCTTCCAAGAATCCACCACGGCTTGGGTATCGTCTCCGGTTAGCTAACTATTTTGCTAGGTCTATACCCATGTAAGAAATACGGTCATACTCGGTTCGTTTCATGCATAGCTTCATGGCTCGGTCCTTAATTGACTAGGACAGCACTAACCTTTCCCGGAACCCAAATCAACCAGTCGCCCGGTCCAAAACATTTGCTTTAGTTTTATTTCACAAACTATTTTCATCAATGACATAGCAATGTGGCACTCATGTCTCCACATGCCGAATTTCAATCACCTTCCCTATGGTAATTGCCTAAGCATATAACATTTGATAATTCATGAGAGTAGCATGCATCTAATAAAGCATAACTAAGCATTTGTCATAACTGACTAGGGACTCATACATATAAATGGGGTACAAGGAAATATGGTAATCAACTTCAAAGGAAGGGGCAATAACAAGTAGGATATTCCACCATAGCATGCAATTTTATTTGTAAACAAAACAGTTTTGTAATTGGGATCAACATTATCGGTGATGTGGGAACCAGGGCTCCCACCAGCGCAGCTCGGGACAGCCTAGCGCCACGCTATCACACTGCCAAGGGCCATACGCACAACTTACGGCAACTGTGAAGTCAAACTTGGGGTCCTCCAGGTCTAGAAAGTAAGGCCCCGAGCTCGCCACGTCAAAGGTCGAGCTCTGGGCAGGTCCCAAGCTCATGGCCGCAGCGGCTGCGCTCAAGGGACAACCTTGCCCTGCCCCCGAGCTTGGCTTCCTGGAGTAGCTCGGGGCTGGCGCAAAGGCAAGGGCATTAATGACGACGTGACGGAGCATGCTGCCTCGCTTCGGTCTTCCCGCGCCTCTCCAATTAAGGGCGATGGGATATCTATCGGGTGTGCGGCGTTGTGGAGGCCATGGGCCCCGGGTACCTCATGAGAAGTATTAGGGCCACTCGGACAGAGGATGGGCCTAACCTTGTAATTAGGGATACAATAGGACTCGGCATACATTACCTTGCACGACAAGGAAAGGATATAGTCCTAGTCAGGCACATTGTATTCCTAGAAGGAAATCCCTTGGTCGGAGTCCAACTGGGATTCCTACTCTGTAACCCTGTCCTCTGGTATGTAAGGGGAGGCAGGGCGCCCCCTGAGGGCAGAAGCATACAATCTCACTAGAGAAACTTCAAAGGCAATACACAACAACTGGACGTAGGGTATTACCTCTCATAGAGGGCCTGAACCAGTATAAATTGTTCCGCGTTCCTTTGCAATCCATCAAGTTTAGGTCTCAGGAGTAGCCCCATATTCTTATTGCTGATATAAAACATCGACAGTTGGTTCGCCAGGTAGGGGCATCGGCGAGATCATCTTCGACAAACCCGATGGTTTCAACCACCGGAGTTGACGGCATCAACTTCTTCCTCGGGGAAACAATCACCTTCGGGAGCCTCGACTTCATTGCCGACAAGTTCGATAACCTCACCCTGTCCGACTCGGATCCAATCCGATCGGCTAGGAACCAAGTCAACTCTGCACCAATCGGCCCACGCAGCGCTGCAGCGATCCTCGTTGACTTGCTACAGCAATCTTCAACCTGCTCGGGCCTCGGGACAACTCTTTCTTTCGGTGTTCGACTCGAACTCGGCCTTGAGCCGACCGAGATCGGGCTAAGAAAGGAGGAGGTTGTCAATCTCCCATTTGGACTCGGCGACGCCGCGGATATCTTCAATCAACATCCGATGCGGCAAACCCGATCCCTTGGAGTTCAACTCGGATACGGCCCAGAGTCGCTTGAGATTGGATCTAGGGAGGTCAGAGTCGTCATTACCCCCATCAACTACTCTGATTCCGACTCTAAATCGGACAGTAGTTCGGCAAGCTTCTCTCCTCCACGTGAAGTCTTCATGGTGTCCAAGGGCTCAACTCCTACTCAGGAGGCACGCCGACTACGCGAGCAGCAAGAGGAGAAGGCCTGCCGACTATGAGAACAATAGGAGGAAGAAGCAAGACGCCTGCACGTCGAGCACGATGCTCGCAACGACGATCTGTGCAGGGCTGGGCAGACTACTCAATAGCAAATCCTCCAAACCCAAGTCGGCGACCACGACGTTTTCATAACTCCTCAACAAAACGTTGTAGCCGCTGCAACTCTACTAGACACACTCCAATTTGGGCCTGCTCATCAGGCTACCCCGACGATAGTAAGGATAAAAGCCATGATCATCGCTGCTGCATGTTAGCAGCATCAATAGTCAGGCGACACTCTAATACTGACCAATCGGTCGGCTTCTCCAACGGCTGTCTCGTCTGCTTCGACAAGACGCCGAGCGGCCGGCTCCAGTCAACCGCACACGGAGTCACGCCAGACGTCACTCGGCAACCCCAACAACGACAGGCGGAGCCGACATCAAGACGTCCGTAGGGACAACTAGGATCTCCAAGGCCGACTACGACGTGATCTCCGGCGAGACATCAACGCATGGCGCCGCGAACACGAGGAAGATGAGCGTCGCCGACTAGAAGACGAGAATGAGCGCTTCGGCCTCCACCACTAGCAGTTTCACCATCGTAGTCGGAGTCGAAGTCCTCATGCAGATGAAGGAGTACCGGCCTTCACCCAGGAACTGCAACAGGTTGACTGGCCGTCAGGTTTCAGGCCGACTGGCATTGAGAAATACGATGGGAAGACCAACCCCGAGTCCTGGCTCACAGTCTACACTCTGGCGATCCATGCAGCTGGAGAAGATCACAAAGTCATGGCTAACTACCTCCTAGTCGCTCTAGCCGAATCGGCGAGGATATGGCTAACGGGACTTCCCAAGTAATCAATCGGCTCCTGGAGAGAACTCCGGGAATGCTTCATCATAGGGAACTTATGAGAGGCTATCTTTTGAGCACGATCTCTATCAGTTGCACCAAAGGAAGAACGAGTCTCTTCGTGAGTTCATCAAGAGGTTTTCTGAGAAGCGAAACTCTATCTCAATGATCAAGGACGAGGTCGTCATCACCGCCTTCCGTAAGGGAGTCAAAGACGCCCTGTTCATTGCCAAGTTTACTCGAAAACCTCTCGTTTTTGTCAAGACTCTTTTTGACATGACGAACAAATATGCCGACTCGGCTAACGCAGTTGCAGAGGCCCTGGAGGACAAGAAGGAGCCCCGGGAGAAGGACAAGAAAGACAACGACAAGCCAACATAGAACAAGTCCGGCAACCACAAGCGGAAGTCGGATAATGTGGTGGCTAACATGGAGCGTAGTCGGTCGCGACCCCCAAAAATAAATGAGTACCAAAAAGTGATGAACGGGCCATGCCCCTTTCATCCGAAGGGCAAGCACGCGGCCAAGGACTGCTTTATGCTCAAGAAGTTTGCTTTCGAGCAGGCTTCAACATCTGGCGCCAATAAAGATAAGGACAAGCCAGATTCGGGCGCAGCCGGTGATTACCAAGATCCCCAGGCTAAGCTCAACCACGTCTTCGGAAGGCCGTCTGCATACGAGTCCAAGAGGAAGCAGAAGCTTACATCACGTGAAGTCAACTCATTCTCAGCAGACGCCCCCTAGTACCTGCGTTGGTTAGAAACGCCAATTACGTTTGACCGCACAGATCACCCCAATCAGGTTACTTATCCAGGACGTTATCCACTCGTCCTGGACCCGGTCATCAAGAGTATCAAACCCGGTCATCAAGAGTATCAAACTGAAGAAGGTTCTCATCGATGGAGGAAGCGCTCTCAACGTTCTGTTCGCTAAGACGCTCGACGAGATGAAGATTCCTCGCTCCGAGCTACGGCCGTGTACAGCGCCCTTCCATGGGGTAATTCCCGGCCTGTCTTCCACCCCACTTGGACAGATAACTCTGCCAATCACTTTTGGCACACGGAATAATTTCCTCACCGAGAATATCTTCTTCGAGGTTGCCAGCTTCGAGACCGCATATCACGCGATACTCGGGTGGCCGGCACTAGCCAAATTCATGGCAGTGCCGCATTACACCTACATGATGCTCAAGATGCTAGGACCAGCCAGAGTTCTTTCTCTTCACAGCGATGTCAAGCAAGCCTTCACCTGTGACAAGGAGAGCTGCGAGCTGTCTCAATCTCAAGAAGCGGCAGTCGGTCGCAACAGCATCCGGCTAGCCGCTACAACTGCAAGTGAGGACAATCAGGATCCGGCCAAAAAAGCAGCCAAGTTGGGAATTTCAGCGGACTCTGAAACAAAGAAGATCCCCCTGGACCCTTCCGACCCCTCCAAAATTGCTCTTGTCGGGACCGGACTTAACCCCAAATAGGAAGACGTGCTCGTCACCTTTTCTTGAAAACCTTCCGACATGCTAGGTGTACCAAGGGAGGTGATCGAGCATTCCCTCAATGTCAAGCCAGACGCCAAGCTAGTCAAACAACGGCTACGGCGCTTCACACAGGACCGCAAAGATGCTATTCGAGAGGAGATAACCAAGCTCCTTGTAGCCGGGTTCATTAAAGAGGTCTACCATCCGGATTGGCTGGCAAACCCAGTCTTGGTCCGGAAGAAGAACGGTAAATGGCGCATGTGCGTCGACTACACTGACTTAAATAAGGCGTGCCCCAAAGACCCATTTGGTCTACCCAGAATAGATCAGGTGGTGGATTCAACTGCGGGGTGCAAACTTCTCAACTTTCTCGACTGTTACTCGGAATATCATCAAATTAGCTTGAAGGAGGACTGCCTGAAGACTTCTTTCATCACGCCGTTTAGAGCATACTGCTATATCACTATGCCGTTCGGGTTGAAAAACGCTGGAGCAACGTATCAACGAGCAATTCAGTGGTGTTTACACACTCAACTCGAGCGCAACGTGGAGGCGTATGTGGATGACATGGTGACCAAGACAAAGTCCAAAGAAGACCTCATCGCCGATTTAGAAGAACTTTCCAAAGCCTTTGGAGATTCAAGATGAAGTTGAATCCGGAAAAGTGCGCCTTCAGTGTACCATCTGGAAAGTTACTCGACTTCATCGTATCACATCGAGACATCGAGGCCAATCCAGAGAAAATCAACGCTATCATAAACATGGCACCCCAACTAGTCAGAAGGACATCCAGAAGCTAACAGGCTGCATGGAGGCACTCAGCCGATTCATCTCTCGACTTGGCAAACGGGGCATGCCCCTTTTCAAATTATTGAAGAAAGCAGACAATTTTCAATGGACACCCGAAGCCCAGCAAACCTTCAAAGACTTCAAAAGATTTCTCACATCACCACCAGTGTTGGCATCACTTATGCCCCAGCAACCACTCAGGTAGTTAGCACGGTGCTGGTAGTCGAGCGATCAAAGATAGGTCATATACAGAAAATTCAACGACCAGTCTACTTTGTCAACAAGGTCCTAGCCGACTCCAAGATGAGATACCCTCAAGTCCAGAAGCTGTTATATGGCCTACTCATTACTGTCTGGAAGCTAGTGCACTATTTTCAGTCACATCAAGTAACTGTTGTCACCTCGTATCCACTCGGGGACGTCCTACATAATCGCGAGGCCACTGACCGAATCGCTAAATGGGCGCTCGAGTTGATGGCGTTCGACATCATCTTTCAACCATGGACAGCAATCAAATCTCAAGCTCTGGCCGACTTTGTGGCCGAGTGGACAGAAGTTCAGACGACTACAAACACGGACAAGCTAGAGTACTGGACAATGTACTTCGACAGTTCTCTACAGATCGGTAGCGCAGGGGCTGGCGTCATGCTGACATCACCCATTGGCGAAAAACTCAAGTACGTTCTCCAGATTCACTTTCTGTCTTTCCACAATGTTGCCGAGTACGAGGCACTCATCCACGGGCTCCGCATTGCCATATCACTCAGCATCCGCTGACTAGTCGTACACGGGGATTCTCAACTTGTAGTTAGCCAAGTCTTGAAAGACTGGACATGTCTCGACGACACTCTAGCGGCGTATTGTCAGGAGGTCAGAATGTTGGAAAACAAGTTCGACGGGCTGGAGATAACTTATGTATTGCGACAATACAACGAAGCTGCAGACGAATTGGCTAACATGGGATTCAAACGAGAAGTGGTCCCGACTGGGATTTTGTTGAGCAACTACTGGAGCCATCAGTCAAGAAGAAACCAGTGCTGAACAGTCGGGGGCTGGACCTACCCGGCAACAAACGAGGTGCTAATTATTTCTCACGATTGGTGGACTCCAGTTCTCAAATTCCTATTGGACGACGAACTCCCAGAAGATCGCAGTGAAGCCGAACGGATCAAACGTCGAAGAAAAAGTTTCCTTATAGTTGGAGAAGACTTGTACCGAAGAAGCGCATCCGGAGTCCTCATGCACTGCGTCACACCCGAGAAGGGCAAGCAGATTCTGCAATCGATCCACTCGGGTATTTATGGCAACCATGCTGCATCAAGGATGTTAGTCGGAAAAGCTTACAGGCAGGGTTTTTCTGGCCAACTATGGTAGCAGATGCTAAAGACATAGTTCGCACATGAGAGGGATGCCAATTCTATGCAAGACAAACACATCTTCCAGCTTAAGAACTTTAAACAATTCCAATCTCTTGGCCCTTCGCGATTTAGGGGCTTGACATGGTTGGGCCATTCAAAAAAGCGCTAGGAGGGTTCACACACTTGTTCGTCGCAGCGGATAAATTCACAAAGTGGATTGAGGCAAAACCAGTTGCTACCATTACAGTGGCACAAGTAAAAGACTTCATCATGAGTATTTTATACCAATTTGGGGTTCCTAACCGCATCATAACGGACAACAGTACTCAGTTCACTGGTGGCGTATTTTAAGATTTTTGTGACGACTTCGGCATCAAGATCTGTTATGCTTCTGTGGCACACCCACAAAGCAATGGGCAGGTCGAGCGTGCCAATGGCATGGTTTTACAAGGTATCAAGGCTAGGATATTTGACCGACTATAACCATATGTAGGGCGGTGGGTACAAGAACTCCCATCCATTGTCTGGTCTCTAAGAACCACAGTTAGTCGGGCAACAGGGCAATCCCTTTTTTCCTAATCTATGGTGCTGAGGCTATGTTACCAAGCAAGTTGGAGTTCGGCTCTTCGCAAGTTCGGGCCTACTTAGAAGACAAATCACATGAAGACCGACTAGTTGAACTTGATCAGTTGGAGGAAGCGAGGGACATCGTAACTATCCAATCGGCAAGATATCTTCAAGGCCTGCGTTGTTATCACAGTTGAAATGTTTGTGGCCGTGTCTTTTTGGTGGGAGATCTCGTTTTGAGAAAAATACAAACCACCAAAGACAGGCATAAACTATCCCCTTTGTGGGAAGGGCCGTTCATTATCACTGAGGTGACACGTCCGGGTGCCTATTGACTGAAGACTGAAGACGGTGCCCTAGTCAGCAACTCATAGAATATAGAACAGCTACGTCCTATCTATACCTGAGTCTTGTATTTCCTCTATACATATGTATAAAGCTTTTTCTCTAACTCACTACATCGCTTGTTTCAACCGAGTAGTGAGTCGAGGGCTGGCATGTATTATGTGCCATGTTAATAAAATCCGAGTTTGTTTTATCTAAGTCAAGAAGTTCTACAATGATTATGATAAGTTTGCCCGAGTATAGTTTTCAAAGGAGAACATTTTTTCTTAAGTTCCTATCGATTTACTTGGCACAAATTACGTAGTCGGGTAAAGCTAATGACGACTAAGAATAAAAAAGTACTCAGCAACACTTTGCAAGACATTTATACAGGCTTTCACAAAAGTTATATACGCCGACTGCATAATTGTTTTGCTCTTACATACCTAGGTCCTTTGCTATTGCCTCCGCAGTCGGCCTCGGTTGGCTAATCAGCTCTAGTGCCTCTTCGGGAGTTGTCTCTTCGGCAAAACCCTTACCGATGGCCTCGATATCTACCCTAGGGTAGATCGATTTGGTCATGGCAAGGGTTTGGGCAACGCCGATAGCTACGCGCTCATCCGAGCACTTCTTCAAGATACTCGGGGCTTCGCTAAGGCGTGCCTGCACCTGGGAGACGGTACTGGAGCTGGTCCCAACGTGGTGAGGTTCCATAATGTCTAGGAGCCCTTTCACGGATCCGACGAGGATTTCCTATGACTCCTTGACTATCTTGATCTCTGCTGCAAAGGCGTTAAACTGGATCTGGGCATTGGCTTTTGATGCTGTTCAGATGCATCAACAAGTATACTTGTTAACCAAGATATGTGGTCAGAGCAACAAGAAGATGGATTAAGATCATTTTTAGGCAAGAGATTTACTAGCATAGTTGGCCTCCACCTTGGCTTTTGCCTTCTCCACTTCGGCTTTGGTCTTCTCTATTTCCTTTAGCTTGTTATCTTGTTGTTTCTTCTCCTCTGCCTGGACCTTTAACTCAGCTTCGAGGGCTACAAATCAGAACAGTCAAGAACTCAAGATTGTAGTCAAAACTCAACAAGGTAGTCGGAAATTAACAAAGCTGGAGAAATCCACTCAGGATTTACTCAGGAGGATAATACAGAAGACTTACTTCTGATCTTCTCAGCTAGAGCCCAGTTTTCGTCCCTGAGCTTATCAACTGATCCCGTCAGCCATGTCTCCTATTCTTGGCTCATCTGCTCCAGGTCGTCCTTGGCTACCTAGAGTTGGTTCAGCCGTTGGAGATGGGGGGCGAGCTTGGTCAGGACCTTATTTATTTTCTTTGAACGATCGACGAACTTCTGTTCAAACCAAAACAGAGGAAAACAGAGTCAAATAGCAAAGTACCAGATCAATGGAAATTGTCCAGAACTCAACATGGCAAGATTCGCTACATACTTAGACTCCCCTGGACGTGGCGATTGCAGCACGTAGAAGAACTTTGCGCTCCCTCGATGCTACTTGCTCGTCGTGCTCGTAGCTCTCTGCAACTCCCTCAGAGGAGACCCAATGAAAAGCTCTTGGGAAGTTGCGAGGAGGGGCTTCGAGCTTGGGGAGGTCTACCTCATCAGAAGACGATGATGATATTGATGGCGATGGGGTCCTGGCCATGGACTTGGTGGCTGCAGGGGCTTCAGTGATCTGTTCGGGGGCTGGAGCGACAACTACAACACTTGTTTCTTGGTTGGCTGGCACTAGTGATCCTGCTGTCAGAACTGCTTCAGCTTCAGTAGCTGGAGCAGTCTCTGGCTCGGCAGGTGCAATTGCTAGAGCCGGCTTGGCTGGGATTGGCTCGGTGACAGAAGATGCTGGCATAGTCCCCTTGGGATCTATGTCGACTCGTTTCCTGCACAAGAAGTCAAATATCAATACATCTACCACATCATTCAAAATTCTTAGAAGATCGAAGATTGCTTACCTCTTGGAGGTCTTGAACTTCCACGAGGGAGCTCCAGAAGATATCAGTAGCGAAGAGCTGCCGGCTGTCGAGCTAGTTGGCGGGGCAGTCGGCAGTGGCGATTTAGCTTCGGTCGGCTCTGTTCCTGGCGCAGCCGACGGGGGTCGATGTACTCGGCAATGCTGCTCTTGGGCTCGATGTTACTGATCTTGTACTCGGCGGAGTAGCCCTTGGGCTCGATGTTGCTGATCTTGAACTCAGCGGCGCTGGCCTTGGGCTCAATGTTGCTGGCCTCGGGCTTGGAGACGCCAGTCTTGGGCTTGGTAGCTTGGGAGCTAAACTGGTAGGGTCCTTGTTCCTCAAGCTCCCCGGTGCTGCACTCGGCGTGCTTGTCTTCTTCTTGCCCGGATCTTCAATTGGTTTCTTCCCGGCCCTCTTGGAGCTGGGTTGGGCAACAGAAGGGCTGGCTGGCCTCTTCTTTGTTTTAGTAGCTGGCTGGTTCTGAGAATCATCATCAAAATGCACACAATCCTGCAAGTGTTTCAACGACATACATCATGCATTGCAGAACAATCCAAGATAGATATCCATAGATATTCATCACAGAAGAATAAAGATTCAATGTCAATTTCTCAAGATTACCTGTGGCCAAGGCCTGTTTTGGCTATAACGAGCTGGGGTTCGTTCTGTGTCCTCAATCTCCACTACCCTATTGACAAAAAAAGCTGAGTAAGGTATCGGTGACATTATTCTTGTTGGCTAAGTCAGGGTATTCGCGGTTGGGATCATCCTTGCCCTGGTAATCCCAACCAAAATGGCTCCTAAGCTTCAAAGGCCTAGTACGGCGGTTCAAGAAACATCTCGCCACCCAGGGACCAGTCAACCCCGAGCTCTTCACAGATCAATCTTCTCTATCAACTGGTATACTTGGCCCATTTCTTCATAGCTTGGCACCAAAGACCAGCTGGGTAGAACCATTGGTGGAGAACCAGTGAAAGGGGGCAGAGAAGATTTGAGATTGGAACAATAGCACCATTCTCTATGCCAGTCCTTGAGGGAGGTTTTCAAAGGAACATTGAGGTAGATTTTCTTCATTTCATTTCTAAGTTGGAGACTGGCTCCCCTAATCACTTGGACTTTATTTTTGGATGGCTGGGGCTTGATATGGAACAAATATCAGAAGAGATTAAAATGGGGCGTAAACCCTAGAAAAACTTCACACAAAGTGACGAAGATGGAGATATGCAAGATTGAGTTGGGATTCAGATTCATCAATTCTATTTGATAGAAAGACAGAAGTTGGTGAAGAAAATCTGACAGGGGAGGGCAAGACCGCGATGAAAGAAAGAGGTGAAGACAACGGTCTCACCGGATCTGGGCGCAGGCATAGATTCCCCTTCGGCGATGCGCCAATGGATGACCTCTTGTTGCTGCAGCATCAGTTTTTTCTCCAAGTACTTCAGCTTCGTCGAACCGCAATCTGATGTCAGCCAAGCCCCGGTGGACATCACCGGGATCTCGAATGGGGCTCTCGGCATTGCTAGGAGTGAGAAGATTTGGGAAAAATACTAGTGAAGGCTTGGAATGGATGTGGTGGAGCAGAATCGGGCGAGTCTCGAGTGGAAGACGCTGGCTATGGCAAACCCTAGCGAGGCGAAGCGCGAAATTTTGTCGCGGAGGCTGGAAGACGAAACGATTGGTGGATTGGAGAAGATGAGGGGATCTTTTCTCTCTCTCCCCCGCTTTCACAGAGCTTGTGTTGATAAGTGGGCTTGGGCCGACAAATTCAATACTGGGCTACAAGATATGAGTTTCAAAATGGCATGCTCTATTGGGCAGATCGTTGGTTGTGTTAAAATCATAGTGCAGATGCTATTTACAGAAACCGATTAAATAATTAGATATGCTTCATGAAAGCCTAATTACTGGACACATGTGTTCAAGTATCTGTATTATTTATCAGTTATTGAGAATACATCCTTATAAGGATCGACAGCTGGTCTCCATTAAAATTGGGGATGCAGGTATCTCTCAAGTACACCTAACCACATATTGGGTTAAAATCCATGACGTGGTACTCGACTTACATGCTTAGCCAACAATTGCCCTGAGCAAAAATTCTTCCAGCTGACATGATGCTGAAGAGTCTAAATACCATGTAGTATACTAATCGGGAAAGACTGAAAGGTTAAAGATCTTTGACTTTATGTTTAATTGTTTCACAATTAAGCATAAAGTCGGGGGCTACACATAATAAGTGCGCCTATTCGGCGCATACTATTCATTGAAGCCCTTCATAGCCTCACTGCCAGCTGACATGAAGCAGGACTCGGGAGAAGAAGCACTCGGACAAAGAGTACTCAGGAGCAATGCACTCGGAAATTCTTCACCGTGGAGTATGAGCACTCGACGTCAGCTGTGACTCAACTATGAAGGTCTCAGGAGCTGTTGTGGAGGCTATGGGCCCTGAGTACCTCATGAGAAGTATTAGGGCCACTCGAACAGAGGATGTGCCTAACCTTGTAATTAGGGATACAATAGGACTCGGCATACATTACCTTGCACGATAAGAAAATGATATAGTCCTAGTCGGGCACGTTGTATTCCTAGAAGGAAATTCCTTAGTTGGAGTCCGACTGGGATTCCTACTCTGTAACCCTGTCCCCCGGTATGTAAGGGGAAGCAGGGTGCCCCTTGAGGGCAGAAGCATACAATCTCTCCAGAGAAACCTCAAAGGCAATACACAACAACTGGACGTAGGGTATTACCTCTCATAGAGGGCCCGAACCAGTATAAATTGTTCCGTGTTCCTTTGCAATCCATCAAGTTTAGTTCTCACGAGTAGTCACATATTCTTATTGCTGATACAAAACATCATCATACTTTCCTGGCAGGAGGCATGGGCTGGCAGGCGGCATGGTTGACTATCGCGCCAGCAACCCGAACTCACTGTGTTCCACCTACTTCTACAGGAGGCTGACAGGAGGGGCCCTCGACTAGCGTGGCGAGCCTAATCTTCCCCAACAAGCACTCGATGGCCATGCCAAGATGCGTGGCAAGTGACTGCCCTCTCACTCCAGACCGGCCTCGAGGGGGGCCACAGGAGCGCGGCGAGCTAGCCCACCGGTCAGAGGGCGGTAAAACCTACCATACCTAATTCTGTAATGGCGTATGTTATTTTCATAGTTTGGCAATTGTGGTATTCCCCAAGAGCTATAAGGGGAGAGTCATGGCCAAGAGTAAAGAGGACCAAAAAAGAAAAGAGATCGAAAAAGAGGAGATCAGAGGAGATCGCATCGCATAGGATCAAATCTAGAAAACAAACTCTGGGAAGCTAAGTCCTGTAAGCGCCTATCACAAACCATCAAGAAACCAATAACACAACAGGAGCAGGGTATTACGCCACTGTGCGGCCCAAACCTGTATAAATCCCTTGCTGCATTTACTTGTTGATCAACCTACAACAAGTCGAACGCATTCACCCCTAGCCGAACTCACAAATGGGATCCCGCCAGATCCCTACATATGGTGTACACACACCGATAAACATGTTCAAAGTGAAGGGGGTGATGACTTGCCTGCTTAAGATAGTTCTTATTCTTGATAACAAATCTAGATCAACCAGTCACACCCATTGTATGCTCGTCAAACCATTCGAAGATGGCGACCAGAAAACTACATACAATAGGGACTGATCTACGGGGAGGATACCAAGCGAGGATTTCAAATGTTCAAAACCCGTACTAATGCAAAACTAGCCCAGGAAGAACTAGTTCCGTACATTCATCTTAGCTAAGATATCACAATGCAAGGTACATAAGATACAACAGAGTATAGATAGTTAATTTGTAACTATTATAGGTACATAGGCTGACAGGCCAAATTTATTTAAGATTCTGTGGAAGCTTGTCTACCCAAAGACCCATAAGCATATCGACTAGGGTAACCCCTAGTAAGAACCATCCTAGAAATCTTCGTCACCCGCAGGATAGCACTCATCACTAGGCATACCATCATCTGCAAACAAATCTAATAATAACAGTAACAAGATCAAGTGTCAGTATATTATCTAATAATGTACTGGCAAGGCAACATCTAAATTCTACATGCAAAGGTATATCAAGGAGAGCTTGTGGTTAGCTAAAGTTTGCATAAAGAAAGTTTTAGTTGGCAACATTTTTCAATAGCAATTATAAAATGAATACTATTCTAGTTTCCTAATAGAATGTCATGGCATGAGCATATACTTATATACATAGCAATTACTATCCTCCATGATAGTAGTTTCAACAATATCAATGAACTTCCGATTTCAAATTTTCAGGAACAATTTCAAACACATTTAAAAAGATTCAAAACTATACTCCTGGCACTTCACTATGCCGCCCATAACAACAGGCATGGCTAACAATTAGTTTCTTCTCTGCAGAGTTCATACATCTTTACCCACATGACGCATAATAATAATCATGTAAAAACATGCCACGCGATACCGGAAAGTACCGTTTTACTATCTGCGACGAAGCTAATCCATTGCCTATGATCCAACCATGCATGAGCACGGTGAGTGAGAATTCCATACTAAGTTCAGATCCTTAGTACCGTCAGGACGATTGGCCTACCGAACCTGACGTCGTGGCGAAACAACCCACGAGGCACTACACCGTTGTATTGGACACACTTAGGCACTCATGTCGCTAAGCGAACAACTGTTCCTTCGCGATAAACATGAGTAGTTCCTATAAACTATCAAGCAAGACTAGCTCATACTACAATGGTCTCCCAATGCAAGGTTAAATCATAAATAACTTCTTAACTAAGGTTATCCCATACTAAACACATGTGGATGTATTGTATACACAGATGGTGACAAAGAGTTCAGTCCTTAATCAACCCAGGCGAGCACTCCCCCTATCAGTATACAACTATCACATATGTATACCACTTGCCGCCCGAGTTTGAAAACTGAGTTTTTATCATTTTAGTTCACAATAAATTTGAGAGTATACTTCTGATTGGAAAATGTAAATCATCAAAATTTGAACTCAAATATTTTCCATAACATCCAATAAAAACATCTAAGCAAGGCTAAGCAAAATTTTATCTTTAAACTCATACTTTTAATCTCTATGAGCACAGGAAGGTACTTTAACCCATTCTATGGTTACAACGGAGAAAAGAAGTTATCAAGAAGGTTTATGCAATAATAGGTTACTCTACCATTCCCCCATCTTTTAATTACTGATATTCAAATTAAGCATGCAATTTTACAAATTAACACATTTGCCCCAAAATCATAGGTTTCAACATGATCAAAGGAGGTGGGGAAAAACACTTGCCTTGCTGGACCTCTTCTTCCTGACAAATGTTGGGATCAACCTCCTCACCGTCAATGGAAAATTCCCCTAAAAATAATTAACGATATCAAGTAAACACCAAATTATGCAAAAATATTCACTAAAATGCATGAATTTTCTACAGGTGTTTGGTTCTGTGTTGAGATGAATTTTGGTGGAAAAATATTCACCATATTCTACTATATGTAAAAGATATTAATTTATTAAGTTTCTTAGTCATTTTATATGCCTTACTTAAGTTTTTCATTTTTAATGATTTTTATATGGTAGTTTTTGTCAATTTATAACTTACAAAATGAAGGAGGATGAATTTACAAATTTTTCAAAATTTGATTCACTGGATATGGAGCTTGTATAACTTTTCTGTGAATTTTTGAAGTTAAATCTATTTTTTAGCTTATCCGAAAAGCCTAAAGCCTATTTTCCATATTTTCTCCTATTTTAATTTCCTGGGCCTACATGTCAGTGAGTGCAAATTTATATAGAGGCCCTCCAGCTTCCTGGGATTAAATCCCAAAGTCGTCCGCACGTGGAGATTCAAAATCCATTAAGAATGCTTCAAGTTTTATTAAATCATAAGTTAGTCCTTGGGTCCACATGTAAATCTAACAAGTTTATAGTTTTAACCTCTCAAGTTTTAAACTTTCTCTAATTTCATCCTTAGCACGTTTAAGCAGGGGTCCCACATGTCAGTGGCTTCGGCGCGTGAGCAGCAGCGGCGAGTGGTTCCGGCAAGCTTTCGAGCGGCGGCGACGGCAAACGACGACAAATCTCGAGGTTTGTCCAAAAGAGAAAAGGTACAGCAGTTCCAGGCGATTCCAACGGTGGCTTAATGTAACACCCTGAAATTACTTAATTAAATTAATTATGTGTAAAAAGGAATTTTAGAAATTTATTTAAAAGCCTCAAGGTGTGGAAATATTAAACTCAGAGAAAAATCCCAACTAAAGTGGGCCTGGAGATAATTTTACAAAATAATTTGCTTAGTCTTTTACCTCCTGGAATTTTCTGGGATTTAATTAAGAAAGGAAAGTATTTTTAAGGAATAAAACAAGCTTTACAACATTTAAATACAAGAAAAACAAATAAAAACCCCTCCTCCTATTCTCGGGCCGAATCTGGCCCATCCCTGTTCCTCTCTCTCCCTCCTCGCGCGCAGTGGCGGCCTGCGGCCCACGAGCGCCCGCTCTGCTTCCCCTCGCTGACAGGTGGGTCCCACCTATCGGATTCATTGTCCCCGCTGAGCCCATGTCTGCGCTGGCATCCCAATCCAATCCGAGGTCGATTTGATCTCTTCGCGCGTGCAATCTGCAAATTGGTTGAGGGCTTTTGATCCCCTCAACCTCCGCATCCATTTCCCCCAAGTTTCATGGAAGCTTGAGCCTGGGATCGCCATCCATCCGAGCCCGTATAGCTCCAGGATTCCGAGGAAAAACCCTAGCCACCACCGCGCCATATCTGAACCAATCTCTCCCCCGCGTGGCTATAAAAACCATCCCTCGGCGCCCCTCTCTCTTTTTCCGTCATCACCTGATCAAGTTCCTGTCCCGAGTGCCCTAGCACCGACTCGATCCAATCCGCTGCCGTCGCCAAGCTCCAATCGTGCGCTGCCATTGCATTAGCCCTCCATAGTGCTCACCACCGCCTCGGTTAGCTTCGCCGAAGCGCAAGGACGCGAGGCTGCCATCCCCCAACTGTCGGAGACCACCAGAGCTTTATCGCCATAGAGAACCCAAGAAGCGCCACCACCAAATCCTCTCCGCCGATCAACTCCGTCACCGTTCGTTGTCGTTCTACCCTCGGTAAGGTCCGTCGTGTTCCCCTCTACCCTTCTGTGCCCTCACCTTGCTCCACCGCGCTGCCGATCACCGACAACCATTGGTTCCCGAACCGCCGCCATAGCCGCCATCGCCATCGCCGACGTGGCCCCCGATGTGACTGCCATGCAGGGACTAGCTCGGCGCTAGGTCATCCCGTAGGACCGAGTCAATTGGGTTGATCTAAGTTGTTGATCACCGTGGTTAGATCCTAGCCGTCCGATCCCGCTTCAATTAGATCTCAGCCTTTCAATCTAACTTAAAAGCCTAGATCAATCTGAGCAGTCCGATCTAATCTCTTTTAATTCAAGCCGTTGAAATCCATGTACACCTCGGTAGACCCAGTCTACCGTAGACCTAGGCCTCCCTCTCTCTGACCAGTGGACCCCAGGTGTTAGCCACCTCTCTCGTCAGTGCTGACGCCATAAACCTTTTTCCCGAAATAAAATAAATCCTAAATGATGTCATAAATTGGTTTAATTCTTTTAAATAGGCTTTAAAAGAGTTAAAACTTCTAAAATTCATAACTAATTCATCCAAACTCTGTTTAGGGTGATTAAACTTGCAAAATTCATTGAAAATCAAGATCTATCCATTAAAAATATAACATTATACAATTGATGTGTGCTTATATACTGTTTTGCTTGTTTTTGTTTATTTCCTTTAGCCGCCGATGTTCCGGAAGAGTCGGGATTTCTCGAGGGAGTTCAAAGTGCTTGCAGAGCAGCAAGGCAAGTCACACAGATCCTCAATACCTTTGATCATATTGTCCCTATGTTTTACACTCTATTTTCCTTCAACTATCCATTTATTTTTATAATATCATCTGGAGGGAGAAACCTTACTCTTTGATTATAGCTTTATTGATTTAATTACCTGTCATTATACCTATGGGAATAATGTGACTAGCTGGCTTTAATTACTGGTTAGCTAGAATAATTCTAGGATTCTGCTTAGCCATGCTTAGAAACTATAGTATAACTTATGGGCTACACATAAACACTGATCATATTAATGAGTTCACATGAAATGATGATTCAGTTCACGACTATGGTCGTGTGTGGTGAGCACCGGGTTTGTGTTTGATGCTAGTGATGCTCATGACACTTAAGAACCAGTTCACGGACTACTTGTTGCGAAGCCTTTCCCGTACTAACCACAAGCCAGAATGGGCAACGGCTGGGCTTGTAGTGTAGCATGTTCCAGCAGGAGACACTATGGTGTGTTAGTTGTTAGGTGGTAGTGTCCATAAATCCACTATGGCAGTGCCAATAAGTCCATATTTGAGAGCCAAGAGTTTCTCTAGCCTGGAGGTTGGGCCACCTCTACTGGGGACTTGGCCGGTTGTTTTCTGTTGGACATGTTATGCGAAGAGTCCTGTCACAACTCTTTTCCGAGGTACCATGGTGGTATTGAGGCGCACGGTGACGTGTTGTGGAGTTGTGTCTTGTGGGTAAATTGGTACACCTCTGGCCAGAGTAAAAACTATTTGAATAGCCGTGCCCACGGTTAATGGGTGGGCCTAGCAATGTTTTCTATGATTTGTCTACACTATCTAAATTAAATAATGAATGGTGGGATATTGCTAGCTCCAGGTTGGAGTGCTTGTGTCTATATCTCTTTGGAGAGCGGTATAGTGTTGGATAACATTGACTAATGACTACTGTTTTATTAAATGTTATTTATGCAACTTGAGCCATATTATGCCATCCCTTGTTATCCTGTGCACTTGCATATTTGTTGTATGGCTTGTGGAGTATTTCATGTACTCACCTTACAATCAACAATCATCATTAGAGGAGTACTACAGCAAGGAGGACTTCTTGGAGGACTAAGCGGGAGCCTGGTTAAGTGCGTGTGGAGTAGGAGTCATCGCGTCGTCCGTAGTTATTCCGCTGCTTAGATTTTATTATTTGAAGAGGTGTCATTCGCCTCTGTAATAAATAATTTTGAGTTTGTAAGACAATTACTTTGTTATCAACTTTGTCATATGTGTGCCTTGGTTGATTTCTAGATGAGGATTTACACATAATAAAGCACCTGAATTTTGGATGGAAATTCCGGGCGTGACACTTAAGCATGCCCTGTGGTGACTGGAATAAGTGGCAGTGGTGAGGGAAGCGGCAGCGAGCTCTAGCATGTATGTGCATATTGGTTTCTAGCTTGATTCGGGCCTAGTTTATGCATGCATGTTGGTTCTGGGACTTCTAGGAGTCTCACCAAGTACTTATTCAGCGCTGGCGTGGTTGGAACGGCAATGTCGTCCTTTGGAATGGCTCGGCGGCAACGGTGGCTCCGGGTGAATGGCTCCAAGGATTCTAGCTAAATATGTGTTCCTCCTCTTATTGATATTAATTTCCCCGAGTAGTTGACCCCTTACATTTAAACAATCTACCTAACTAGTCATAGCCCCCTAGCGTCAAGAATTGGCTCATGGCTCTTTTCTAGACATGCATTTTGGGTGACTTGAGTTCCTCTTTCATGGAGCAAAGCTTCACGGATCGGAATTTATGCTACTCGAATACTTTTGCAATCATTAAGAGCAAAAACAGAAAATGCACAGAATGTACACCTATTAGGTGTAAGCTGCTGCGGCATTGGCGAGGCCGAGTGAGGAATATCGTATAAAGGAAAAAATATTTATCAGAAAGCAACTTAGTTGTTCGGTATTGCATAAGTTGGGAGTGGGAATGCCATCCTTGCATTTGAGCTTGTGAGCCCCCGAACATGTCACTTGTCGTTCTGATAATATTTAGTTCTAGGAGGTCGAAGACAGTTGTGACCGAATGCTACAATGAAGTTGTCCAACTTGCGTTTGCGGTTCCCGGCTTTAGTCGGGGCCGCGTCATCCACTCTTTCTGTTAAGGTGCCTTTTTTGTCATCAAGGGCCTCAGCAACAGCGTCGGCCAAGTCGGTGTATTTGTTCGCCATGTCGAACAAAGACTTGATAGAGTTGGGAGGTTTCCGAGTGAATTTAGCGATGAACGGGGTGTCTTTGACTCCTTTTCGAAAGGCGGCGATGACGATCTCGCCCTTGATCATTGGGATTGAATTCCTCTTCTCAGAAAACCTCTTGATGAAATCACGAAGAGAATCGTTCTTCCTTTGATGCAACTGATACAGATCGTACTCGGAAGATGGCCTCTCGTACGTTCCTTGGAAATTGGCAATGAAACGTTCCTGAAGTTCTCCCCAGGAGCCTATTGATCTCTTAGGAAGTCCTGTTATCCATGTCCTCGCCGAGTCAGCTAGAGTAACTAGGAGGTAGTTAGCCATGGCCTTGTGATCTCCTCCAGCTGCTCAGATTGCCAGAGTGTAAACTGTGAGCCAGGACTCGGGGTTAGTCTTCCCGTCATATTTTTCAATTCCAGTCAGCTTGAAGCCTGACGGCCAATTGACTTGTTGCAGCTTGTGGTTGAAGGCCGGTACACATTCATCTGTATAAGGACTCCGACTTCGACTACGGCAGTGAAATCGCTCATGGTGGAGGCCAAAGCGCTCATTCTCGTCTTTTAGAAGGCAACGCTCATCTTCCTCGCGTTCGTGGCGTCGTGCGTTGATGTTTTGCCGAAGATCATGTCGTAGTCGGCCTCAAATGTCCTGGTTATCTCGACGGTCTTCCTGATGTCGGCGCCGCCGGTCATTATTGTGGCTGCTGAGTGACGTGAGGCGTGACTCCGTATGCGGCTGACTAGAGCCGGCCACTCGGCGTCGTGTTGAGGCAGATGAGATCGCCGTTGGAGAAGCCGACTTGTTAGTTGGTATGAGTGTGTCGCCCAACTATTGACGCTGCTGGCATGCAGCAGCGGTGATCATAGCTTTAATCCTTGCTATCGTCGGGGTGGCCTGGTGATCAAACCCAAATTACAGTGTATCCAGTAGAGTTGCAGCGGCCACAACGTTCTGTTGAGGAGTTACGAAAATGTTGTGGTCGCCGACTCGGGTCTGGAGGATATCTTGTTGAGCAGTCTACCCAGCCTTGCACAGATCGTCATTGTGGGCATCGCGCTCGGCCTGTAAGCGTCTTGCGTCTTCCTCCTGTTGTTCTCGTAGTCAGTTGGCTTCCTCCTCTTATTGTTCTCGTAGTCGATGTGCCTCCTGAGTGGGAGTTGAACCCTTGGATATCATAAAGACTTCACGTGGCGGAGAGAAGCTTGCCGAACTGCTGTCCGACTTAGAATCGGAGTCCGACTGAGAGTTAGAGTCGGAATAGTTGAGGGGGGTAATAACAACCCCAACCTCCCTAGATCCAATCTCGAGCGGCTCTAAGCTGTATCCAAGTTTAAATCCAGGGGATCGAGTTTGTCGCGTCAGATGCTGATTGAAGTTATCCGCGGCATTGTCGAGTCCGAATGGAAGATTGACGATCTCCTCCTCTCTTAGCCCGATCTCGGCCGGCTCAAAACCGAGTCCGAGTCAAATATCGAAAGAAAGAGTTGTCCTTAGACTCGAGCATATTGGAGATCGCCGTAGCATGTTGCTGAAAATCACTGTAGCGTTACGTAGGCCGACCATCACAGAGTTGGCTTGATCCCTGGCCGATTGGATCGAATCCGAGTCGGACAGGGTAAGGTTGCCGAATTTATCGGCGACAAAGTCAAGGCTCCCGAAGGTGATTGTTTGTCTAGGGAAGAAGTTGATGCCATTGACTCCGATGAGTGGATCCATCAGGCTTGTTTGAAGATGATCTCACTGATGCCCCTACCTGGTGCGCCAACTGTTGATGTTTTGTATCGGCAATAAGAATATGGGGCTACTCGTGAGACCTAAACTTGATGGATTGCAAAGGAACATGAAACAATTTATACTGGTTCAGGCCCTCAAGATGAGGTAATACACTATGTCCAGTTGTGGTGTATTGCCTTTGAGGTTTCTCTGATGAGATTGTGCTTCTTCTTCTTCTCTGCCCTCAGGGGGCGCCCTGCCTCCCCTTATATACCGGGGGACAGGGTTATAGAGTGGGAATCCCAGTCGGACTCCAACCAAGAGATTTCCTTCTAGGAATACAACATACCCGACTAGAACTATATCCTTTTCCTATCGTATAAGGTTATGTATGCCGAGTCCTATTGTATTTCTAATTACAAGGCTACGCCCATCCTCTGTCCGAGTGGCCCAAATACTTCTCATGAGGTACCCAGGGCCCATGGCCTCGACAGGGATCCACAAATCCAAGACATGCATGAGGTTATCAAGGTCCTAAGGGTGCTATTGGTGCAAGGAATCAGCCTAAAACTTACCGAGGCGACGGGAATCAAGATTTTGGATGGCGGCCAGAGTCGGAGAAGATGACCCGGATCTGTCGTTCCTAGGGTCCGTGGCTTCTGGGGCTTGGTCTGCGGGTTTGTCTTGCTCTAGCGACAATGTTGACCGAAGGGCGCAACCGGACTCTCAGCGGATGATGAGAACGGGGTTGATGCTGTAGCAGATCTCCGGCGAGGCCGAGAGCACGATGCACGGCACCACCGGGTGCTCGACCTGCGCCATAGAGAAAGAAACGGCACGGGAGAGTTAGGCATAGAGAGTAGATGGTGTTCCGAGGGCCAGCTTGCGGCAAAGCTCACCAGGGACGAGCGGCGGCGGTGGTGGTTCTCGTCGGCACCGGAGAAGACGAGTTCGTTCTCGGAGCTCTCGAGGGTGTCTCACTGTGAACCACTATCAAACACGACGAGGGCTAGGAGATGCCTATGGCCGAGGAGTGGTGCGGGGCGACGTGGAGAAGAAAGATCAGCGGCTGGCGCGTGGCGTGGGGGCGCGCTGACTCTGTGCTCGCGCGTGTCATGCTCCTCCGCGGTGGTGGCTGAGTTTTCAGCTGCTTGGTGACTGACAAGTGGACCCTACAGACCCCCTGGGCCCCGCTTGTCAGTGAAAGAAAAGGAATCTCTTGTGAGAGTCTGTCTGGAAATTACTGCAGTGAACTGTTTTGCACTGGAGTTTAACCCTATCTCCTGATCGAGTTTAGGCGTGAGAAAATTTATGTAAGCAGGTGGTTATATGGTATACAGACATACCAAAAATCTAAGCCTGGAGACTTATAAATTTAATATGGTGAAAAAGTGAAATGGGCTCGGCAGCAGCAAAATCTGCAGTTAACAGTTTTCAAATGACTCTGCACTTAACATTTTATGTAAAAATCCAGTGAGTTTGATTTTGAAAATTTTTATGATGGTAGAAACCAACTTCTTGAACCTCCTTACAGAAATTCACTGGTTGATAAATTATCATGAAATTCTGAAAATAATGTGAAATTGCTAGCAGATTAGATGTGATTTTCAAATTTATGTTGTTCTTAGAAATTTTAATTGGGGTTCCAAATCAAATTATAAAATTATAAAATTTTTACAGTGGGTTCCAGATATGGTTTAGTTCTTATGAAAATTTTCCCAAAAATTTATTCTTCAGATTTTTGGTTTATCCTTCCATGTATGCATCTAACTCCTATTATGCATTTCAAAGAAAATTCCAAAAACACCAAAAATCAAAGTTGCACACTAAGTATATCATTTTATTCCTCCCAACCATTTCTCACAAGATTTTCTTTTAACTACCAAAAGTTAGTATGTTACAATTTATTAAAGAAATTTTTATTTCCTATTTTTACTTTACTTGATTAATTTATTTTACAAATTAAATATAAATTATAGAAAATCCATTATTAATTTATTATTTTATTCCCAAAAAATCAGGTTGTGACATAGGTGTACTGTGTTTATGAGTTAAGGTTAATAGGTCACAATTTAGATTTTGATTATTCACTGAAAATTTAGCAATTTAGTACAATTATACTATTCAATGTGAAATTGTCAACATGAATTAGTTTGGGTAACTCAAAATACATAGCTCTGTTATTATTTCTCTCATGTGAAATCTTAGGCATGATAGGTGTGTACTCAGATTTTATATATGAATTATAAAGATAAAAACTTTACTTAGATATAAATCATGGGTTTAATTATATACTGACATAGACTAATTATGGCACTTAGAATTTCCTAGGTTTGACTTAATTTGAAAGAACACTTTGTTTTAATTTAGATGGTTTTCATTATGATAAATCATGCTAGAGACAAACATAAATATATTTAATTACTGTACATGTTTGATGTATTTACTAACACATTATGGAATTAACTTATTATTTAACCATTTGATAATAATTTATGTTATGGTTGTAAAACATATTTGATTAAATCATGATTTATGTATCATTGGAAATTTCTTGAATTTATATGATTTTAGGTTCAAGTTTCACTCGAATCAGAGCTAGGATGGTTGAGATATGGCCAAACAAAGATTCAAATTTGAATTAATTCAATTAATTGTGAAAACATACTGTGACCAGATTCACTTCTATTCGGCCTGGCCCAATAAGGAGCTAGTGGTTGACAGGTCGGACTAGAGGTTTTATTCTATTTCTAGCGAACTAGGGATTGTTTACCCGCAACCGGCTTTGATTGCCATATGTTGACCGTTGATGCATGAAAAGTCGAGAACTATCGTTACTAGTAATCGTGCACGTGCAACGCACGTGTGTACAATATATAGTGTTGTGACCTTCAGTCACGAACAAGAGAAATGGGGACAGGACAAGCCAATTGCTAGAAGATTGACTGGGGAATCGATTATTGCTCGCCTTTTATAGTCCAAAGACCGTACAAGGAGTTTACAGAAATACCCCCGAAGGGACCACTAACCCTAAGGGTAAATTAGGCTTTACATGCTAGCTTCATGGTCCCCTTAGGGAAAACTGTCTGGAGTGGTTCAGAATGGTCCCCCACGTCACGTGGGGGAATAGTCCCTCCTTGGCGTACGTCCCAAGCTTCGTCTTTGACTTGGGATTTTTCCTCCTTCGTAGGGGAAATGTTCTCGAGCTCCATACTGGCGAAATGTTTTCTCCTCCAAACAGATCGAATAGTTTCTGTTGTCCCTGTACCTGGCAAGCAAGATTGTTAGAAATTACCCAAGTGTCAGTCGAATTGGGGGCCTGGCGCCTAGTCCTGCACCAACAAGCCCCTCATGGATAAGGGTGAAAAGTTTTTGGCCGAAGCCGTGTCTTTTAGAATTTGCAGGATCACGCTGGCCCCCTGTTCGGCCGAAACTTGGTTTTTTTCTCCGTCGTTGTCATACAATTTTCTTATCAGTTGCATTTTTCTTCGGCACACACTTCATTAAATGTTTTTCATAAGCTCCAATGAACCGAGCTCGAAATACATGCCTCATGTGTTCCCAAGAGTATATTGACAAGGCTGGAATGGTGGTGTATCATGAGAGCTCTACTCTCTATAATATTGTGGGAAGTATTTTCGCCTTGGTCATATCATCTCCTCCGGTTGCTTCAACTGCCGTCTCGTACACTCTCAGGTACTCATTTGGATCAGTATCTCCCTTGTACTTTGTGATATTTGATAACTTGAAGTGCGCTGGCCAAGGTGCTATCTGTAGGTTTGGGCTCAAAGGACTTTTGTCATCCACAGTTCGAACTATTTGGAACGGGTTGGGCAATGGGCATATTCTGAGTCAAGTTAGGGATGTTTTGGAATGTTGCTTGTGGTATAGCTTGGTTTTGAGGCAACTGCTGGAAGATTGACTGTGGAATCGATTGTTGTTGGGCATATTGGGGAAATGGTTGGGCTTGCTGGAGAAATGGCTGAGTTTGCTGGAGAAATGGTTGAGCTTGCTAGAGAAATGGTTGAGTTTGCTGGGGAGAAGGTTGAAATTGTTGGAGAAATGGTTGCAGGAGTTGATTGTATAATGGATGAGGAGGTTTAGCTGAAGGATTTTGGGCGTTAAGTATGGAAGTCTAGTTGGTTGGTAGACATGTTTGCGCCAAAGAAGTATTCAAAAAACTTGGGATTGTAACCCTGCCAATATGGGAGTGGAACTTAGGATATTTTGTTGGCTTAAAATAGGTGCATCTGTGGAGCTAGGTTGGTTCGAGATGGGTGGCATATTTGTGGAGCTTGGCTGGTTCAAGGAAGGTGGTTGATTTGTTTGCAGTGGATTTTGACTCGAAAACGAGGGAATAACATTGTGTTGCGATCTCCTCTGCGATGATTCCGCGACATCTGCCTCGGTTACTGCGTGCGCGCTTGTTGCAGCGACCAGGTTCTGCAAATTCTGCAACCTCTGCAATTCCCTCTACCTCTCTTCGTATAGTTCTCAACTTATCATCAAAACTCCCCGTGCTTCCACCAACTCCGTTAGGTCCACTTCGCTCACAGGAGCGGTATCTCTTCCAGTTTCCATACCAGCCATAGCTTCTTCTACCCCATCTCCTACCACGTTCTTGATTTCCCTTTCTAGCTCCATTTCACCTCCAACGACATGATCTACTCTTCGCCTTGGTTGTTGTTGAATTGTGTCAGCCTATCTTGCTGGTACTGTTCTATCTCTTTGTGGCCTCGGGTACATCTATCCACTGACTTTCACCTTTTAGAGACTTGTGTCCCCACGGACGGCGCCACTGTTGTAACCTTCGGTCACGAACAAGATAAATGGGGATAAGGGAGAGAAATGTTTTCTCCTATTTATCCTTGCAAAAGCATATTCAGGGATGCAAAATGCACTTAGGCACTGTTTACTCCAATATATTCTGTCCTTTAGAACAGGGCTTGCTCGTCTTTTATAGTCTAGAGACCATACAAGAAGTTTACAGAAATGCCCCCGGAGGGACCACTAACCCTAAGGACAAATTAGGCATTATACGCTAGCTCTATGGTCCCCTTAAGGACAGCTGTCTGGAGTGGTCCAGAATGGTCCCCCACGCCACGTGGGGGCATAGTCCTCCTTGCCGTACGCTCCAAGCTTCGTCTTCAACTTTAGGATTTTTCCTCCTTTGGAAGGGAAATGTTCTCGAGTTCCATACTAGCGAAATGTTTTGTCCTCCAAACAGATCGAATAGTTTCCGTTGTCCCTATACCTGGCAAGCAAGATTGTTAGAAATTACCCAAGTGTCGGTCGAATTGGGGGCCCGGCGCCTAGTCCTGCACCAACATATAGGATATAATACATGATTGTTCCAAAACAAAATGTAATTCTTGTTAATGATACATACAAAAGCTTTGCTTGTTGTCTTAATTTCTGAAAAGCATACAAAATTATACCAAATTAAGCCTACCAAATATATTAGTCTAGCAAACAAGATTTTCTATAAATAAAATGAAAACAAAAATCATTATAAGTGTTTTTTTGCTAAAAAAACAAATCCAAACACAAAATCTTCAGGCAAATTTCTGTCAAAACCTAATGCCTATTAGAACAATGAGGTGTTCCAAGTTCTATTAGAGGCCAACTAGATCACTAACATGAAATGCAGAGCAAATACCAGTAACTAAAATAATCATATACATAAACAATGTACAATTTATTAACCATGGCACACATGATTTACATTGGGAGCAAATTCCTGAATCTCAAAACTTGCACCTTTGCATGCTTCCTATGCAAAAATAGATACAATGTACATGATTTATATTGGGAGCTTGGAGTTTCTTAACATGATTTGAAATGTTTGCAGAGGAAAGTTGTATTAAAATGCCAGAGAAACAAACTAACATGGAGTCCATGTGGTCCTGCTCCTCTGCCTCTCCTGCCTCTCCGTTTGCAGTTCGTGCAGCCTGAACCAATGGAATTGCTAAAACCAAACAAAAGGCATCCTAATATTAGATAGTGGAAATACAAAGAAAAACAGTAAACTGAACTCCCTCCAGAAGGCAATGCATGGTTAAGTGAAGGAGGGGTAGCACATCCATTATGGAGGCATAGCCAAGTCACCTTAAGCAGGTGCGGACTTCACAACAATGATGTTTGATCAAAATTTTCAGGTCCTAGGATAGGGCAAACTCCCCGTTCCTAATACATCTGCATCCATCCACACCAACAACATATCACAATCCAAGCGTTTGCCAACAATTTCAGAACCCAGCTAAGAATGAAAGAATATAATTAAGCAAGAGGGAATTGAAATCTGAATGCATGATAGAAGGCCATTTGTAGCCAAGAATGCAATAATTGATTCTTGGTTGCACAGTTTCTATTACAATAGTCAAATGCTGCTAAATGAAGCTTGCATGTACTGAGGACAATTTAGCTATTTTCACAAGATTTTTCACTATTTTCAATGGAAACAATCTCTATTGCGGATAAGGGAAATTAAGATAGAAGATAATGGCAGCATATCACTTACTATAGGCATGACGACTACACATAGTAGGTATAATTATGTATAAATAGTAAGTCAAGAACAAGCCAATAAAAATAATTTACCTTGCCTGTTTATTTTACTGGATATCATTGACCCTGGACAGCTCATTATCCTATTGTTTTTGCCTCTCATAACCTCATCTCTCATATGCTATGACATGAAAAAAGGATGGTATTTCCAACACGCCCAATAAGAAGAAGAATAATAATTACATGCATTTAGTTGATTTAGACATTCTATACCTAGCAGAATCCATTTATTTGAAAACATGGCAAAATTGCCCATGACGCTAGTGGTAGTTTGCCTTCTTCAGGAGTGTTCTGTGGTCAACCACCCTCCCAGCACAACATGTAAACTAAACCATGCTTTAATCACAAAGATTACCCAAAGGTGAGTGACAGGGTGCAATATTCAGATTGCCTCTCCCAAGAAACTTGCTGCATTCACATCCAAGCACCTGCATCAAGCCAACTTAACCTTGTCAACCTGAGTAACTATAGAGCAATGGTGCATATATTAGATCTACTCATACTTGTCGGTCAAGCCCATAGAGGCAGAAGAATACAGGAAAATAATTGTAAAATTGCAAAGTAGGACATGAAGCTATCCAAGCATTTCATTGAACATGCATCTATCATATAAGAAATCAACCTCACATGTCAACTGTTGTTGGTGATCCTGATTCAAATATTGCAGCTTGAGGTACCAGCTTTGCCAGGTTGCTGATAGATGTGCGCGCATCCACAACAACATATTAACCAAGCATAAATTTTCCAAGAATTTAAAAACTTCAACCAGTGAAATAATTTATCGAGCAACTATTGAACTTGGGAGAAGCACAACAAAAGGCAGAAGAAGCAAAGCACAGCTAGAGGCAGATCCCAAGAGAGTTGGACAATGAACAAGAACATAGAGTAATAGCATGTAAAGAATAACAGTTATTTTATTCATGTGTATTTTAGGAGGGCACATATATCAAAGAACTAATCCAGTTCAAGATTTACTTTCAGGATCGATGTGCATTTGTATGGTTGAGGGTCACTTCAAAAGAAAAGAATCAGGCTCACCTAACTGAAGAAGAAGAAGAAAAAGTGTCAAAGTACATTATAAGTGCAAAATCCACTCAATATGCTCAATTAGTTGAAAGGGCAGGTCCAATATGCTCAATTTCTCAAAAATAATATACAAATATTATAGAGTAGTGTTTTTTATTTTTGAATGTTGACCTTTAGCTGTACTCTTTTTTCTTTGTCATGATTTTCTCAAAATTGAGTTTTTACATAAGATAGTTTTTAATGAGTCAGCTCTGTAATAACAAATTCAATAAAGGTCATTGCTCAATTTTTCCCTATATCTATACAGAAATTAAATTACATAATTATATATATGTTGCTATTTTGGTTGCTTAAAAATATAAAAATTTCCTCCTCTAATATCATAAAAAAATACCCTCATATTTTTTTTACTTATCTCAAATAATTTTGTGCCTTTTTTCCATATTTTTTACTAGTCCTCTAATTTTTACAAAATTTTTAAGTCACTTTTTTTTCAATTTTTCTTTTTTTAAGTCACTTTTTTCTTTTTTTCAATTTTTCTTTTTTTTAACATCGGGCGCCGTCCGCCGGCGGGGCCCACCACCCACCGCTCCGCACCGCGCGCCCACCCGTTCAAATTTTGAACGGCGGCGGGCAGGAGTCGAGAGGGGAGCAGACGGTCCGATCCAGGGGTAGACGGTCCAATCCGGGGGACGGGAGTCAGGACGGGAGGAAGGGGAGCGGACCGGGCAGGCCGGGCCGTGGGTCGCCTCCGGCCCCTGTGCCTAAATGGGTCATGCCGTAGCGGGCCATGCTGGACCGGGCCTTGGGCCATGCTGGCCCGGCTAGCCTGTTTGGACATATATAGCTAGGGGTGGATGATGAACAGTGATTTCAGTGAAAGAATAGAGAGAGGAGGAATTGTTGGGGCTAATCTGCAAAGTGATTGTGGAGATTGGAATCTGCTACTGCAATATGGAGTTTGGATTTGAGAATTCAAATATTTTATTTGAATTTAAACTATTGATTTCTCTCAAATGAATCTGGTTCAATTTAATTCGGATTGACCCCAAGGTAATTTTATACAGTTTGAGACTTGATACACGGTTCTTAATTTTGATTTCAGTTTTCCAATAAGACCATTATTTTATATGGATGAATGCCTTTAGTTTAGTCAGTTTTACTCCGAGACAAAGGTTATGCAACTTGGATTGCCATTTGGTTTTAATATTTCGTTGGAATCAAAATAAGCTTCTAATATGGATCTAAGCAATTAAAATGGATTTGTATTTTGTATATGTTAGAAATTGATATTTAACTTCCTTCTACTTGGGTTGCTTTCACTTGGGCTTTTACATTAATCAATATTCTTATAAATTATATTTCTCTATTTTGATCTGAGCCTTTAATTGGTCATCAATTTAGTTGGAGGGTTCACAAGGTTTATAGTTATTATTTCCAATTTGCTCATTTTAGTGTCTTGCTAAGAAATATCAATCATAATATCCAACACGATGCAAAAAGTTTTTAAAAAATTAAAAAATTACTGATTTTTATTATTAGAATTTTCAGGGTGTTACAGATGACCTCCTGGTCGTGGAACACAACCCTAACTCGTACAATGCCCATGGGCCCAAGTGGAGATGATGCAGCACCGTTAGACTTGGTTTTCAGGGACAGTCTGGCACTGTTTTGTCAACTGCGGCCGATTCCAGATGAATTTGAGATTATGTCAGATCCGCTGGAAAGAGGACTCTGAGATCTTTCCATAAAGTACTCAAGGGCTCAAAACGGAGCTCGTATACAAATTTGGCGACCGTCTAAAGTCAAAGCTGTCTCAAGATGCCGAATTGGATTCCATAACTTTGGCGACATGATCTCTATGTCTTCCTTTTTGATATATGATGTGAGCTATGGTTACATCTATGGTGGCCATGGTTACATCTAAGGTGGCCATGGACACATCATCCTCCCCTTCTTCATAGAAAACCGTTCTCGGTTTTACCATGTCATACGCCTCACGCAACAAAATTGTGTACATGAAAACAAACGCAACAAAATTTCGTCATGTAGTATCATTAGTTTTTAGTAAATAGAATTATCCTCCATAGAGACAAATGTACCAGGCTGTGAGGACGCACAAAAAAGGATATGGCTACCACATTTGAATTCTTCTCTTGCTGCCCATCTTGTTCCCCTTCTTTAGAAGCAAAGTATTCTTATGGTGCAACTACCTTCATGTTTGATGACAACATCCGGTGATCCGTTTCCTCCTCTTCTTTAAACCCAACCTGTTTCGTGAAATCAAACAAGAATTTGATTTGCAGTTTGAGAGTTGAGTGACATGTGACTTAAACAATCAATGTAGCGATTTGTCCCTGACTTAAACAATCAATGTAGCGATTTGTCCCAACCTATTTCCTCCCTGGTCATGGAACACAACCCTAACTGGTACAATGCCTATAGGCCTAAGTGGAGGTGATACAACACTATTGGACTTGGTTTTCAGGGACATACCGACACTATTTTGTCAATTGCAATCGATTCCAAATGAATTTGGAGGTAATGTCAAATCCATTCGAAAGAGGTCTCTAAAATTTTTCTATAAGTACTCACGGGTCCAAAATAGAGCTCGTATGTAAATTTGGCAGTTGTCTGAAGTCAAAACTATCTCGAGAGGCCAAATTGGATTCCATAACTTGGGCGACATGATCTCTATGTCTTCCTCTTGATATATGATGTGAGCTATGGTTACATCTATGGTGGCTATGGTTACATCAATAAACATATATTAGTGCATATTCATAGCAGTAAGTAACTAATTGGAATAGTTCGAAACGATATTATGGTATTAAAGCTGGCAACACTAAGGTTATGGTTAAGTTTTTTTATATTATGATGATTTGCTGGTATTATATGGTAATTTCTTCAAAAATTCCATGTGAAAATGGTACACCGCTAAAGCGGTCAGAAAAAACTATTCCATTTCCATTTTATTTTTGGACAATACGGAATCGAAACAATACAGTCGGTATAAAACGGAAACGATAGCCAGTACAGTGGATAATTTCCATACTGTTTTCATCCATAGCCGACAACACTAACGATTATGGTTAAGTTTTTTATATTTTAGTGAGTTGTCGGTAACCTCATGTTCTATACAGGTTGATAATATCAATGATAACCACAATAACAGGACGTATCGGGCTACTATGAATACCGACGAGAATTCGATAAAATTCGGAAGGATTCAATTTAAATTTTAAAAATCCAAAGTAATATCCAAAAGTTCCGATAAATACTATGATGGCTGTAATACTATCTGAAAAAATTAGGCCAAAAAAGATTATATTTACGGCAATTTTGGCAGGCACCCGAGTGAGGAATTGGAAAAGGGATGGAAATAAATAAGTAATGAGCCGAAAGGCTAGTTCCAAAGCCCAACTCAACCCTTCAGAGAGAAATATATTCTTCTCAGCTATCTTACCTCTCTTTCCAGTTCTACACTTCGATACCCAATGGCTCTAGATCTTAGATATGTTGTTTCCGAGATTGAATGTTTTAGATTTGCGGACATTGTTTTTAGATTTCAGATGTACATGTATTTATTTGAAATGCACAGGTGCCAAGCTAGTGCTACAAAATAGGAGTATCTCGCAGGGGTACCATATCGCCAATATAATCCTTTTCTAAATCTCAAAAGGTTCATACAAAACACATGCTGCTAACTTTCTACGCGGCTGGGTCAGTAATGGCTGTAAACTTGTAGAGAACACAGCTAATGCTATACAGTGATGAAGACGCTGGCAGAGTGGCAGATGCCCATAAGCTAGTGCTACTCTTCAGTTGCTTGTTAACAGCTACTGAACTCATCTCTCTACTTCAGTTGGGAAATGATTAAGATCGGGCGTCCATCTAGCCCGAAATATCGGACGCCCCGCACTTCCCACTGCATATGTATTTCTCTGCGAGTGGCTGCTGCTCTCTCTGCCTCCTCTGCATGGCTAACTACTGCACTCTGCATGCCTACCGCTGCTGCTCTCTTTGCCCCCTCTGCATGTCTACCAGTTATGAGAAGCAAGCCCCATGGTATATGGTACATGCATGTAACAATAACTCCATTAGTAAGATTTAAAATTTTTCTCCTAAATTACTTATCATATCTGAAATTGCAATTAAATCTTTACAATAAGATGTCACATAATTATAATTATGTTCTGATAAAAAATATATATTTCAACCATTACGATTTCATGTTTCATACGTGAGAAACAAATATTTCAACTGAGATTTTACTGTGTTGCACACTTTAAGTTGTAACCTTACAAATGGATCTATTTAATATTACACATGGTGTTATTTTGATGTTTTAATAAGTATTTTTTGAGGTTTCACTACTTAATTTGCAAACATTGCACATGGTGTTATTCGGAGTTTCAATAAATATTTTATGATGCTTCATTGGTTTATTTCTAAATGTTGTACGTGATGTTTTTCTATGTTTCAGCAAGTATTTTTTTGATATTTCAACAGTTACGATCTGATGTTTTTATGTATAATATAAATGTTCCAATTAAAAAAATTATATTTTTTTATAGAAATATAATCTTGTGAGATTTTTGTTAAGAATTTAATTACAACGAATACAACGCTGCAATCGAATCGTAGATTGATTAGGTAATTTAGAAGAAACAACCGCTTGAAGCTTTAAAAAGTTGTTGCATGGAGGAGAGTGTGTGCACAGTAGAAGAAAGCATGCAATGGAGGAGAAGCACAGTATGCAGAGAGAGACGACGGTTTAGGAGCATCACAGCATGCAAAGAGGGACAGGAGAGTCTGGCTGCATGTGCTTAGGGGAGGCCGTCCTATTCTTTGAGGAAAATCGGAGGTCCGACGCCTAGGCTCCTCCACTTCAGTTAACTGCCAACATCAACTACAAGTGAAGTGAGGGCCTGAAGCATATATGTTCAAATGGGCGGACCGGGCCGACACGGCCCGAGGCACGGTCCGCTACGGCACGGTCCGTTTAGGCACGGTTCCTATAGCGGGCCATGCCGTGCTGGCCCGTGTGCCTTCCCTCGGTCCAGGCATGGCTCATGCCGGCACGGCCCGTTGGCGGCCCACCATGCCTGGGCCGGCCCGGCCCGGTCCGCTCCGGCCTTCCCGCCATCGCGCCAGCCTGGTCGTCTCCCGCCCCCGTGCGCGCACGGCGTGAAGACATAGGCTGCTGGCCGGTTCACTAAAAAAAGAAAAAAGACTTAAAAAATTTGTAAAAATTAGAGAAGTGGTAAAAAAATATAAAAAAAACAAAAAAAATTATTTGAGATAAGTAAAAAAACATGAGGGTATTTTTTTAGATATTAGAGGAGGAAATTTTTATATTTTATAAACAAGCAAAATAGCAACACATATATAATTATGTAATTTAATTTCTGCATAAATATAGGGAAAAATTATTTGAGATAAGTAAAAAAACATGAGGGTATTTTTTGATGATATTAGAGGAGGAAATTTTTATATTTTTTAAACAAGCAAAATAGAAACCATATATAATTATGTAATTTAATTTCTGCATAGATATAGAAGAAAATTGCACAATGACCTTTATTGAATTTGATATTACACAGCTGCTTCATTAAAAACTTTGTTATGTAAAAACTCAATTTTGAGAAAACCATGACAAAGAAAAAAGAGTACAGGTAAAGGTCAACACTTAAATATAAAAAACATTATTCTATTTTCTTATTTTTTAGGTAAAGATTTTCGAACTGATCAGCCAAATCTTGGTTCTCCGCAGTGTGTTGGGCACGTTCCTTGGCTAGCTCTCAGTCTTTAACCGCAAGTAGCATTTCTACCACCTCACTGTGGAGATTTCTACTCTCCTCAATAATTCTTCCGCAAATACTGAAGGCCGATTCAAATGATACCATAGACACAGGCACCGTAAACACATTCCATGCTAGCTTTGAGAGCATGGAATATTGGGTCTTGTGATCGTTTCACCATTGCAGAACGTTGAGATCTTCCTAGTTGATAGAGTCGCTGTTCAAGTAGGTGGATAGCTCAAGGGCTTTAAACGAAGCGTGTGCAGGACTTGCGGCGACCAAATTTCCACCATCGGTGCTCGAAGAAAAAGAGGAACCACTCCAAATTTGGCCCCATTGCAATTTCTTCTTACCTGATACAGGAACAGGTGGGGCTCTTTGCATGCGAACTCCCTGAAACTTAGTTTCATACTTTCGAAACACTTTATACAATTTAGTCTTAGAATCGAAATAGTAGTTAGTGTAATTAATATTCATTCCATCCCCAATAAGATTCAAAATATTAAGGAACCCCCGCATTTTATCCCTAGGATTAAGAATAAATGCAAAAGCATACAAGTATGAAATTTCCTTCTAGTATTTAAGATATTTTTGCTTCATGTAAAATACTGCAAGTCCTAATAGTTGGTCATCTTCATATTCTTTTAATAAAGTGGCAATCTCAAAAATTTTATGCAAAATTAAATTAGCAGTTGGACAGTAAACGCCAGACAAAGCAACAGTTGTATCATAAAATGTTTCAAGGAAGTAATAAAATCTTTCCACAACATGCCAAGATTATTCTGTCAGTAGCGGTTAACCGTCACTAGTAACAATATTCTTGGACTGCAAAAAACAGTTAGTATATCCTTATAAGGCAAGAAGTGTCTCAACATTAAATAAGTCGAGTTCCACCGATGGTCCGTATCCATTTGGAACTTGCTTCGACACTTGTCCGAAGCGATACAGAATCGCTTGAAGGTTGCAAGTTGAGGATTAAAACCATTGAGCCATGTTATGGCTTCACGGATGGAATCGAGATATATACTTACTCTCTTAAAATCGGATTTAACTATAAAATTAATAACATGGCAAGCACAACGTTGATGTAAAAAAAGATTCAGCATAAACATTGAATAAAGGCTACAAAATTTTCATTGCTCTGGAATATATATCTGCATTATCTAGAGTTACTGCAAATATTTTATTTGTGATGCCAAAATCCTCACAAACTCTAGAAATTCGTTCAGCAATATTTTCTGCAGTATGTGAAATATCAATTAATTTTAAAGCTATTACTCTTTTTTGTAATTCCCAGTCATCATCAACATAATGAGCAACTATACTAATATAATCCTCCTTAGCCCTACCACTCCAAATATCAGATGTGATACTAACAGAAAAGGTGCATGTAATAAATAATTATTTAATACTGTCCCGACCTTGGTTGTAAATATTCACCAAGTCCCGGGTTGTGGTCTGTCTACTAACAGCTTGAAATCTAGGATTATGAGCAGTTTTAATGTAAGTCTCAAATGCAGGAGACTCATCAAAGTTTAGGGATAGATCCTATCTAGCAATTAAACAGGTAAAAGAATCTCGTGCTACTTGAGGATCATACTCCTATGAACGTATCGTACCATCGGGATTTAGTACCAATTACAATTATTGCTGTTGTAGCTGGTAACCTTACTTCTTCGAATATGCCTTAGCATGCGGCCTCAAATGCCCTCTTTCACCAAAAGATTTTCCAGAGAGTTTAGTCTTACAAATTCTACATTTCGCGTAAGTTACCTTCCTTCCATCCACGCCGGTCTCCTTGATCTCATCAAAATGTTGCCAGACGGAGGAAGTTCTTGATTTCTTCGAGCCCGTTGCCGTTGATAAGCTTCCTCTCGCAGTTCCGAATCCTTCCGAAGTCGCATGTACTTCCTCCGGCTGTCCTTGCGGTGTAGGAGCCGACCCGGAGTCGTCTCCCTGCGACATCGGCATATAGCTTGAGTCGAAGTCGCTCAGTTGGAATGTCGGATAGTTCGGATCCATTCTGAAATATAAATAAAGAAAATTAGTACCAAAAAAATAGTACGAACAAAAAACAAAATTTAGAATTTTTTTACCTTGCAGGAGCACCGGAGGCTGTAGCTATCAGCTATGGGAATATAGAAAATTTTTGATTTTTAGACAAAAATTTGTCTAAATCAAAAATTTAGAGCACAAGATAGCAGAAGATGAGAGATTGGGAGGTTTAGATAGCCAAGATGTTGCTGCTAACTGCCCTATTTATAGGAAAATTTTTCATAATTTTTTGGATTTGTTTGATATTTTTTCGGTTTTTTTTGGCCCTCCAACGATTAAAATTCAAAATCTAGCCGTTATTTCCAACCGTTGGGGACACGTGTCAAGCATTCATTGGACCACAGAGGCAAACCGACCAACGGTCGTCCCCCCATCCCCCCGTGCGCGCGCGCGTGCACTGTAGCGGGGCCAGCCATGCCGTGCCGGCCGCTACAGTACACGGGTCATGCCGCACCGCCGGCCCAGGCACAACACGGCTACTCAGGCTATGCCGGGCCAGCCCGGGTATAGTTACTGTAGCACCATGCCCGGGCCGGCCCAACAGGGCACGGCCTGTTTGGACATCTATGGCCTGAAGTGCCCTGCTGGTCACAACCATTGACTATATAGTGGCATACAAGGAATATTTTATAAGAAGTATAGTAGATTTTATCAAATGCAATAAAATCAGATTTAAATCTTTAACTAGGACTATAGGAGATGTTACATGAGAACAATACTATAGGAGATACTTTTTTCATCCATTTGTGTAAGCATGTTCTTTTTCCCAATAACATGGTGAAATAAAAGTATCTTCCCTAAGACTATAGGCTACTGCTCTCTAATGCTTGAGCTAATTTTCTCGGTTAAGTAGATAGTTTTACTCTTTCGATGTAATGACCAGCAAGCCCAGAGCGCCAATGAGCAGGTACTGCAACAAAAGACAACCAATGTCAGCCATACTTGCAAAAATAGCTCCAATGAGCTGCAAACAATATTTCTCAATTTGAGTACTAGTTTATCTAGAGTATGGATAACTGACAGACCTGCCTATCTATCTACAATATCGCTGATACTAATAACAGAGGACTCTTTTATCAACATCTTACAAAGTTGGCATGGTCGGGATTACATACAAGCGAAGAACCAACAGCGTGGCACACGAAGCAGAGGCTGGCGGCAGTGGTTGAGCAGTTGGTGCAATTTTGGCGCCATAGCTTCTCTCTTTAGCTCAATTCAGATTTGTTAAGATTGCAATCAATTCTGTTTAGATTCAGTTTGTTAGGGAGCTGATTCTATTTAAGTGAATTGGGCATTATCATTTGGAATTAACCAAGACTATCAGTTTCCCCTTTCTCATCCCCCCGCTTCTTCTGTTCTTGTCTGCTCTGCCACCACAAGGTGTTTCGTTTGCAATCATGGGCTGTAAATGACCAAGTCAATCAAGCCTCAACCTGCCACCACCCATTCCTACCCAATTCAATCATTGTGCAATGCCCATGACAAAATTATTCCCATGGATAACAGACTAGAGTAATCGTAGTTTAATCTCCAGGTCAATCAATAAACAAGAAAGATTATACATACCTTTATAATTGGTTTCTCAGTCATGATGATTGTAACCCACCCGACATATGGAAGAAATCTGTTCACAGTAGAAAAATAAGGTCGGCCAAGTTAAATTTTACCAGGAATGAAAATATACGTGCCTTCTTAAATTGAGCATACTGACCCTACAGCCCGTCCCATAATGTGATGTTGCTGAAGCCAAAGTTGCCCATGTGCATAAAGAAGACGGTCATCCCCAAAATTATTATCACCTGAAAAGTAGTTCATTAGTTAAGACAAAAGATTGCAGATTAGTTAACACAAATTTAAATCTAGTTGTTGATTATTACAGCCAGCATTACACAAATTGATTTACCAGAAAGACAAACCTATGGAGCAAAAGAAAATATGGTTAATACCTTTTGTGAGGATATCAACTTCTGCACTTTCCTGGCGTTCATGAACCTATAAATAGAGAAGAGTACATTCAAATGAAGCCTCAAAAGAAGGAAAGAAAGAAAAGAGTGAATTAACATCAACTACTGTACAAATCAGATTCGATTGAAAAAGACTCCAAAGTTTATTACCTTAATCACACGGTGAACAATTGGAATTTCACGGCCCTACATACAGAACAGCCAAATGTAAAATTAATACCTTCTGGAGCATATATATAAGCACACAAAAAAATGATTTATGGACCAACTGATGAATTCATGATTCAGCAAGTAAGTTATAACTTTTCTTTTTTTTGCAGGGAGCAAGTAATTTACAGCTAATAAGTTACAACGATTCATCAAGACTTACATCAACATTAAAAACAACTATTTCTCCTGTGCGGATAGGGTCTTTGCTCATGTGCAAAAAAAGAATATCACCCTGCAAAGAAGATAATATACATTCAAGCATCCCAGTGTGAAAGATGATAACAGGATGCAAAAAATGAAACATGAAGAAAAGACAGAAGACTACATAGACGATATTCACTAATACACATTATCAGATTGATGTAACAAACCTTTAAAAGTGATGATGAGGAAATAAACAAGGACAAATTGGAAGGGAGGGAAAAATACAAGGCAATAAAGACAGCACCCTTGACAAACTACCCGAACTATAGGAAACAAAATCTATCATTATGCAAAAAGAAAATATATGATGTGTGTGTTTATCCTCAGTGTTTGGTTCAAAACTGCAATTCGAAGAGAAGGGCAGGTTGATTTCCAAAGATGTTTTGGTCCAGAAGAGACTATACGCTGGCTTTTATTGCATGTTTGGAAGACTGTCAGGTGGAAAACCATACTAATGGGTTCAAATAGGTATTAGAGAAATCAGTCCAATTCACAGTAAGTTCCTTGTGAGGAAGTGCGGAACTCATTATAGGGTGAGATAAAATACAGCTACAAGGTCTCTGGAAAACTAAAATTCCTTTGATTATTATTTTTTATTAAATCAGAGAAAATTGAAAAAAAAGGCAGCCAATCAAAGTGAGACCAGAGTTATCCATGTGAAGGAGCAATGAGAAAGAGGAAAACATTAGCATTATACGAAATGAAGCACTAGCTAGCACAATAAGATAAACAACTTGGTTTAGGGCCTGGCGAGTGAGACTGACCACTATGTTCCTTCTTAAATTTAGCACAGGCACTATAGGATAAGCTATCAAAAGGTGAAAAACTGGTGCATAAGAATTGGGTGCCTCAGATAAATGTGCTCTATGTGGCTTGATACAAGTTCAAATTGTCTCTTTTTAGGTGTATTATGGCTTCCTTGCAGCATCAATGAAGCTCTTGGTTAGGAGTGCAGTCCTGTAGGTTAGAAAAATTCTCCAGTGGGTTCAAATGAAGATTGATTGAGAGGGTGAGCACTGGATCTTAAGCTTGGCCACAGTTGTGTGGCCTATTTGGCTGACAACGAATAAAATGGAGATAGAAGGAAAATGGATCAGGCAGCCAGCTGATGTTATTTCCAGGATGATTCTTCATGCAGCAACGGAAAGCGGTTATAGAAACAGTGATGGTCTGATGGATAGACTGCGGGTATAGGCGTGACATTGAGACATAATTCTGTTAGCGTCTCTTCTCTTTAGCTTTTATTCTATCCTAGTGCCCAGTTAACAGTCCGTTATTGTGCATTTTGGGTGATATATTTTGCATCTTGGTTACTCTCAGTTCTGTGTGTTTCCATGCCCCCTGCTCTAGTGTCCCAAACTATGTCTCTTCAATATAAAGTGGAGCAAATGCTTTTTGTTGGGAAAAAAAACAGATATGCAAAACCTTCATAGGAGGAGACAGGTGTGTCCACATGGAGAGTATATATACTAACTGTAATTAAAGAATATATATATATATATAAGCATAATTCATATTTTGTTAGGTGCAAAACTAACCCTTTTAAATCCAGGCTCCATACTACCAGAAAGGACCACAACCACTGGGGACTCGCTCCCTGTTGCAACCATCAATCCCTTCCATATGATCAATGCCGAGGTAACGATCATACCTGCAAAGAAAAAACATTCTGATGGCCAATACGCAACCAAAAATCAACATATCCAAGAGAATTAAAACCTCAAACCATTCAACAGGAAAAAGGAAGATTTACTGATAAACCCTATGCCCTTCTTTTTCCTTAAATAATCATGATTTTACAATCTAATCTTATAGAAGCAAGGAACAGTTCAAAACTACTAATATCATCTATAGGCATTCACCAAAGTACGTGTATAATTCATACTCAACATTAAACGAGAGCTGAAAAATCCCAATCCACTCCTCTTAGGCTGTCACGTCCAATGCAGCCACTTCTCTAATTTTTTGAGGAAAAGGAAAAGCTTAATAAGCTCACAGCACCAGATCAAGAACCCCAAAGCCTCCCTCACAAAATCCTATAGGAGAAAACTCCCAAACGCTTCAAAGAAGCGAAGCTTCCCCATAATCGCACGGTAAATCCCTGACTACCTTTGAAACCAAGAACTACAACAACCCACTGATCTGAACGGAAAAGACTCCGAAACAAATAAAAACTCTAAAGTCCGAGGACATAATCAGGGGAGAAGAACAGGAGGTGAGACGACGAGCGTCACCGAGGCTGATGATCTGCGCGAGGACATTGCGGATCTGCACCGAGCGGATCGACTCCACCGTATCGCCGATGAAACCCATCTCTCGGCTCCCGGCGGCGAACACAACCCAGGGAAGAAAGGAAAACAAATCTGCGTGCGTGTGTTCCGTTCGATTTTTTTTGGGGATAGCACCTTGCGAACGGTCGGTATTGGCGTTCATGCCCCGCTTTGTGTAGTGCACGTCACAGGGACTATTTCCGGGCGAACGATGTGGATCGGACGGCTAGGTAGATGATGCTGGTATTTTGCATTAGAGCATCTCCAGCAGGGACCCTAAATACAGCCCCCAAACAGTTTTTGGGTGGTGGGACAAAAAAATTTAGGTCCAACAAGGCCCTAATAAAGCCCCTAAAATGAGGAGGCCCCCAAATCCAGCCCTCAAGCCCCCAGTCTTGGGGGCTCTACACCACGGCCCCTATCGACGTTTTTTTGGCGCGATGACAATTCCTCCTACCTGCATGCCGCCTCCCGCCGAACTCCTGCGCCGCCACCTCCCGCCCGGCCTCCTGCGCGCCGCCCTGCGCGCCGGCCTCCTGCGCCGCGCCGCCCGACCTCACGCGCCGGCCTCCCGCTCGCCGGCCTCCGCGCCCTGCCCTCCGGCGCGCCGGCCTCCCGCGCCCTGCCTCCCGCGCCCCGGCCTCCCGCTCGCCGGCCTCTCGCGCCCTGCCCTCCGGCGCGCCGCCCTCCCGCGTGTCGGCCTCCTGCGCCCTGCCTCCCGCGCCCCGACCTCCCGCTCGCCGGCTTCCCGCGCCCCGGCCTCCCGGCGCGCCCCGGCGGCCTCCCCGCGCCGGCCTCCCGCGCCCTGCCTCCCGCGTGCCGCCCTCCTGCACCCCGGCCTCCCGCGCCCCGGCCTCCCGGCGCGCCCTGGCAGCCTCCCGCGCCCCGGCCTCCCGCGCGTGGCTTCCCGCGCGCCGGCCTCCCGCGCCCCGCCTCCCCCGCGCCGCCCTCCTGCGCCCTGGCCTCCCGCCCGCCGGCGCGGCCTGCGCCCTGGCCTCCCGCGCGCCGCCCTCCTGCTCTAAATTCTTATAAATATTTATGTTTTAATTATAGTGTTAAACTAGACATATACATATAGTCTACGGTGAAAAATAATAGAAAAAGAAATAAGGGCTGAGAAATGGGGGTTGTTGCTGGAGTTCGGAGCATTTTTAGGGTCCAAAGAAAATAGGGGCAGCCCCTATTTAACATTTGGGGGCTCTAAAATAGGGGCTATTGCTGGAGATGCTGAGTAACTTTATAATGTTAAATTAGTATTAGTGCCATGCCCCTTTATAATGTTTACTTAGTATTAGTGCCATGCCCCAGTATTGCAAGGAGATTTATAGTAACACAGTGGTTTTAATGGATGGTATTTTGTATTATGGAGTAACTTTATAATGTTTACTTAGTAGCAAGGAGATTTATAGTAACACGGTGTTTTTATGGTTTTATTTATAGAAATATTATTTTTTGAAGTAGTTTTTTTAGGTAGAGTGATTTGGTTTTATTGGATATGGTAGTTTTTTAGGTGGGGGAAGTACGGTAGTCGGAGAGTAGGAAAATGACTGTGTTTTTATAGTAATAGAGATAATCTTTCATCAACTTTATTTGTAACATTTATAATTTTCCATTAAATTTTATTTGTAGGTCCTCAATAAGTTGATGCTTTGTACCCCGTTTTTAAAGATTTATCAAATAGACAAACAACACCAAATGATTCTCACCAAATATTACCTATGTTTTTTTTAAGCAGATGACACCTTTTACTTTTGAATGAGTTTAACTATTCATCTATCAATTATTTAGTTGTGATTTATTTTATTATTAGTGATATTTTAAGTATAACTTATATTATTGAATATTATTTATACTAAATTTTTAAATAAAACAAATTGTCAAACTCATATCTAAAAGTTAATAGCGTCATCTATTAAAAACAGAAGGAGTATGTAGGAAGAATTATATTCTCTCTCTCTCCAGAAAGATCGTAGTTCTCACATTCAAATTTTGTCCAAAACAAATTGCAATCCTATAATACTACTTGTTCCATCAATCACCTCATATTTAAATTTATTTCCATCTTTACCTTAACAACACTCCCACTCCCAACCACCCCTTATTTAATAAAGGGTATCTAAACTATTTTCCTTCCCTACTAATTTTCCTCATCCCCTCCTAAAATTGTAATTTAATTTGGGATAAAGGGAGTACATGTTTTCCATAGGTGTTCCTAAGTTTGTTTGATAGATCACTAATTCTCATAAGAGCTCAAGGGTCATTTGGCATAGCATGTCCAAGAGACCAGCCAAACACACTCTATGGTTAATGTCTTCCGGTGGGTTTCAATACTGAGTGGGTGTAGGTAGAGGATGGCTAGCCCGAGCCAGCCAACCCGTTTGGCTAGCCAGCCAACCCGTTTGGCTAGTGGGATGGCGAGCTCAACCAAATGGCAGTGTGTTGAAGAAGCTTTTTTCTATACTGGACAAAATTTGTGATGGTTAGTCATATAACTAGTTTTTTTTAGAGATACTCTTACTATTAAAATTTTGATAGTGCATGTATAGTTTTGGTTGATGGTAAAGTTTGTTTATAATATTTGGCTTACTACTAATATAAATGTGACCAAATGGAACATGTATACTATCAGCTATTAGCTCTACTCCACGCTACCACATTTAGTACAATGCTCTATTTCATTGTCCTTGATTCTCGGCTCGACCAATTTTTTAATTGAAAAACTAGAAGACGGGATCCCGTCCAGGGCACTGGATAAGTTAATGAAGCGAACACATACACAGTGACCTCAGCAGGTCATTGCACCCACAGGTGGCGTTGGCGTTGAAGGGCAGGTGCATGCGTGCAACACCATGCAACAGCCACATCTAGCTACCAACGAGACTGACTGAATCACAATGACACAAATGCACGTACAGCTACAAGCTAATTAATATCATATCGTGCATGTACGCATGCATCACTACTACAGTATATTCGTGTCGTTCTATCAATATCGGTTGGAAAAAACCCAACACTAATAGGGAATTTCGTGTCCACCTACCTAGTCTGTGTTCTTTCTAACCGGCACTGATGTGATAGGCCTTATTAGTGTCGGTACGTGGCTAGAACTGGCACCACATCAGTATCGGTTTTAATATGAATCTAACTTTTTTATACAAACTCAGGTGGAGATAAACTTTATATGAAAATTATAGCTCTTGATGAGACCTACAATTTTATAGTTGGCAACTTTTTATTTGATGTCATTTAAATACTCAAATATATGTTTTAAATCTCGGATATGGAGAGTCAAAAGGAAAAATATCTATAGACAAACAGAATTGGTGTGTAGGTGAGTTGGTAAGGATAAGAACACAAGAGAGAGGTTTAAAGTTTGAATTTCACCATGACAAAGTGCCGGGCCTATGCCCGGCACTAATAAGGGCGCCTGTGGTAGTGCATGCGTCTAGGCCGAGATTTTGTCGGCCTTTCCTCATCAGCATCGGTGACATACACTCACGGGTGATGCTCGACAACGCTATACTAAATCCACACTGTGAGTCCATGCGATGCTGCAGTGTGGTTAGGGGCCGTGTGATATTCTGAAAATTTGGGAATAAAAATCGGAAACTAAGAATCGGAACCAACAAAATTTTTTCGAAAAACTGCATCATGCTGGATCTTCTGGAGTTCCATCTTTATTTTTGTCAGTGCCAATATAAAAATTAATTAGCACTTTAAACCCATCCTAAACCCTAATGAAAAATTATGTTAAAAACCTAGGGTTTTCCTCCCAAATGACCTTCTTTTTATTTCCTTGGAAAAGCCTCACCTTTCAGGCCTTGCCAAATGACCTGTGGGCCAAAAACCCTTCTCTTCTTCCTACCAGGCCGGCCCTCCCTCTCGCTTTCCTTTCTTTCTTTTTTGAGCCCACCTCAGTGAACTGATCGGCGTGGCCCAACCCGCAGCCCAAGAGACGCCGAGTCCGGCCACCACCGCCGTTTGCCAGCCCGACTGTGCGCGCACGCCCGTTTTTCCTCCCGCTCAGCCCCACCTGCCAGTCTCTGTCTCTACTCGACGGGCATCCGCGCGAAGCCGTTCGGCCGGCCATCTTCCCCAATTCGTCCGGATCAGACATGCACTGCGCCCCGCCTACATCCATGCGCCGTGCCGACGAGACGCCGAGCCAGCTCGCCTCCAGGGCAACCCAATCACGCCGCCACCCATGCTGTTGACGCCCTCTCATGCCCCGTCTCATCGGCGTACGCACCATGACTGCCATTACGACATCCTATCTCCGCCTGCGCCTAGCCTACCTCACTGCCCACACTCGAGTCCTAGCTACTGATGTCACTCGTACTCGTCGGCCCCGTCACGTCCCTATCTCCTCGGCCACACGTGTGCCGCCTCATTAAGGCGGAGGAGCGCGCCGAGCCACACGTCTGCCTCTCGTCGTTCTGCCATTCACCCCTCCCACCACACCGCATAGACCGGTGGTCCAAGCCAAGCCAAGCCACAAGATCCCGCAATGGATCGGTGGTTTGTCAACCACCTTCGCCCTCACGCGCCGCCTGCCAACGCCACCAAACTCGTCCTCATTGTCACCCTGTCCTAGCCAACCGCAGTGCCTAACGGTTCCGCCGCCCGTGCCTATAAAAGCCCGAGCCGAAGCACCACCCGATCCCGCCTCGGAACCCCACCCTGCCTCGGTCTCCAAAAACCCCTCGCCGAAGTCTCTCACCGCCCGGCCAAGCGGAGCTTGCTGCTCCGCGTTAGAACCAAACCACCACTACCCCCGCCCCTACACTGCCGCATCACCACCTCATCGGAGCTCAGAACCGTGACATCACGCCGCCACAGGAAGAGAGACGGCTGCCGGAGCCGGAAGGAGACGACCCCGCCGCTGCCCCTGGATGAACAGCAAGCCCGTCTTCGCCCAGCCTCAACCGCGCCTCGCCGCCATGCTCTGCTCCACTCCGCCTCAGCTGCAACTCGGATTGTGCCGCTTCCCGGCTGCCGAAGCACACTCGCTAGCCACCTCCCCTCTATCCCTAGTACCTTCACCGCCCGGGATTGCGCTCGATTGCACCACTTCGCCGTTGCATTCGCCGTGCCACCGCCGGCTGCTCTTCCATGCCGTAGTGCGCCGCCTCTAGGGCTCTACCTGCCGCACCACCATGGGCAATTGAGGTCCCGGACCTCGCCGCCAGCAAGGACTCGAACTCCGGAGGCCGGCGAGCCCATTCGGGCCCTTGCCGAGCCACCGCAGCTGCCGCCGTCGCGCGCCAGGCGCTCAGCCTCGCTCTCCACGCGAGAAGGAAGACGACCAAGTGCCCCTAGCCTCTGACATGTGGGTCCCAACTAAAACTAACGAACATGATTAAGTTAATGACCCTCTTAATCTCTAGGTGCCATGTGGGCCACGGTAATTAGTATAACTAATTTAAAACCGATTTAAAGAAGTGTGTCACTGACATGTGGACCCTACCAGCCTTAGTGGACTCAGCTTACACCCATCCCGAGTCATTGACCGGTGGGCCCTGAGCCCTAATCAGCCGAGGCTGACTCAGCTGACCAGGGCCTCGGCCCCACCTGTCAATGATAGTGGGTAACTCCCTCGGGTCCTCTTTCTTTTATCGCCGGGGCCCACCTGTTAGTGAGAACACCAAGTTTTTACTCAAGAAAATAATTCGAATAATTAGAGGAATATCCCAACGGTGCAATTTTCTAGTTAATTCGATCTAATTCAAATTTGAATCTTCTAAAGCCCATAACTTCCTCATTTTAAGTCCAAATTGAGTAAATCTTTCACCAAAATTCATCTAAAATCAAGATCTACCCAATAGCACTAGTTTGGCATTTTTCTCATTTTTCTTTATATTTATCCCTTATTATTTAGTATATCGACCTAGAGGTTAATAGTCACCACATCCAATTAGGATATATTTACGACGACGAATTTCTTGACGCAGAGGAGAAAGTTGCTATTGCTGTAGCTGAGCAAGGTAAGTCATCACACCCTCCTCCTTGAACATGTTGTACCCATTGCGAAAATATTTTGTTTACAAATAAATCGTATTCTATATTGAAATCGCATACCTAAATTCTCATTTTATGCCATACCTTGATATTGTTCCATATTCCTTGATGTCGTATATTATTTTACCTACGCAAGTCAAGTATTGACAAGGCTTAGTGTTGCTTATTAGAATTTCCATACTTTTATGATTAATATCTGGATGGGGATGATCGCTTTGGGTAGAGAGCAATTGTCATTTCATGTGAGTGGAGACATGAAATGCCACTCGCGACTCACACAAGGAACTGTATGCGAAAACCAAAAACTAAGCAACAAAACCATTTTCGACTAGGGTGGCATGGAATGATTTGGGCGGTTCTGGGAAAGGCTAGCACTGACCCCGATCAGTTAAGGACCGAGTCAAGAAAACAGGCAGGAAACGAACCAAGTACGACCGTATCTCTCGTATGGGTATAGACCTAGAGGATTAGGTAACCCGAGTGGGGCGGCACCCCAGTCATGGTTGGTTCTGCACATGAAGAGTATGATGTTCTGAAGTGTTGAATTATTGGGAAATGCTTGACGTCTAAATTTAAAACACACCCTAAGTATATATATATAGTGTACTTCCTAGATTTCTCGGGTCCAGGACTCCTCTCACTACTAGCTCGAGGCGTTGGGTGCTAAGGGTGCATGAGAGCTCACAGTTCTTGGAGCGGGTGCCGCAACACAAGGGGAACTAAAAGACCAGGCCGTGAGAGGCCTTATGTGTTGGGGCTAGGCTCATATGTTGGGCAGGATCACGGGTTGCGGGTAAAGCGTACATCCAATGCAGTGTGAGTAAAACCAAACTATTCGAATAACCGTGCTCGCAGTTAAAGGAGCATCGGGACTTGTACTAGTCTTGACGAGACTCTCAATTTTCCTAAAAGTTGGCTAGGCAAGGGATGGATGGAAATGGTAACTTGTTCGGAATGTGGTAACGTGGTTGCGACATGGATGATTAATTAGGCACAGGGGTAAACCGAACCAAGTGAGAATTAGCAAGGTGGACCCAACCCCCATGGAGACTTAAACAACTTCAATCTTAACACTGTGGTTTGATAAAATGGCTAGTTCATAGGCTTATGAAATGAATTGCGAAAATTGGCTTTGTGCAAATCACCCTAGCCTCCCTTGAACCCTAGGTGCATTAAATCATATTGTAGTGGTGGCTTGCGAGTACTCTATGTACTCACCATTGCTCAATCCCCTTTTTTAGAAATAGATGCTGGTGGCGAATCGTCCGAGATCTGTCAGGAGGACGAGGAACCAAAAGAGGCACCATTGGATGCAAGTCACTAGTCGAGCGCCTGTGGATTAACGCAGGGCCACTGCCGCTTAAGCTCCTGCTACTGTACCTTGTCTTTTGCTAGTCTACCCCCAAGTTGGTTGGTTATGTTTACTCGGGGCCCTATACAGGTAATTCCCTTTTGTAATCACTAAGTGAATGTAAGACTCTATGTTGTTGTATACAATGGTACCAGTTGTGCTATGCATGTGTCAAACTACTGATCCAGGGATTTGGCACGCAATGCATGAGAGGTTTCTGGTCTTAAAAACCGGAGGCCGACACCATGGTGACATTAAGATCGACGTCAGGGGATCATCAGCTGTATGAGTTCACCGTGCGCGACCTCGACAGTGGTAAGGCTGCTAGTGGCGTTGGGTATGGCGCCGACGATCGGGAAGCTGTCGAGCAGGATGACGAATGCAAGAGCAGAGGGGAGAAAGGAATTGTCCACCGTGAAGGTGGTGTTGAATGACACCTTGAGGATGGACAACTTGGTGGAGCTAGAGTTGGCTGCTGCGACACGCCAGAGGCTAGAGCTTGACCACGTTGACAAAGAGCACGAAGCTATCGGAGTTGTTGAACACCAGAGAACTAGGCATTGAAGAGCAATGTGGCGAGAGGCAGAATGTAGAAACTGGGTGAAGAAGAAGATGGTATTAGGTGTGGAACACAGGTATTAGAACTGATACTCGGTGGTACCATGCCTGATATCTAGATATCAAATTCGATACTTGAGTGATGCGGGTAATAGACCTGATACCTGGTGGTACCAAGTTTGGCACAACTGGAGTAATAACTCTTCCTGGTTAGGGCTAGATTTTTGTACAAAATCTGTGAGTAATAGGATTGTTCTTACTTGAAACAGAGTCCCGTCCTCCACCTCCCGCACATTTCCCCTCTCTCACCCCGCAAGATTAGGCGCTGGATAGGGGTCCATGACACCCACACCCCGTGCCCTTTTGCTGGCAGTTGCCACCTCTTTCTCGGCCTCGATTCGCCTCGCCCCGGCCACAATCCACCCTCCCGAGCTCATAAATAGGACCCCCTCTCTCATTTCTCTCGTTTCCCAAGCTCCCCCGTGCTCCCTAGCACCCTCCCCGCCATGATCACTTAGTGCCGTCGCCAATCTCTTTCTCCGGCCACCGCTCGCCATCACCAAGCCATGAGTTTGCCACCGCCAGCTTCGCTGCACTGAGTAGCCGCTCGACCACCGTCTCCTTAGAGCCCCACACCGCCAGACCACTCCTTGCTACTGACCAATGAGCTCCACCGCCATCGCCGCTCTTCGGTCGCTATCCTCCTCCGTTTTCATGCCGCTTAAGCTCCTCTAACCTCTCTCTCACCTTCCCTAGGGCGCGGCGCACCGCGGCTGCCCTCTCTCCACTCGAGATCACCATTGGACCATGATTTCACCGTTGCCTCGAGGAGCCCCACTGCCAAACCTCGCCGCCGAGCTCCTCCCCGATGCCTCCTGTTCTCGCCGTCACTCCTTAGTTGCACGGTGAGAATCCCCATCGCCTCCGCTCTCCTCTCCGCCGCTTCCTGAGCCGCCACCGTCCTGCCAGATTGGCCGGCGAGCTCCTCTCCTTTGCTCCCAACCGTCTGATCTGCCCCGGGTGTGTCAGTGCCGACATGGCGCCACATCGGTGCCACCTCACTCTCTCCTCCACGTGGTCGCCTCATCTGCGCCCGCATGATAAAAACCCTAACCCAATCTCGGCCGCCTGTTCGTCACCGGATCCGATCTCGTTCGTCCGATCCTCCTCGACAATTTTTAATCTTGGTCGTCCGTCCCCGTTGACCGTCTCCATGGTCTAGGTCCACAGTGGACCGGTTCCCCTTTCTCAATGACGTGCAGGTCCTGTATGTCGGTGGCATCCTCCTCTCTTTCCCCGAGGGCTGACGCGATTAACCTACTTTTCCTTCACAGAAATAAATGCAAATGACGTCATAAATCGATTTAGCTTTTCTTTTAGGGTTAAAATCAATTAAAACTTCTAAAATTCACAACTAATTCATGCAGGCTCCAAATTGGACCATTCAACTCTCAAAATTCATATAAAATTGAGATCTATCTGTTTGTTTACTTTTAATGTACAGTTTACTTGGTTTTTATTAGGATTTTTCTCGTTTTGTGTGGCAGCGCTTAGGAATCTGAGTTTTGGAGGATCACGACCTCGAGGAAATTGTTCGGAAGATTATTTGAAGAAGCAAGGTAAGTCACACATTCATCCTTGAGCATGTTGAACCTACTTTGTAAAATATTTTATGATTTACAAATGAATTGCATGTTTTGCCAATCACATGGAATACGGGATTACCATCTGCTTGCTTGAGACCCTGTTCATTTGGCATCCATTCCTTGATAACTTTGAGTGATAATTTGACTAGCTTATGTCTCACTTGATGACTTAGCAAGAAATAGAATATGCTTAGCCATGCTTAGTACAACTAGATAACTGATGGGATAATCATATTATTCTATACTTGGTAACTTGATGAGTTGCAAGCTTGAGACATTTGACCATGGTGATTGGTCATAATTAATCAACTAAAATTTTACTTATTGGTGGTCTAGGAGTGCATGGTTTTGCTAGTCACACACATGACAATTAAGGACTGGTTTATGGGACCCCCTTGAGTAGAATTCTGTACTTACCACAAGCCAGCGTGTGCAATGGCTGGGCTTGTAGCGTAGCTCTTTCCTCTCCTTGGTACTGGTGGTGAGGATGGGTGTGATGGAGTTGGGTCAGCTTAGGTTACGGGTTGATCATCTTCTGGATCCATCGTGGCGCAAGGGGGTAGACTATCCAACACGGTGCGCCCTATTGGCATGTGCAACCTTAGTATGGTGTGGATGGTTGGGGAGGAGTTGTGCAAACGGTCCTGTCACAGCCTCTTTGCGAGGTGCTGTGGTGGCACGCCGGCGCACAGGAACGTGCGTGGGGTTGTATCTTGTGGGTATAGTTGTCCTCTAGCTAGAGTAAATCTATTCGAATAGCCGTACCCGCGGTTATGGGCGATTGGTCAAGACTCACAGTGATTAGTCTTACTTTAATAATTTTGACCTAAAATACTGGTTAGACTAGGTTGGATGGTTTGGGCCTGATCAACGTGGTGTAGCGTTGTTCAGTGATGGATTAATACTTATTAATATAACAAGTGTTTTATCTGTTTTACAACTACCACTGTTTACAACTGTCTTTATGCAAATGAGCCACCAACCTCTCTTTGCAATCCCATGCACGAATACATCATTGATGTGACTTACTGAGTACGGTGGGTGGTACTCAGTCTTGCTATATATCCTCCTTTTAGAAGTGAAGACCTTTTGTGTTGAAATTGAGCTTAGAAAACCTTGGCTTATACCCCAATTGAGCTTGCCTGTGAAGTGGAGCTGAAGCCATGCTAGGATTGCATTTCCGCTGCCGTTTTCTTTCATGTGAGAACTAAATGTCTCTTCTGTAAGTATTTACGCTTTATGTACGTTTGGATCTACTTATTAATTTGTTATTTTGTGTACCCTGGCTCGATTCCTGGACAAGAATTTTAATACACAAAATAGTCTGCAAATTGGCTAAATTTTTGGGCGTGACATTTATGCAGATATTGGTAAGGATCATTTGATTTAGAGTTTAATTTGGCAAAATTCGAGTAATAACTCTTCTTAGTTAGGGCTATATTTTTATACAAAATCTGTGAGTAATAGAATTGTTCTTATAACATGATCAATGAGTGTCTCGTGAGTTTAATTTGATTTAGAGTCCTGTCTCGAGGTTTATAACATGATCAATGAGTGTTACAAAATTTTGTGCACTGAGTACCGGGATCGTTCTAATTTGGAACACAACTCCTCTGGTGACAACTTTGATTAGTCAATGTGAATTATGCCTCCTCTTTAATGCAAATAATTTCTTCCATTTTAGGTAAGGATCATTTGATCAATTAGCCATGCTCTCTTGGCCTCTTAGGCCTTGCATCATGTGCAATCCAGTGTCGACCTCTGGTCATATTGGCAATATGTCCATTCGGTCAGATGGTACCATGACAACCGTCCGGTCCCTTGCATTTTCCAGTGTAAGCATCCATACTCATCCATTTTGTTTGTGATCATGAACAACATTTGTTTTAAAATTGAAAGATCGGAGGTATGTTCTGCCATGGTGGCTAAATAGATTACGGTGTGATTGGACCAACAGCCCGGTGAGGATGGCGAAAGTGGAGCGAATATGAACCAGGATATGACGTACGATGTGGCTAGAAGGGCCTCCCATGATGGAAATTTTGAGCATGGTTGGCCCTCGAATCCTTCTTTTTTCATGCTGAATCTGTTATTCCAATATGCTGCTGAAAACGATTGAAATCTATTTGTAACTCAAAAAAATTTGAAAATATCATTTTTTTTGTTCGTGTCTTGCAAATATATACACGCTAATGGAGGAATGGTAGAAATAGTCATCCCCGTGGCGGCGTAACGTGGCACCGAGCCAGTGGCGCGGTACGGCCGAACCCACGATGTTGGGGCGTGGCACCGTGCGGTACCGCGCCACCGAAGCGTGGCACCGCATGGTACCACGGCTCCAACGCACGGCACCGCGGCGGTGCCGCGCCACTATCGTGCGCCACCGCGCTGGCCCCGCGGAGACCGCGGTGCCGCGCCTCCCTAGCGTGGCATCGAGAGCGGTACCGCTCATTGGCGGCGTGGCACAGGGAAAGGGGAGCAGTACTGCTTACCCGCCGCCCGGCACTGTGCGAACTAATTGCAACTAAATTACAACTAATATGTTAAAATTTGCTCTAGACATAAAATTTGAAACTTTCTATAGCTTCGAACCCTCTCCAAATTGCCGGCCCTATCTTCCAAAAAACCTCGAGTGTAAACTTATGAAGTTATAAACCTTTGCACGGTACCGCTCTCCCTCCGCTTCAGTAGGTTTGCTCACTTTGCAAACTCACGGCCCTGTTTTAGGTAAGGCCCAAGTATTTACATATGCTTACTTTGAAGACAGAGCCACTGAGTTTGCAAAGTGGGCAAACGTATTGCAACTCACAACTTTAGCTCGGTACATAAACTCTCTAATTTTGCCACCACTATCTATTTTGCACTCTCTTTCAAACATAACCTCCTTTTATAGGCCAGCGAAGTGCTCATCCTTTGGGTTGTCAATGGTCCCGCGCTATAATTGCATGTATGGATGTCACATTGTTCTCTTTAATTACCACACGTAAGGACGAAATGCTTTCAGCGCATTAATCACAAAACGCTTTCGTTGCATTGAAGACAAAACACTTTCGGTGCATTAGGAGAAAAGGTGTCGGCGTTGTCGTCATGAAGTGCTACGGTCAGTACCCTCTGCCCTATATAAACCATTGGTTCAATCAGATGAGGCACACAACTTGTTACAAATACTTATTGGAAACGCAGTGTTGCAATACCAGAATATTTAGCAAATTATTAAGCATTTGACCTTGTGCAGTTGACATCTCTCATAAAGTTCTTGTTGCAAGAATTTGTTTTGAGAAATTGCAAGCATGATACTGGTGAGGTCATCTACTAAGGTGAATTTGATGACATAAAATTTCTGTTCGCTAGTTCGAAATATCATACATTCGGCCAATGTAACCACTGATTTCAGGATTTAATTATGCGTTTTTACGTATAGGTACGATTAATGGCATCTAGACGATGGGGACATGAACATCCTGCCTAGAGGAGGGATCCATTCGAAGGACTTATCCCACCTTGGACAGACTGTCCATTGTGCCACTGTGGTGATCGGTGTCAACTTGAAACAGCCATGTTGCCGAGCACTCGTAGAAGGAGATTCTTCCTGTGCCCAAACAGAAATAAGAAATATATTGTATGTCAGACCTATTTAAACTGTTTTTTAGGTGTACAATATAGTTTAAACACAGCTAATATATTTGTTCGCAGAACGATATAAGAATGTGCAGATTCATTGAATGGATTGACACGGAGAATCCACAATTTAATGGAACACGGTGGTACGCACCTACTGAAACAAGAGCTCAGTACATGCGCAGAAAGGAGGAGTACGAGCATAGAATGGAGGCCGAACGAATCGACTGGAGAAGTAATCATCTAAGCCTCCTTCCTTGGACGGAGCATCCTGAGTGCGCATGCGGCAACCGTTGCCAAGTTGCAACTTCTTTGAGACAAGAAACTTTGGGGATGAGGTACTTTATTTGTCCGAACGTTGACGACGATTTCGTTGTAAGTTGTGATGTAAATTGAGTTTCTTGGATCGTTGTAGTCATCAGTTAATCTACCATATGAATAAACAAAGTTTTGCACATTACACAGGCAGAGCCGAAGATGTGTCCATTCACAGGCAGAGCCGAAGATGTGTCCGTTCACAAGGGGCACATTGACACGGAGAGACCACCTTCCGATGGACGAATGATAACACAAGCTGAAACGATGTCACAATACATACGGGCAAAGGAGGAGTACGAGCAACGAGTTGAGGCAGCTAGCTTAGATTGGATAAACAATCCATTTGGGGTGCCCGAATGGTCTAAGCGTCCAAAGTGCGCATGCAGAGATTGATACCAGGTGACGACATCATTCGCAGAAGGGACGTACGGGAGGAGATATTTTATTTGCCCGAACATAGACGATGATTTTGTTGTGCGTCTTGCTCGTATTTTCATACAATCTTATATGCTTTGAACATTGCTAAAAGAATATTATTTACACAGGAAAATCTAAAAATGTGTGGCTTCACTTTGTGGATTGATTCTATGAAGCCGAATTACGAAAGGCAGAAGAGTTACGGAGGCTGAAACAACAGCAGAGTACACTCGGAGGAAGAACGAGAACGGTCAAAACCGAGTTCAACCACAAAGAAGGCATCGGTAGCAACTCAACCTTGTCGTGTATTGGCAATGTTACCAAACGTTGGCCTTTTAGTAATAGTTTGTAAACAACAAAGGCATACTCGTACAAAATTCCACGACTCTTGTATTGCACAATAAAATAGTTGTATGTCGATCATGTTATTAAATATGGTACGCGTCGGATCATTGGAAACAAATTATTCATATGTTATAAAAAAAACTTGCAAGTCGAAATGATGCTGACAATTTGTTTTAGTACTAAACAAGGTGCAAGAAATATTATAAGTAAGATACAACATGACTACTCGTAGTCATCCTGATCAAAACTTGTCGATGAACCACTTGTCTTTTTCTAGCCCTTTCTTCTCGCACCTGCTAGGGGTCTTCATCCTGAGAGCGACAATCTCTCGGGAGAACGTCATTCACGGTGGACCTTCGTGCCTGTACATCTTCGATGACATCAACAGCTCTGTAATCCTGGGTTGGCTGCGTCATTGGAGGTGGTTCGTCAATCTGTGATGGTTCTATCTCCTGTTGTGCTGTTGACGACCCCTCCCCACCGCAGCTACACAAGTCACCATACGATTGCGTGCTTCCCCCATACGCCACCATTTGTTCGTAGCCATACATCCCTATTTGTCATGCAACCTAAATTAGTAGACCGCTGCACGTGCATTATATAATTTGTTAAGACGACTAGGAGTTTTTACCTGTTGCCAGAGGTCGCATGGGAAGATGTGCATTGAACAACCAGTCTCCATGTTCTAACAAGTTGATAAAACCTGAGCCCTGTGGTTGGATTCCTTCACCCATGGAGAGCTGGTACATCCCCCCGCACCTGCAGCGTTGATTTATTATGACGAACTAGTTGTAGCGTTACGAAAAATAAGGTTGTGATGCGCAATCAAAATAAATGTAACGAAATTGATATGCACCAGTGTACTGATTTGTACCGGTGAACCCTCCATACCATGGGAGTTTCCGGCCTCTGTCTACATCGAAGGGACTATTTGGCTAGGGCCTGCAAAACACGCAAACCCTCCCTGCCACTGAGTGTTGTTGCCTATGTGAGGATTGGATGGATACACTGGCACAGTTCCTGTCATACCACTTGGTTTAAATTGAATAGTACAGCAACGAAAATCAATTCACAAACAATTGATACAATATGAACTCTGTACCTGATAACGACGCGATTCCTTCGTGCCACTGCGAGCTGCCGGGCATTGTAGGTACTGGACGAATCACCTGTGTACTATCTACAGGACAAAATCATTATTACAGCGGTTGACAACTAATATATTTTGCATCTGTAGGTAGCATAGTATTATGTACTTGTAGTACACGCAATGCCTTGGCGCCGTTGGGAGCTAGGGGGTACTGTACGAGGAGGAGTAGCCACATCCTTGGTCGACACACGGGGATACTTCGACGGCCTCGCCAACGCCGACGGCTGCGTGGAAGCTGAGGGCCTAGCGGATGTGGAGGGCGAGACGAGGTTGAAGGCCACTCTGGTAGGGGGTCGGCGAACCGTTTGTGCGTCGGACGGTGCACGTCCGATGCATGTCTACAGGATGCAAGCCGAATGATCCGCTTGCATTTCTGCCGCATTCTGTCAACAATGCCCATTACCTCCTCAGTTAACCCTGCAATTCCGTCCTGCAGCTTCTCCCACAACGTGTTTGATTCTTCGTACAACTCCTCCACAATATCGGCCTGCACTCAAAATATTTCTTTGTTCAAACCATGAGTTAAAACACACTACCTAGAGATGGAAAGTTAATTAATATCATTATACCGTCATGTGGGCAGATGGAGCCAACTGCATGGGATACAACTGATCCACGTCGGCTGCAACAGAAGACTCTGGATCACCAATTGCTACAAGCTGCACGCGTGCTTGTCTGCTATGCAAACGAAAAGTTACCGTATGTACTGTGGTCGTAAGGTCTCCTATCCTCAACGACATCTATTACTGCCTGCGACCACTGTGCTACCCAAGGTGCCATCTTCGCACCTAGTTTACGACGGATGCTACCATCTCCTTTCCTCTTCTACCTGCAACAAACATGACATTTAGTGGTACGCACATTGAATAAATTGCTATATCTAGGTGCAATAACTTACATGTGAACGCTGGGGGGGAACTGGAATAGCTGGCGGGACGGGGACTTCCTGGTACAGGTTGAATTGTCTCATTCCCTCTACGGACAATACGCCTCCACAGTTACATCGTAGACAAGCATCTTCTTTGTCAGCTAGTACGCAACATCGCAGAAGCAAAGTTGACTTAGTCCTTAGGGTGCACGAAGTTGTGCCTCAATCTGTGTGTACGGACACCATATAACTGAGTCACCTTTGAGCAGATCGAATGCCTTGGTGAAGTAGTCGTAGACATTACGAACTTGAAGAAGTGCCCACTGTGGCTGCATGAAACACAAAATATATAAGTTACTTATTGCCTAATCATCTCGAACAAACTGAGTAAAAGTTGTTAACTCACCGGTCCATAGTACTAACGGATACCGAAAGTAGGCTGATCATCATTGGTGTTATGAAATAGGTTCGGATCGGCCACAGCTTTGCTCATGTAGGGACGTCCAAAAGGCAACCGCTCATACGACCACAATATTATCAACAATGGGCAACCTGCAAAAACTGACTGCCTGTACGTAGTCTTGGTGCATGCCTCACATAAACCTCGGTAAGTGGCCGAAAGCACCGCTGATCCCCAACTCCATTGGGGAAAACTGTCGATGTCGCCATGAGCAATTTGCTGTGCGATGACAATTAGTTTTGCATCTACTAAGTTACCATGTCCCTTTGTGAACATAACCCATCCAAACAACCAAAGAAGGAAAGCCTCCAAGTACAGTGCTACGTGGTAATCCTGTACTTCGCCTATCATGAACCCCACCTACAAAAGACACCGATCTATCAGCGAAATGCTAGGCTAGAACTATTAAGTACAACACGTTTTTATCTCAAACTGGTTCAACTAATGCAACGTCGGCCCATGGGATTGTTCTTTAGAGAAGAAATCTGTAGCGTCATCATCATTCTCAGGCATGATACAAGCGTACCTTCCACCTCCATTGTGCGTATGCATCTAGAAGAACAATCACCTCTCCTGCGATGGGCAATCCTGTAAGCATAGATATGTCCTCCAATGTAATTGCCATCTCTCCTCACGGAAGATGGAACGTGTGAGTCTCCGACCTCCAGTGGTCGATAAGCGCTGTAAGAAGTCCCCTATCTATGTTCATACACCGTGTGTTCCGATCTTGTCCATCACGGCGGTGAGCTTCTTACTCATCGTAATGCCTTCTTGCCTGCAACATCCTAACGAAAGGTAGAAGGCCTGCAGCGGATAACCTATTGAACAATAGAGTTTGTCTGATGAAACATATAGTTTTCCTGTTGCATATAAAGATTCATACATGACTCTTTACCTTGGTACCCAACGTTGATCAATCTGCCAGATTCCAGAAGTGCGAGTTATGAACACCGTGATATCGTTAGGATGTCCGGACGACATCTGCCGTGCACAGTGTCATGCATCGATATCTCTACACAGTAATGGGTATGGCCAATCGTCCTCCATACCTGTACATATAAAGAATTGTAATTAAACGACATCAATAAAATGTACTCATCAATAAAGCATGTAATTGTACTTGTAAATTATCAATTGATATTGTATAGATATAACCATTACGTAACATTAATATTAATAACATTGGTGAAACCAAATAATACAATATCCCAAACGGTGGTAGAATATGATGTGAAATAATATTGAGAACAGTTACACAACATACGCAGCACAAACAATATTATACAAGCATGCACACATAACAAACTGTATTACAACATTAGTATTACACGACACGACGTAGTATTAAGACTGGATCATTGGGCAGCTCATTGGGCGGTGCCATCCGCTGCATTAATACTGGAGCGCGCACCCCTTCTGGCCCGCCTAGCTCGGGTACCACATAACGAGTCACGAGTTTGTTGCCCTGGTACCGTCGTTGACATTGCACCATCCTTGTTCTTTGTACAGTCCCTAGTCCGGTGACCGTACTCTAGGCAATCCTCGCATCTCCTGACAAGGCATCCGGCTTCGGACTCGTCCATATCGTTCTTTATGCGTCCTGTTTGTCTTCGGCCCTTACCCCCCTTCAACAAATCTAAGTCTGGAACCCAAACAGTATCTTCAATATTACTTCGTATAAGATGCTGATTAGCCCAAAATTCGAGTATGTCCCTGCTCCATGCATGCACGACTCTTTCCTTTAGGTAGAAAGAAGAGACATATGTTGTCGAATCCAGATTAATTTGCGTGCACCCAACCAGAACATGAGTGCATGGCAGGTGCAAAAGCTTTGGCTTGTTGCACGTGCACAAACATGTGTTACTACACTCATCCCCAAGGGTGACTTCTTGAGTTATAACCTTGATTGAGGACCCAAAACCACCCTTAGTGCGGCATAAAACTTCCCACCGTCATTGCATGTTGCCTGTCTGTATAACTATGTGGCACGTGGCCTTCACTGCCTTCTTGGATAGGTACTCGGCCATTTTTGTACAGAAAGGCATTCGTGCATTAGACATTTGTACCATCGCAGCTGCACACCTCTTTCTCATCCATTTTGTTGTCCTGTGCATAATGCCCTCTACAATAGCTATTATTAGTAGAGATCTTAATTTACGCAGAACTGCGTTATACACCTCCATAAGATTAGTAGTCATGATGCGATGCCTTGCCCCATCGGTGTCGTGTAGTAATGCCCACTTCTCCTTTGGCTCTGCTTCGATCAACCATCTCATTTCCTCACCATATATGTATACCTCTCTTGAAGAGAAGTAAAGAGGTGTATAGATAGCATGTAGTCTAGCAGGCGATGGATCATTGGATTGCAGTGCTGGTTTCTATTGGTCTTGTCGGTTTGAGCTCGAGAATGTATCTATCTTTTTCTGTTGGTCGTGTAGTCACACCTTGATGGATGGATATTGTAGTTTTTTCGCTTCCTTTTACCTAACTCATTTTATTTATAAATGATAATGTGATTTTGATAATTTATTTATCAAATATTATAGGATAAAATCCTCATCTGCCTCTAAAGTTGACCTGATCCCTTATTTGGCACTTCGTTCTCTCAATAGCATGTGGATCCATGACCTATATGTTTATCATGGGTAAATAAGAGTCACGTGTAGTTATTTTGTGCATCATGGGCAAATAACATTCATGTAGTTATAAAAGAATTTCTTAGCATATCAAGAATTAGATGGTTTCAAAAGATACAAAAATTGCGATGTTATTTTGCGCACGTGGCTGTGTCTGTTTAAGCAATCATTACATTTTAACCATTTCTATTTGTATCTCTTGAATATTGTAGGTTTATTTTGTATATCAATTCTCGAATGCTTTTAGGCTTTTGTGGTTGTTTGATAAAAAATTCCAATGGTGGAAATTTCCTTCGTGACCATGGAAATTTTAATTTTGACTACCTTGCATGCACAATGTGCATGTGGTTTAATTCTTATTTTTTTGAAAATGGTTTAATTTATATTTGTGAATACGTGTGTTGCACGTGTACGATTACTAGTTAGTAAGGCAAAGTTCTCCTCGATTTGAGCTCAAGAGAGGGAGAGATGCTGGCTTTTTGTTATTTGAACTAAGTATCTCTGGTTATGTGTGAAAAAGAATGTAGAACTAGGTTTATGGGTTACATTGATCTCTATGCATAGAGTTTTATGAAATTTGCTCTTAATTCATCGATTCGTCCATTGGTAACAATAAAAGTACTAGCTTAACCACAGGTATTAGAGATAATCTACTATGTATCACTGACTTTAGTTTAGTTTCATAATCTACCACTGACTTCGTTCAGTTCCATAATATGCCATCGTCTTTTGTTTAACTTCTATAATTTACCATCGCCGTCCAATTAGCCTCCGTTTGTACTGTACAATTTTTCTCTAATGACCGAAATACCCCTATGATAAAATACCCCTACGACAAGGGCATATATAATCATGTATGATCAGAGAAGAGTATGAGCTTGGCAACTTCTGTTAGTTTTGCCAGTTTACAATCTGATGATTCAGAATTTCCGGCCAATTTTGAAGTTTTCATCCTAGGGGTATTTTGGTCATTAGGACAAAATTGTACGGTATAAACGGAGGCTAACTGGACGGCGATGGTAAATTATAGAAGTTAAGCAAAAGATTATGGAACTGAACGAAGTCAGTGATAGATTTTAAAACTAAGCCAAAGTCAATGATATATAGTAGATTATCTCTAGGTATTAAGATACCTGCCAGGCTTATATTTTTGTTACAAAAGAAAATTCACTGATATAGCTCTGCTTCCAACCATGCATAGCACCTTGGACTAGAGACGTGAAATGACCTGCTTGCGGGATTTATTGTGCAGACTGCAGAGTGCTCTCATGGTATGGTCGAGAGAGAGCACGCGCCACGTCGGCTAAATTCACTATTAAGGACATTCCTTTTAGAATGCATATTAGCTTAAATAACCCTAGAAAAAGCCACCGTGGTGTCCTTAAGTACTTATTCGATGGCTTAAATATGCCGTACGTAAAACAAGAAACATTATTAGCACATGATTAATTAAGTATTTACTATTAAAAACTTAAAAAATAGATCTATTTGCTTTTTAAAGCTACTTTCATATAGAAAATTTTTTTAAAAAACGCATCGTTTATCGTTTTGGAAAGCGTGCATGCGAAAAACGAGAAAAATAAGCTGCAACCAGATGGACAGCCGAACAAGGCCTAACTCACATACTATGATTTTCTAGAACACTGGCTCCATACAATAGACTCCCGTGTATTTGATAGGACATATGCGCCTCACGAGGTTAGTCTCCTCCTTAGGGTGATGGCTCAGTTTCAATATGGAGACGCGAGGCCACTAGCCATGTACCTATATTGGGCCTGTTTGGATCAAATAGCACGGCTAGAGTTTAGAGCTAGTTTCTAACTCAGGACTAACCCTAAACTAATTCTGGCCAAAGTGGTGTTTGGATGCAAGGGTTAGATTGACAATAAATGTACTTTTCCAATCATTTATCTCATTCTAACCATCTTTCCAGCCGGATTTGATGTGGCAGCCTCTTGTGTGGCCTCCTCCCGCTCACAAATGATACAAATAAATCATCTTTACAAATCAAGCATCCAAATCACAATAAATTTTAATTTGTCCATACAAATGAGATGTCTCACACGAATTTACAAGTGTTCAATCAAGCTAAACAAAAAAAAATTACACTCCATGAAACAAAGCATTAGCTAACTCATCACGGAAGGCATTCATGTTGACATCTTCAACAAGAGGTTCATCTTCTGGCCATCCTGATGCCGAAGAACTAGGCATTGGGTTATAATTTTCATCCGCATCACAAGCATCAAATTCCCTATCCGCAATTCTGCTCTCTCGAATAAAATTATGAAGAGCCATACAAGCAACAATAATTCTAGTTTGCTTCTCCTCTGGAAATCTTGGCATGTTCAACAAAATCCTAAATTTCATCTTCAACACTCCAAAAGTTCGCTCTATGACATTCCTAACTTTGGCATGTGCATGGTTGAAGATTTCTTTCATACCTTGTGGCGGCGGGCCATTTTGCCATTGCTCCACATGGTACCTTATACATCTGTATGGTAAAAGGTAGCCCGCCCTGTTTGGGTACCCCGCATCAACCACATAATACTTCCCTACATATTTTCAAAGGCACACAATGAGACTTAGATGAACAAGTGTAATTGGATAAAAATTGTTGCAAGACAGTTCAATTGGCAAACCTGGTGGTGGATGTGGAAATTTGTGATGATGAGTAGTTAAGGCATCTTTGAAAACTCTCATGTCATGTGCTGAACCAGGCCATCCCGATAACACAAAGGTAAATCTCATGTCGAAATCACAACAGCAAGCACATTCTGACTGGTCTCATTGTGCCTGTTCAAGTATGGAATCCTCTTACTCTTATCCACCACAACCTTCACATGTGTTCATCTATAGCTCCTATGCAATCGTTGAAGTGTGGCCAGAATGCTGGATTTTCTAAGTTTGGGTGCACCTCTGGAAATGTTGGGTCCTTGGGTTTTATGTTCTCATGTGCTAACTTAAGAAGGCATTTCAAAACTCTGTTAAATATCCTGCTTACTGTCTCCAGAGACCTCCTAAAACGGTTATCAGCCTGTCTAACTGACTGTGGTGAACCAACAATCCATAAAAACATAGCAAGAGCCTCTACAGATGTCAATTTTTTAGTGGACTTCAACCCATACCTCTGGACCAAAGTATTATGTAGCCTGTAAAATAAAGGTCTCTCAACCCTAAACATGTTGTAACATTGGGTATCTCGGGCTAGTGTCTCATGCACCCAATCCAAACCAGAATCTCCAGCTACCCTCCTAGGTAGTTTTAGGAAGTAGTTATCAGAGTACATACCCAAGATAGGAACCAACTGGACAATCAAATTTTGTTGCTGCGCCAAATTATTGCGGCACATGGATATAATTTCATCCTCACTTGAGCTACCTCCATCATCTTCTTCTTCCTCAATCATAGGGCCATGATCTTCTTCCTGCCAACACATGTAACAAACTATCAGCACACATGTAAGCATATTAATAGTTCAACTTAATACTTCAACACTTGACGTCACAGTCCATAGATAAATTTAAATAGGTTGAACACATAGCATAAAAGTTCATTACATCACAGATAATACTTCAACACCACACACAGATGATAGGTTCAACACACAGATAAAGGTTCAACATCTTAACACTACTACAGATTGTTGTCCATGCACCATTTCTTGAAGTAACCCAACCTAAGTTCAGGAGTTAACTGGCCACAGAAGAACTCCCTTTGGTACTGTGTTGCGAACATCTTTGACATAGCATATACAGAGTCAACGGTTTTCTCAACGCCACACTCAAATGCAAGCTGCTGACACCTCTGGACAGAAAATGCAGCCTTTTCATCTGCCCGTTGCTGTATTTGTTTAGTGTTGGCTGCGACGGACTCTTTGAAGGTAGTGGCTATGTCCTTCACAATCCTCACCATAGGGCTCTTGCTCTTCTTCACTGGACTTGTCAAAGTGCTTGTAGTGCTGCTCAATGCCCTCTTGCCTTTCTGGCTCCCCTGGTTGCTTGTACTTGTAGGTGTCGCTTGAAACTCATCATCTTCATCTTCTATCCCTGCATCTTGCCCCTCATTGTCACCATAATCATCTCCAGACACAAAGGCTGTGGTTCCATCCACAGTGTAACCTCTGAACAGTTCATCAAGCAAGTCCTCGTTTCCTGGAGGACCCGACAACAGCCTCTTTAGGTATGGTTTTTTTCTGTTAAGACATGAGAGTATAAAAGGTGATCAGAAACTAGTTAAGATATAAGAGCACAATACACAATTTGCTAGGGAACAGTGTACCTCTGTGTGTGTTTGCCAGAAATCAGAATCTGCATCAATGGATCCATCTGGTCTCCTCCCCAACCCTGTGTGCATTTGCAAATAGCGCCAGAAAGAGTGGGTGGTTTTCAGTATGGTTAATTGGTTCTTCACCTGTCCACGGGTGTACACCAACCTCCTTCTAGCAAGTAAGCCATCGACAACAGCCTGGTACCCTTCACCACTCATTTGTGCACCATTGTACCTCCCTGCTCTACGTTGCTCTATGCATAATTCTAATAAACAAGCATTATTTGCATCATTCCATTGGGCTCGACTAGCATGGCTCACCGGGGGACCGCCGGAGCTCGCTAACTCCTCCACATCGTCCTCCATTGCCGCATCGTCATTGTCGAACGGAGCGCCGGAGCCGGATGCTTGCCCACGGACGGCGCGGGTGCTCGGTGCCCTCAGCGCTCGGTAACGCGGTACACGATGGCCGCCGCTGCCACGGAGCTCCGTGCTGGTGTGCTGGGTACGCCGGCCGGGTGCTGCGGCGGCCGAGTTCGCGCGCTGCCGAACGGGGCCGCCTGCCCCCGACGACGATCCGCCGGGAAAGACAGCACCGCTTCCTCCTCTGCGACCAGTTGCCGCCGAGGAGGAGCCACCAAAGTGCAGTTGTCGGGCATAGGGTGCCGCCGGAGTCGCCCTCGCGTCTCCTGCTCCGGCACGCGGTGGGCGATATGGAGGGTGCCCGGAGCCCCTGACGCGGGCAGGGAGGAGCTCGTTGTCGTCTCCCTGGAGGATGTCACCGTACAGCTGAAGCCCCTGGAACCCCTCCGCCGCCGGCGCTTGCGAGTTGAGGTCAAAACCACCGCGACCAGCGGGAGCGTGCGCAGGGCCAGTCGAAGACGGCTGCGAGCCCCAAAAGTTGTTGTCGAAGTCATCTCCGTCCATGGCTGCAAACTTCTCCTGCACACGGGAGGGAGGGAGGCGTCGCGCGATGGGGATGGAGGCGGCGGCGCGAGCCGAGGAAGGATGGGGAGTGGGGATGGAGGCGGCGGCGCGGTGGAACACGGGAGGGAGGGAGGCGTCGCGCGATGGGGATGGAGGCGGCGGCGCGAGCCGAGGAAGGATGGGGAGGCGGCGGCGCGAGCCGAGGAAGGATGGGGAGTGGGGATGGAGGCGGCGGCGCGAGCCGAGGAAGGATGGGGAGTGGGGATGGAGGCGGCGGCGCGGTGGAACACGGGAGGGAGGGAGGCGTCGCGCGATGGGGATGGAGGCGGCAGCGCGAGCCGAGGAAGGATGGGGAGGCGGCGGCGCGAGCCGAGGAAGGATGGGGAGTGGGGATGGAGGCGGCGGCGCGGTGGAACACGGGAGGGAGGGAGGCGTCGCGCGATGGGGATGGAGGCGGCGGCCGCGAGCCGAGGAAGGATGGGGAGTGGGGATGAGGCGGCGGCGCGGTGGAACACGGGAGGGAAGGAGGCGTCGCGCGATGGCGGATGGAGGCGGCGGCGCGAGCCGAGGAAGGATGGGGAGTTAGGGATGGAGGCGGAGGCGCGGTGGAACACGGGAGGGAGGGAGGCGTCGCGGGATGGGGATGGAGGCGGCGGCGCGAGCCGAGGAAGGATGGGAGTGGGGATGGAGGCGGCGGCGCGGTGGAACACGCGAGGAAGGGAGGCGTCGCGATGCGAGATGCGAAAGGGATGATCGGGGATCCGGTGCGGGTGGACGAGGAAATAACAATTAATTTTCAGTGGGTCCTATCTCAACTAGCCCAAATAATCACACCTTGGAGAGGATAGTTTTTTTGATGGGTTAGATGCAACTAGCCCTAATCTAACCTTCCTGTTTGGATACTTTAGGGCTAGTTGAGCCCCAAATAGCTTAAACTAGCTCTAGCCCTTGGATCCAAACAGGGCCATTGTAAGGAGTTGTATTAGTTGGTGGCTAAACTTGGCACACCATACTTAAATCAAAGATATGGCATATCAGGTACTAGCAATTTGTTGGTCACAAGTGTGGTACGGCTTGGCAAAAGATTGAATAGTATATGACACGGTGGGCCTAAGTAACTAGTGCGCTGTGGCACGTAGGGGCCCGGCTGGGGGAAAATGGAGACCACGCGGGATAGTTTTTTCGACTCGGCAAGGAAAAAAATACGGATACTATTCGGAGTGGAATAATGGTCAGATACATCCCGTATGAATATAAAACAATTGGTTCCCGCCGCGCACACATATAATAGCAATACGAGATATACTTAATATAATACGGATATCGTTAAAAGAATGGGGCATACCTCATCTCCCTTCTTAGCCTCTAGAGTCTAAACCTTGAGCTCACCTCTTCGGGTTTTAATTGTAGCTTAGCCCAATAACACTTGTCCACGATATTGATATTATTTAGTCCATGACTAAACTATTTATATGATTCGAGCTGATTATATGTGGTGGTATTTATTTCTATTAGCAGTTTAGGTGATTTTTTTGAGAAATATTTATTTCTGTATTTGTGTCCTATTATATTTTGATCCTTATGTATTAGAGATAAGTTGTATGTATTTTCATATTCAAGTTATTTGTATTTATATTCGATTAAAAATATAAATATAAACACAGTACAAGTATTATCCATCTATATTGCTCTGGTTTCATCAATAGTGGCATGCTACAATTATGGCATTCAACCAACGACTACTTACTCTAAAACTTGTCCAAATTAACTAAAGCAAACTCCAACGCCGATACATACAATAGATATCTCTATGCACAGTTTAGATAGCTAAAGTAAACTGTACCGCCGATACATACAATAGGTATCTCTATGCACAGTTTACGAAACCAAAGATGCCTTTCTTTATTTGTTCACAATAGCAGAAGGCAGAGCGTCGTCGGGAGCTCGTGCTAAGCTGGTGCTAGATTAATGCCCATTTCTGTCTCTCCTATGCTCTCTCCTCTTTCACGTAGATATATGCTAACCGATTGAGACGAGGTTATTGTACATGCCCTAAGTATGACGCGGCAAAGCAACCAACCAAACGAGCCCTAAATGCCGTTAACCCATTAGGCCGACAGTGTAATCGCCTAGTCGGAGTGGTAATCAGGCAGGTCGTGGTTCCCATTGTCTGTCAAACGCAGCCGTGGTCGTCGTCGTGGGGGTGGGGCTCCTACCAAAGTTAATCTTAGAGTGTCTCTAAGAGAGAGAAAAAGATTTTTCAAAATTAAATTTTAGAATTTAAGTTAAAAAAAGGTTTCTAACATATATCTAAATCTATTCTCTAAAAATTCACCATACCCAATCCTAACCCAGGAAGTAAGTCAGGTTTTGGGGAATCTATTAGCCGTCCTCAATTACTGCTTCCGTGAGAAAATTTCACTGCACCACGCGCCAGGAATTCTCTGTCCGTGCTTTTTTCTTCCTCTCAGACGTCTTCTGCCCGGGCCAATTTTTTCATACCGTTTGCCGAAGTCGCTTGATCTGTGCACCGCCGCAAGTCGTCGTCGATCTGTCTCTCCATCGACCATGATTGATGACATGTTCGACTAGGGGATCGACAAGGCCTTCCGTTTGTCCATAGGCTGGCGACAAAGTCTTCCGTCGAGGACAGTATGACTGGCGATGTGTTCTCCGGTCCTAAAGATCGACAGCGTTAATGAGGATGCTCTCGATGATGTTCGCACAGGGGCATAATATCGTCAAAAGAAAATAATTACAAGTAAATGTTGAATCCATCTATCCTACGTGGTCAACAAACTAATTTTTGGATCTAATTTTCGGACGTCTCTTAAAAATGGTAAAGCATTTTGTGCGCAAAAATTTTTAGGATGGTCCCAATCAAAGATTTTTTAGACTAATTTTTGAGTCGCTCTTAGAGATACTCTACCTGCGTGCGCAAGTTGCTTGACTTGGAAGATACTCCTCGCTGCAATGGATCTGGGAATCTAGACTGTCGAGAGGAGGCTTCAGGCTGGGCGCTATGTAATAAACCAAGTGAAATTTATTGCGGAAAAAGGGAGTATTCCACAGCATTGCAACTGCACCTAGCAGGTTTCCTATGGCTAGTAAGATAAAGAGGATGAGAAAGGAGCTGGCAAAGATCACAGAGGAACACAAGAATTTAGTTTTGTGCAAACACTGGTTACCGTTGAGCAGCATCGTGCAGATCCACGGCCGCATTACTGAGTTGACAATGAAAGTGTGTCATCGGGAGGTCCGAGGATAAAAAAAACATCATATCTGCGTTACTGACAAGAGCCTATGAAGAAGGTACTACGATTCTCCCTATTTATGGGATTGGAGGTATTGGTAAGACAACTTTGGCACACATGGTTTTTGATGATAGCCATTACAAAATGTACGATTGCCATGCATGGGTCAATGTGTCTCAGACTTTTGATTTGAATAAAATAGCAAATACAATAATTTCACACGTTGCATATCCAGAAAAGGAGAGCTTTATTTCAGATCATCAGTTGACGAGAAAACGGCTTGGCAATCTACTTGAAGGGGAAGATTTGATTGTTTTAGATGAATTGGGAGAGTGACCAATTTAAGCTGGACGCTTTGAAAATTTTGTTATAATATAGCCAAGAAGGGCAGTGAGGTGGATGTCATAGTTACCACACGCACAGAAGAAATTGCGGAAAGAGTTTGCACAGTGAAACCATACAAGCTAGAACCCTTGAATGATGACATATGTTGGGCTATAATCGAAAGATACAGTGCTTTGAAGATAGAGTGATAAACAGCAGCAGGAGGTGATAGGGCAAAGATTGCAACTATGTATGTTAAGTGATATGTCTTAGAGATAATCATTATAATTTATAAGTAAAGTGCTTCCATAAGATAGTTACCTATTATTGATAATAAATATATGACTTATTCATAAGACTCTTTTGTGATATGTTATTATTTTTAAATGATTCCTAATTATAGATCATATATAGAATAAATATAATTTTAAAATCAACACATGTATTGATTGATGATCATATCTCATAGATCATGGTATGAAGATACCAAATCAATAATGTGAACACATGTTAGAGAAAATATTGTTGGATAGACCTGATATGAGACACTGCAAGAGTTTTATATGATATGCCATTAGTTGGTTTTAAACAGTGTAAGTGTAGAACTCTTGTATCTGAGATTATCATGGTTCTTAACATGTGTAGTGACTTACTTTGGGGCTGTAAAATGCTACTCTGTAACTGGATTGTTATAAAAGTAGTTTGCGGGTTTGCTATGAAACCTGCAGTGGGTATGTGAATATCAGATCAGATTTGCCCCTCTAGTTAATGGAAAAGATATCTCTAGGCCCTCGATGTAATGGACTACTGAAGTGTATGATTTGCGAGTGATTGAGGAGTCAATCACGAGTTGAGTAATTATCACATTCGGTCGAGTGAATAATTGAGCTAATAAAAGGATGGCACACTTTTCGGTCTTAAGCTTTCAATAATGTGACAAAGGGATTCATACATGTTACATCAAGGGTGTTTAGCCGATATAATCTTTGTGTGCACCCGACTGGTCAATATATTTTGCTAGAGACTGCTATTGACACGTGGACCGAAAAGTTATTTTTAGGTTGCAACTGAGTGATATAGAACCTACAACATCGCACACTTAGGGGTTGGAACGAATTGTTTGGTTGGGATAAAGAGAATAATGGTTTTGATAGAGATCCGATAGAGTTCTAATGGGCCTACGAGGCCAGTTAGATGCTCTATATATTCAGGGCGAGGTGCAGTGGATCTCCTCAATATGAGAAGAAAACCCTAGCATGCATGGGGCTAGCACTTCCGTGCACAGTGTTTCAACTCTGGACACGTATAATAGAATACCAGTAGAGACGCTGCTATTAGCTTGCTGCGGCGTTTGGTCAGT
>RYFJ01002185.1:0-54221 GCA_003991445.1 Oryza meyeriana var. granulata
CAAAAAAAAAAAACAAAAAGAAGTGGCCATTTTGCAGGCGGCCCTCCTGGCATAAAAAACCGCTCTCTGAAGGCGGCAAGGCGGCCAGCCCGCAAAAGGCCCCGCGGACGTATTTTACAGGTGGCCCCCTTGTCGTCCTCTCAGAGGACGGTTTATTTATGGCCAAGGGCCGCTGCAAAATGGCGGGGCTGACGGCCGTCTGCCACGTATAAACAAATCGCCCTCAAAAGAGCGGTTGGGAAGTATATTTTGTAAAATTTTAAAATGAAAAACATACTTTGTAAATATTTTTAAAATTATAAAAATAAAAAAATTCAAAAAAGTAAGGTAGGCTAAGGCGTAACAGCCCACGGCAGATTCGGTCAAAATTTGGTCGGGTCCGATGGTTTGTCTTCGGCAGCCTTGTGAGTATGCGAGCAGCAACTTTAGCCGGCATATTGCCTGGACCGGCCCAAATGTGAGCCTACTAGCAATCTTACTAGGACTGGGATAGCACCACTTTGACCAAATAAACTGACGCTCATCAAGCCTTTTTGGTTATAATACCTTCAAATTTAGCCTCAAAATATCCAAAACGCGGGACCTTAAACTCTTTTCAAAAGTTGTAGTCTAAATTTGGACCAGAATATTCGGATCCTAACAGGAAATTCCGAGTGTCTCCTATGTCCCGAATTATTCAAAAACCGGAAATTCCAAGTGAACACTCTCCTGAATTATTTCAACACCGGAAGATCCGATATATATATGCACCGGAAGATCCGATGTCACACCCGAAGTTCCGGGTATACTGTTTATCCAGAAATCAGGTGTCAAATTGTTGTAAACAACATTTCATACCCAAACACTTCGATCTCTCAAAACACCAAACACAACTATTGCCAACATTACCAACTTAATCATCTCCTTGGTTTTACATTTCTGTTTCTGCAGAGTCGAAGGCGTTGTTGTCTATGAATCTTTGAGAATAATTGGATGCATTAGCAATGACGTTTTATCTGAAGAGCACTTCAGCATTCAAACTTGAACACCCACTCTGCTGAAAGGCTCATAACAAGCTCTAAGAGCAGGCCATGCTTCTGAAATCTCAGCTCTACTTGTCGGCAATCTCCATGAGTAATTCTGAGAGCTCCCTCGCCTTTGAGAACATGGGCATATGATCAGCTCCCTGCAGCGCCTTCACCTCCGTGCCAGGGTTCCACGAGACCATCAGCCGCTGGATCTCCGCCGGCTTCCACTCGTCGTCCTCGGCCACGACGTACACTCGCCTCACCGCGCCGTACCTGCCCGCAGTCAGGACATCCCCGTTCATCGTGGCATCATTCAAGAACGTCGCGTGACGGCCTCACCATCGACATTGCCAGGGTCAGATCCTGCGTTGCACCACCATTAAGGGAGATGATGGTACATGTAGGAATTAGAAGGAAACAAATGGCCATCGTTACAAACCTCAGGTGGGCTGAGCTGATACACTCGCCGTGCCATGTATTCTGGTCCGAACAGAAATGTCTCGTCCGGATCCTGAGGATCACCCGTGGTTTGGATTGTGCAATCCATGAAGAAATCTTTCCCCTTTCCTTGCGATAGCTAGCAGTTGGTATAATGTACATATGCAATGGTGGCCATGGAGAAGATGGGATCGAAAAAAAGGGGAGATTTTGTAACGCACAGAGGCGGCGTACGTACCTGCTTGAACGCAAACGACATGGGCTTCCCGGCGGCGGGCATGGTGGCCGTGACGAACACGGCCACGGCGATCTTGTCCGGCTGCCTCTCCATGGCCAGCGCGAGGCTCTGCCCCCCGAAGCTGTGGGCGACGACGACCGCCTTCTCCTCGCCCTCCGGCAGCGCGGCCAGCGCGTCCAGCAGCGGCGCGCTGTACTGCTCGAAGGACGGCACCTCGTCGGCACGGCCGGGGCGGGCGCCGCACGCGGCCATGTCGAGAGCGGTGACGCGGTGGCCCGCGGACGACAGGGCTGTGGCCACCCTGTACCAGCACCACGCGCCGTGGCAGACGCCGTGCACCAGGACGAAGTTGCGCTGCTTCGTCTTGCCGCTATCCATCTCTGCCTTCTGAGCTCATGGACCAACACGAAGTCGCCGGCGGCTGCGGTCTCCGAAGAAATCAACGCAGCTCAGCTCGCCCATAAGAAAAAGAAAAATAAAACCTATTTCGTCTCTTGTTATTTGGTGCTGCCTTAATCTGTCGGGTGATTGTTTGTTTAATGATGTATAGAAATTTGGTCTCTATATCTACACAGATAAAGATTATAAAAGTACTTCGACTCTAAATCTTAAAATAAAAAAAAAACTAAACTTTAAATCTTCTCACTTCAAACTTACTCTTTTTTATATATAGCGGCACCTAATACACCACTCATTTATTTAGAAATTTTGATATCAGAACACGACGTCCAACGTACCACCGTGGCCCATCCGGCCAGTCAGAATTGGGTTTTTCTTGTCGGGTGATTGTTGGGTTCACGACAAGTAACATTGAAACAGCTTCTACGTTTGACTTAGCACGTTTTTTAAACTGCTAAACAGTATATTTTTTAAAAATTTTATCTTAAAAAATTAAATAGATCTATTTTTAAGTTTTTTATAATTAATACTTAATTAATTATGTGTTAATGATATTTTTTGTTTTACGTATGACTTATAAGCCACGCTATTAATCCAATTCAAATACTGCCTGACAAGGCAGCATTTATCTTCTCGTCCGCAATATTTTGAACTTTTTATCCTCAGTGGTCACTGATCAGAAGATGCTTAAGGCCAATTTCAATGGTAATTTTATAGTAGTTTTATTTTTAATAAATGAGATATCATGTAAATAAATTTGATGATATATCAATATAGTTTTATCTAGATAAAACTAGGTGTAAACTGTTTTTAATAGTATGAAACTGGCATTAGGGGCTAAAGTGTTTTATGCATCTAAGTGTATCCAATCCCATATATCGCTATTAAATGTTATAACTACTGTATAAAATTAAGAAATAAAATTGTGTATTAGAGATCTTATTTCATACATCAATAACATTGCACTTTTACTAAACCATGAAATAAAATTCTTCACCAAAAATGACCTAATAGACGCGTATCATTGCAATGACCTAATAAACGCGTATCATTGCTTTCCCTTTTTATAGTCTAATCTTGTCGACATGCCGAAGGCACTTTGTGGCTTGTGGGGCAATCTCACGATAATAATTTTTCTCGTATTTTCCTAAAAAGAAAATTTGAGGGGCCGGAAGGAACCAAGCTGATCGCTTTGTGCCAAAGCAAGCAGAAATTGATCCTTCGTCTCAACTGCACTTTTCAGCTACCTCCACGATCACTTCCGAGAGCTCTACTGGCTTGCATAACAACGGCATATGGTCAGCTCCCTCGAACGTCTTCTCACCTCCACGGCTACTAAACAGTTAGCCTCGCTAATAATAATGAGTGTAGTTGTTAGTCTCTATAAAATATGTATTCATAGTGAGTTAGAGATATAGTGAGTTAGAGATAGAACTTGGAGTTATAAGTAGGTGTTTAGAATAAAAATAGAGTTAGACTCTTTTAAATAGAAATGCATACATGATGTTATCGTGTGGCGATTATAGTATAGGTGTGTGTCGGAGGATGAAACCTCGACGGCGGGAGGTCTGGAGACCCCCCTTTGAGATTCGGCCAGGGGAGTAGTTCTCAGGCGAAGCGGCGTCCAGTGGATCAACAGATGGATGGGCGCTCAGGAACCGGGGGCCCGAGCTGAGAGATATAGGGGTTCGGACCGTCCGAATCGGGTCCGGACCGTCCGAACCGTGGTAACCGCGCGGGAGAGACAGGAGGTGTTTAGACAGGTTCGGGCCGCTCGAAAGCGTAATACCCTACTCCTGTGTGTTTTGCTATGTGAGAGAGATGAATGTGGGTCGCTGTGTTACAAGGTGAATTTGGCTCGCGGCCGGAGCTGAGGAAGACGAACAGTAGCGAGGGTGTGAGCTAAAGAGCCCGTCCGAGCCAGAGAGCTCTTGGCGGTTGCTAATGCTAGAGCTTCCCCCCTAAGCCAGAGGCATGGAGCCTCCTTTTATCGTGTAAGCGGAGTCCACAGTGCCCGGCCTACGTGCCAAAAGGGAGAGAGCTAGCTATGCTGCGTCTTGTCGCGCACGCTCGCGCCCGTCTGCTGAGCTCATGCCGGAGTTGGTGCTGCACATCGGGTCGTCACGCTGCTCGACTGCTGCGGGCGGCGAGATTCTGGGGATGTGACAGCGCACGTCTCCCCTGCCGGAGTTGGTGCTGGCGTCTGGTCGGCACGGTCATCACGTCGTTGGGAGTGGACGGAGTTTGGAGACGGGACGGCGCCTGCCTCCGCTGTCGGGGCGTGGAAAGGCGAAGCCTCCATAGTCAACAACCCTCTGACGCCCTCTGACACCTTTGACGACACAGGCTGACCACACAGGAAGCGGGCCCACCGAGGGCCAGAGCAGGCGATAGGCGCAGCACGCCCCGTCGCATCACGGTAGTTGGGGAGCTGGTGCGCTCGAGTCAACCTCGTGCCCGGCGCGGAGTGCTCTCTGAGCCCTCCGCGCGCACGCGGCGCCGAGTCAGTCGGCACCCAGGACTCGGGTGCCGACTGCCGGGCCGAGGCAGTCGGCACCCGGGACCGAGGCCGAGGTGGTCGGCACCGGGGACCGAGACCGAGGCGGTCGGCACCCGGGACCGGGACCGAGGCCGTCGGCACCCAGGACCGAGGCCGAGGCGGTCGGCACACGGGGGCCGAGGCAATGAAGTCGGCACTCGGGACCAGGACCGATGCAATCGGCACCCGGGACCGAGACCGAGGAAGTCGGCACTCGGGACCAGGACCGAGGCCGTCGGCACCCGGGACCGGGACCAAGGCCGTCGGCACTCGGGACCGAGACCGAGGACCCGGGACCGGGGAACTCGGCACCCGGGGCCCGGGCCGAGGCTGCCGTGCCCGGGTCCCGGGAAATGTCCCCGGACCACGGGCCCGAGGAAGGCGCACCGGGGGAGCGCTCTCGGACCCGGGGAAGGCGCCCCCGGGCACGGGTAGCGCACCTGGGCCCGGGCAGCGCTCGTGCCCCGGGCACTTAGCAGGAGAGCCGATCGCCAGTTATGCAGAATGTGGGCCCGGAGTAGCCACGTGACCGAAGACCCTCGTGTCCCCGGGAACTGGGGGACCCCCGGTCCCATTTCGCCGACAGTGGCCCCTGGCCCTGTTGCTCGGCCGGGATCAGCCCCGGGCAGGAACAGGGCCACGTCTTGAAGAAAAGAGGGGACGCGGGGTGCACCTGGTTCGCCGTGGACTGGTGTAGCTTGACGACTTGTTGATTTAGACGGGATATGTGCCCGGGACCCGGGCTAAAGACATGGAATGAAGTGTTGAGGAAGCCTGGTCCGAGATGGAGGCGCGGGAGAAGGAAACACTCTCCCGAGAGGAAAGCGTCTGGGCCCAAGAGGCCGGGCTCGCGGCTCGGGGGTGTGAGTTCGCCGCGCGAAGAAGTCGCGGTGGTTCGCGAGGAGGTGCGGGAGGCCGTGGCCGAGTCCGCTGCCCCGGGGGCAGGGTTCCTTGACCGCGGCGAGCGCCTTGTAGAGCCGATGCCTGACGAAAGGGTCGAGGAAGACGCCGGTCCCCTTCTGATGCCGCCCGGGGTCCGGTCCGAAGAAGGCCGGCGACCTCTCCCCGTGCGACGGCGTCTCCGGGCGCGGGCATCTGGTGGAGCCGATGGCCGACGAAGAGGTCGAGGAAGACGCCGGTTTCCTTCTGACGACATCCGCGGCCGCCTTCGGGGCTCGGGGGCCCTCCATGCCCCCGAGCGCTCCCCTTCCGACGTCGCCCGGGGTCCGGTCAGAAGTACACCGGTGACCGCCCCCCGTGCGACAACATCTCCGGGCCTCGCTCACGCTTGCGCTCCGGTTTTGCCTGTCTTGTACAAAGAGAGATATTTGTATAGATAAATGATGACGTTTATATTTTCGTACCTTTGTTTATGGTGTTGTTCCGGGAATTGTTCGCGTCTGCTGTTGGTGACGCTGTTGATTTCCCGGGAAGCGTCGAGTGCCAGGCGTCCTCCAACCCGGGGCGTCAGCGGCCGCGGACGGTCACAGCGTCTCGGGTAGCCGCCTACCCTGGGAGCGCGGCTTCCGAGAGCGGCGAGAGTCGCCCCGGGAACTCGGCCCCCGAGGATCGTGAAGGGCCCGGGAACGAGTCGCGCGGAACGGTTGAGTCGTTGCCCGTGCCCAGGGAACTTGGTCCCCCGAGGATCGTGAAGGGCCCGAGCGCGGGTTTTGGCGAATCGATTAGGTCCGCAGGTTGGACTTCTTCCGTCTTCCGTATTCGGGGGAACTGGCTTGACCAGGCACGGGGTCGTCAGGCAGCTGGGCGTCCGGTGCCTCGGTGGTTGCTGGGGAGGAGCCGGCCAGGCCGGGCTCCGCAGCCCGCGTCGAGGTTCGGAAAGCCTGCCTAAAACCTGCCGGGAATTAGTCTAATCTACACATGACGAACTGTGAGAGCGTCCGGTTCGTTCCTTCGTCCATCCCATGCTACGAGCCGTGGCGTCAATCACTTCCCGAAGGCGTCCTCGTGGTCGCGCCCGTATGGCGGCTGGGTTTTGCGCATAATCCAGCCGCCGTACGGGCGCGGCCCAATGGTACCCCCAGGGGGTGAGTCTGTCGCGAACGCAACACACGAAAAAAGACGAGAGGAACGAGACCGAGAAGGATATTAAAAATGCTGCTTATGTAAAGTGTATACATATGGGCCCTGGCTAGCACTGAGTTTTTGGAAAAATCCGGCGCTGGCCCAGGCACACCGTAACTTACAGGATGGGATTATGGATAGATTTATGAAGATGCTTGATGTGCTAGGGATGGAGCTCGGACTCGCTTCCCTCGCGAGCCCGAGTCCGGCATGTGCTCGGGACCCGGGGGCCCTGGCTGTCATGCGAAGGATATGTGTCCGGGACCCGGGGGCCCCGGACTGGAATATGGTTTTGATATAAGCCGGGTTCCGGGGTCCCGGGCTTGAAAATGGAATGCGAGACGACCTTTCGGACGCATTCTCGTCGGGGCGGTGCTGTCCGGGCTATCGCGCCCTATCCCGAGTCCGCGTTTGCAGGCCTGCACTCGCCTTGGCGAGGCTGCCCCGGGTTCCTCGGTGTCGGGCCCGGGGCACGGATTCGGGAACCCGTGCCTCGGCTCGAATATGTGCCCGGGACCCGGAGGCCCCGGACTGAAATGTGATCTGATATGTCTGGTCGACATGTGCCTGGGCACGGGGCCCGGATAAGGACATGGACCATATCGGGACAACTTCCCCGGACCCGCCCTTGCCGAGGCGACGCTGTCCGGGTACTCATGCCCTGTTGAAGCTGTTCCGGATCGGGAGCGGGATCCGGACATTGATCATCTTGACCGTTGTCGCAATCGGACTGTCCGGACAAGGACCGGACCGTCCAAACCACCTCGATCGCGCTTGGCCTGCTAAGGCTCCTGCCGGAAGTACTTGACCTGCTTGGCCAAGCTTTGGACGGCACGGCACTCCGTAAGATCGTGCGAATCCGTCTCGTGGACGGCGCACCACTTCCAGACCGCTGTCGGCGGAGACGGCGCACGCGCGGGCCTTCGCCGCTTGTCGCCGCCGTCGTCCCCGCGGGCGCCGTCGGCCCGGGGGGCGTCCGTGGCAGCCAAGGCGTAGGCCCCGGCGGCCGCCTTGGATTTCTGGCGCTTCCTCCTGTCTCGACGCGACGCGGAGCGTGAGGACTCGCTGTCTTCTTCAAGGCCCTCGTCAGGGGCCTCAGGGCATGGCCTGTTCCACGCCCAGGCTTCCTCCTTGCGGGCGCAGAGGTCGGCGAGGCTGAATAACTCTGCTGTGGTCTGGACGTCGCGGGTGCCCAGCTTCTCCAGTATGCGCTCGTCGCGCACACTTGAGCGAAATGCGTGGACAACCGCGTGAGGAGCGATGTGGGGGATAGTGTTACGGACTTGGCTGAAGCGCTGCAGGAAATGCCTCAGGGACTCGTCCCTGCCCTGACGCAGGTCATGGAGGTCCGCCTCGGTCCCAGGGCGCGGGAAAGTACCCTGGAAGTTCGCCATGAACTGGTGGCAGAGATTCTCCCACGAGTAAATCGAACCTTCAGGGAGGTTCATCATCCAGGAGCGAGCCTGGGCCTTGAGGGCGACGGGGAAGTAGTTCGCCATCACCTTCTCGTCGCCGCCGGCCGCCTGGATGGTAGTAGTGTAGAGCTGCAGGTATTCTGCAGGGTCGATGGAGCCGTTGTACTTCTCCGGCAAGCTGGGCCGGAACTTGGCCGGCCAGCGTACTTGCCGAAGGCCTGGGGAGAGCGCCAGGCAACCCAAGCCGCCATACTGAGCAGGCTCGGGCGATGGGTGACGGTTCTCCGTCAGTAGGTTGGAGGTGGAGACCTAGGCCTCGGAACGCCTGGCGGCGTCCGCGCGCCGCTCACGTTGCCGCTCCATTGTGACACGGGCGTCCTCATGAGCTCGCACCCGATTTCGCCGGTTACGGTGGTCGCCCTGGCCATTCTTGGTCCTGGGTGTGGCGCGTGGCGCCGCGCCTTGGGCTTGATCCTGGCTCGGGGCAGTGGGCCGGCTCGCGCTAGAAGTCGCGCGGCTGGCTCTCCCGGCCCCTGTACTGCTGTCGGCGGCGACCTGGCGATGGGCCGCGCCTACAAGGTGGGTGACCTCGTTGAGCCAGCGCCGTTCCCGGCCTCCGGCCCCGGTAAACACCGGGGGGTGGCGCAGGAGGGCTTCCGCCACTAGGAGGGCTTCCTGCGGTGACGCAGGCTGGAAGTTGAGGTTGCGGCGCACCGTGGAGCGGCGCGTCCATCTGTGCCTCATGGATGAGGCCGCGGCGGATCCGGCGGGGCACTTGCCGGCTCCCTCCGCAAGGGGAGGGGCTGAAGCCGGGTACTGAGCGAACTCGGCCTGCGCGGCTCGCACCGCGCGCCCCCAAGAAGACGTAGAGGGAGAACGCGGCCGGCCCGCCGCGGGGCTAATGTTGCCCGGCGGGGTGTAGCCGCCGGACCCCTCACCGTAGTCACGCGGACGATGGCCTCCTGCCATAGAGTATGCCGGTGTTGGAGACGCTGGCGTAACACCTGAAAAGGAAACTCCCCCTACCTGGTGCGCCAGCTGTCGGAGGATGAAACCTCGACGGCAGGAGGTCTGGAGACCCCCCTTTGAGATTCGGCTAGGGGAGTAGTTCTCAGGCGAAGCGGCGTCCGGTGGATCAACAGACGGATGGGCGCTCGGGAACCGGGGGCCCGAGCTGAGAGATATAGGGGTTCGGGCCGTCCGAATCGGGTCCGGACCGTCCGAACCGTGGTAACCACGCGGGAGAGACAGGAGGCGTTTAGACAGGTTCAGGCCGCTCGGAAGCGTAATACCCTACTCCTGTGTGTTTTGCTATGTGAGAGAGATGAATGTGGGTCGCTGTGTTACAAGGTGAATTTGGCTCGCGGCCAGAGCTGAGGAAGACGAACAGTAGCGAGGGTGTGAGCTAGAGAGCCCGTCCGAGCCAGAGAGCTCTCGGCGGTTGCTAATGCTAGAGCTTCCCCCCTAAGCCAGAGGCATGGACCCTCCTTTTATCGTGTAAGCGGAGTCCATAGTGCCCGGCCTACGTGCCGAAAGGGAGAGAGCTAGCTATGCTGCGTCTTGTCGCGCACGCTCACGCCCGTCTGCTGAGCCCATGCCGGAGTTGGTGCTGCACATCGGGTCGTCACGCTGCTCGACTGCTGCGGGCGGCGAGATTCTAGGGATGTGACAGCGCACGTCTCCCTGCCGGAGTTGGTGCTGGCGTCTGGTCGGCACGATCATCACGTCGCCGGGAGTGGACGGAGTTTGGAGACGGGACGGCGCCTGCCTCTGCTGCCGGGGCGTGGAAAGGCGAAGCCTCCATAGTCAACAACCCTCTGACGCCCTCTGACACCTTTGACAACACAGGCTGACCACACAGGAAGCAGGCCCACCGGGGGCCAGAGCAGGCGATAGGCGCAGCACGCCCCGTCGCATCACGGTTGTTGGGGAGCTGGTGCGCTCGAGTCAACCTCATGCCCGGCGCGGAGTGCTCTCTGAGCCCTCCGCGCGCACACGGCGCCGAGTCAGTCGGCTCCCAGGACTCGGGGCCGAGGCAGTCGGCACCCGGGACCGGGGCCGAGGCGGTCGGCACCCGGGACCGAGACCGAGGAAGTCGGCACTCGGGACCGGGACTGAGGCCGTCGGCACCCGGGACTGAGGCCGAGGCGGTCGGCACACGGGGGCCGAGGCAGTCGGCACCCGGGACTGAGACCGAGGAAGTCGGCACTCGGGACCGGGAGCGAGGCCGTCGGCACCCGGGACCGGGACCGAGGCTGTCGGCACCCGGGACCGAGACCGAGGACCCGGGACCGGGGAACTCGGCACCCGGGGCCCGGGACCGAGGCTGCCGTGCCCGGGTCCCGGGAAATGTCCCCGGACCACGGGCCCGAGGAAGACGCACCGGGGAGCGCTCCCAGACCCGGGGAAGGCGCCCCAGGGCACGGGTAGCGCACCCGGGCCCGGGCAGCGCTCATGCCCCGGGCACTTAGCAGGAGAGCCGGTCGCCAGTTATGCAGAATGTGGGCCCGGAGTAGCCGCGTGGCCGAAGACCCTCGTGTCCCCGGGGACTGGGAGACCCCCGGTCCCATTTCGCCGACAGTGTGGATATGACTGGTCGGCTTAGCCTATCGAGGGTTATATATATCCAAATACACCGTAATTATGCTGGAGCGAGGAAAAAGCTCCTATAATCAATGCCATGCCATGGGAATGTAGGCTTCAGCTTAATCTCGTTAACAAATATCGTGCCTTGGTATCGACACATGTTTGGATCTTCTATGGTATTCTTTCGCGATTGGCTACACATGTTGGTTTTGGTGCCGATGTTATAACAAGTTTCTATGGTGTTGATTTTGAAAGATCCAAGGAAGAGATATAGTGGAGATGCCGCATACCGCGTAATCCGCATATAATGTCTGGAGAGGGACATTGGCACAAGATAGAGCATGATGACAGTCAATGTTTTGACAAGTGAAGTTGAACACTTCGGACATAGCGGTTCGTTCGATGAGTTGCAATCGACAACGAGATGGCCAAACGTGATGCTTTGGTTGATGGTGGTTGAAGAGATTAATAATCCAATCATTCGTGTTGGACACTTTGGGTGGGTGGTCCGAACTTTCTGGTGAGTTACTTTCCATAGGGAGACGGTCAGACATGACGCTCAGTTCTGATTGAAGGCTGGAGGCGATCGACAATTCTATTGGTGGATGCACCCATGATTTGTTTGGTGGATGCGTCCATGATTTGTTTGGTGGAGTCAAACATTCTAGGCAGGTGGCCCGGGCCTTTTGGTGGGTTGCATTCGACATAAAGATGACCATACATTTTGCTCAGGTTGTTTGGTGGCTAGAAAGACAGCATGGCGATTTGTTGTCTTCGGACATGACTAGATAGACGAGTGGTCAATTATAAGTTGTAGCAAGTTGATCCTAGAAGCTGATAGAAAGGTGTTGACAGCGAAGTCGCGCATAGCGGATTTACAACAGCGGCGTACAATGAGGTGTTGCAGGTGAACATGGACATGGAGTCTGGCCTGGTCATGGTTATGCGTGGCACAAAAAAATATGAGTCAGAATCTGTAACGATCCGTTTTTCGAGTGGCATTAAAGACTATTTTAATAAAAACCTATCAATGAAAATTTTGTTCTTTGATCATGTCGTAAGTCGTGCCTAGATCTTGGTTTGTTTCCACTCCTTGACTCTCCCAAAAATCACCTCTTCAAAATCCTGTTCCAAAATAAATCTTGGAATTCGAATTGCCGTATTCGAATTTCCCCTCAAACCCTAACGGCTAAGTCCTTATATCCTTTCGAAATTTCCACTTCAATATCCGTTCTGAAGATTCAAACCAAAACCCCAAATATTCTTCCTTGGCTCCCTGCAACATCCCTTGAATTCAATTCCTGCGTTCGAAATTTATATTTCGGACTAAATCCTTCCCTGCCTTGACTCCCTAAAGTTTCCTTGAGTTCAAATGTCCATGTTTGAATTTAAATCCCATTTCAAAGAATCAAAATATCCTCAAAACAGCTCCCTGGGAAAAATATCAAAAAGAATTGTTCCTTTGGGCTGCTTCATCGTGCTAGCCCACTCTGCTGCTTTCTCCCCTCTCCCTCTCCATTCCTTCTTGGTCCGAACCCCTCTACTGGCCTAGCTCTGCCTATACTACCGCATGCAAGTGCGGCGCCCCACGGCCCGTGCCACGCGCGTGCGAGCCAGTGCACGACCGCGCCGTGCGATTGCCACCACATGGCCCCCGCACGCTGCGCGTCGCCATCTGATCTCATTTACTACACGCGCCCGGCCGCCGCCATCGAATGACCGACGGGTGTTGCCCTGCACCCCACAATGCAGTTTGATCCCTGCGCGTAGCACCGCTCGCCCAAGCCACTACCGTGCGCCCGCCTGCTGTACTCGCTCTCCATGCCGGGCCCACCTATCAGCTAGCAATCTACTCCGCACGAGCTCCCGCTCGCCCGTGTGGCCATCGTCTTGCCCGTTCCGTCTCCTGATCTCACCCATTCACGCTCGTGAGGTGTTCGGTCAAAAGACCCAGACCGCCGCTCGTGTCATGCCGGCCTCGCCCGGTCCCGCCGGTGCCTGCTGCTAGCTGCAAAGAGTTGGGCAACCATTGCCACCTACTTTCCCACCTCCCTCTCTCTCCTTTCGTCTCTCTCTCGCCTGGACCATGACCAGTCAAAAGCCGCTAAGCTGATGTCATCGCCATCCACTTGCGCGCCCGCTCGCCCGCGCACAGATTTTAAATCCCGCCGCTCGATCCACCGCCTCCCACCGCCCCTCACATCCACGCCGTGAATCGGTCCGTGCCGCTTGAGAAATCCTTGCACCACCTCGGCATCTTCCTCTCCTCTCCATGATTGGCACCAACCCAAACCGACCTAGCCCCCCCGAGCTCTTCCACCCCTATAAAACCCCTAGAGTCCCCTCCTTCCTCCATCCTAGCTCATTTGCCGCCTTTGTCTACTCCATCATTGGATGCCAGCCGCGTCCACCTTGGGGCCATCAAGACACGCATGCCCAACGCCAGCTGAACCCGCTTCGTCCCCTCCTACACCAACGACCGCTTGCTGCCACGACGTTGGCCGCCCCGTACAACACGCCCCATTTTGAACCCGCTGCCGACAAACTCATCTCTCGGTCTAGACCACGGCCTCCGATGCATCTCATTGTCGCCGGTAAGCCCTCATCCAGTTCCTAGCATTCCTGTCTCCTAGGAGCTTCTAGATTGCACCCGGTCAGGGTAGCCAAGGTGCTCGTTTCTAGGTGATTTCCCCTCTCTAATGCACCTGTTCTACCACAGCCGCATGCCGTTGCACACCGCCAACGGCCTCTTGCCCGGTGAACCCTCTCGTTCACGATCCCCCGGAGCACCCACGAACCTCCCTGGCGTGCCGCGTTCCTCTCCCGGCCATCGGCCCCCATCCTTGTCCCTCGCGTGCCGCTGTGCGTTGGCTTTCACTCTCCAGCGCCGCTTGCCGCTGCCAGACCACCATCTCTCTCTCCTTGCCGTCTCTGTCCTCCCGCTGTCAGCTGTCCTCCATGGCCAGAGACTAGATCTGAGCCGTTGGTCTTGTTCCCCTTCTCCTCCGCCGTCCGCCGGTGTTATTAGCTTGCTGTGGAATGCCGCCGCTCGTCGTCACCGTTGCACCATTGTTTGCCGTCCAATCTTGAGCTGGCCTTGTTTCTGCGCTTCCCCCGCCAGCTGGCACACCACATAGGCGCTAGGTCGGCCTGTCTTAGTCCCGCAGCTGACCCGTCGGCACGCTCTTCCCTATATGGGTGCACACGGTCCACGTGATCTGAGCAAATGGCATGTGGGCCTAATCTCCTTGGTGTACTGTGCACAGCTCCCATGCACCCCTTCCGCTCAACCTTCCCTCCTTGTACCGTGTTGGACCCAGTCCATTATAATGCCCCACTTTCAGCGAGACGTTAAAACTTTATTTTACTAAAATCTATCCGTGAAAATTTTGATCTTTGTGTGCTGTGTCGTAAGACGTGCCTGGATCTCAGTTGGTTCCCTTGCTCTTGATCTCAAAATCCCTTCTCTCGAAATCATGTTCTAAAGTAATCCCCTCAAGTTCGAATCGCCGTATCCGAGCATCACTCCTAACCCTAATGGTGAAGTCCCTTGACTACTCCTTCGGAAAATCCCTGCTCCGATATCCATTCCCAAGATCTGAATCGGAAACCTAAAGATATTCCCTTTGACCCTCTGAAAATGTTTCTGTGAAATCAAATCTCGAGTCAGGATTTAAACTCTATTTTTAAATTCAATCTCTCTCCTCTTTCTCGAAATCCTGAATGTCAAATCCAACAAAATACTAGATTGTTCCCTTGGTGTTTCCCTCCTTGTTTTCTCCGCAAGCAATCAACAAATTCAAATTTGAGTTTGAATTTGGAAAAATCGTACACTTCCATGGATCTCTCTCAAATAATCTCTAAAGGACCCAAGTGCAAAGCTAGTCCAAAAGAGAAATATACCTAAAAGGCTACTTGGGACCCCTCCTTTGATTCCTAAATTTTTCCTGAGTTCAAATATATATTTGAATTCAAATTCCCCAAAGTCAAATATCCAAATAATCCATCCAAATATCTCCCTGGAAATAAAGAAAGTGCATTGTATCGCTGGGCCACCTCCTTCCTCTTTCGGCCCAAGGCCTGTACACACACACGTCCCGCCGAGCGCTGTCAGATCATTGCCGCGTGGCCCGAGCCGTACGCGAGCCATCAATCTCCCCTCACCCGGATGTGCGCCACTTGTCCCACACGTGCGCACGCAGCCCTCCAATCTCCTTGCTTGCCCTCTCTTCCGCGTGGACCGCTCCCCGCCACCGATGCTCGCCACTTGTCCCAGGAGCGCCACGGATGCCGTTCGATTTCACTAACCGCCATGCGCCGTGCGATCCTGGGGCAAGGCACGAGCCCTGCGCTCTGCCGTCAATCATCCTCTCGCCTGCACGCGTGCCCACGCGAGGATGCCCTTAGCCATTCGGATTTTGCCTGCGTCCCTTGCCCTCTCGCGCAACCATCGATCCTTTTGCACAGTGTTGTCTCCTACCTCTGTCCGTTCTTGTTCTCACCCCCCGTGATGCTCGGTCAAATGTCAAGCCCACTCTCGGCGTCACCCTGGCCCCACGCCCAGCCCCGCCGGCGCCGCTAGCCGCCACAGCTTGGATAGCCGCGGTCGCATCCTTTCTCCCCCTCTCCCTGTCTTCCTTTGTCTCTACCTGACCAGGCCAATCAAATCGACCCCACGCTCGCGTCACAGCTGCAACCCAAAGTAACCTCACAAGCCCGCGCTTGAGGTTTAAACCTCGCTTCCCGATACACCGCCTTTACCGCCTGACGCATCCCCACTGCCGATCAAATTTCCCCGCCCACGTGAGAATCCCGTGCCGCGGCACCTTTCCCTCTCACCTCATGATTGGGCATGGGGAAATCATGAGCGTGCCCAACCGACCTAGCATCCCCCTCCTAAGCCTATAAAAACACCCCCCCCCCCGTGCTCCCGGTGTCTCCCCCCTCGCTTTTGCATCCCAGACGGCGCAAGTTCGGCCGCCCTTCCAAGTTCGGCCGTTGTAGCCACCCGACCGCGCCGGTGTGCCATCCTCGCCGACGGGATTAGTGGAGCCATTTGACCTCGGGAGCACAGCGCCTCGGTGGCCCGCGTCATCGCCATCGTCTCTTCTTCCCCGACCTTGTTTTCTCATCATCACCAACACACCCCCTGTTCCGCTGCCGTAACTCTTCCGCCCTCAGTGAGCTCTCGGCAAACCTCTCCTAGCTTCCTTGTGAAGTAAGCATGGAACACGGGAATGTCACCCTTTTGAATGTCGAGCTTGGATGTCTCCTTGGACCACCATGGCCAAACCTCCCTCTCTCCCCTCCCACCTTCGGGTTCTCGTCGCAAGCCACCGTCGCTCGTCCCCATCCAAATCCAAGCCGCTTGGAGGTTTCACCTCGGTTCCCTCCTCCTACCGGTGCCGCCGAATGTCACCGCACGCCGTCGTTCGCTAGATCGACTCCGCCGCCATGAAGCTGTTTGAGCCCATGCTTCACTCCCTCGGCTTGTGACCGCCCGAGGAAGATGAGCGCATACACTGACTCCCCGAGGGCCAACTCGATGGCATGCGGGCCCAATTGTCCTAGTCCACTGTAGGCTGCTCCCGTGCACCCATCCCACACTACCTCCCCTGCTTGCCCACACTAGACTCGGCCCATGGACCGCAGGACTCAGCCAGGTGGGCCCCTATGCCTCGGTTCATCGCGAGACACAGCCATGCACCGCGGTGTCATTGACATCCAGGCCCTAGCCATCACTAAACCACTCCCCATGAAACACTGTCATGTGGGCCACTGTGTCATGTTCCCTCAGCCCATAGCCCCAACTCACATCCCTCTCCTCCCACTGATAGCATGCCCCAGTTGCCAGTAGGCCCCAGTTGTCACTGACACTATGGGAATATTCCCGAGAATATTCCAAAATTCTAGAAATCCCATTTTCCTTATCCAGAAATTCCATTTAACTTCAAAAATTCATAACTTTTGTTTCGTAACTCCGATTGACTTTGTTCCAACTCTAGTAATTTTCTAAAATTGAGATCTATCTGATGGCACTATTAGTAGAACTAAATAGAGTCCTTTTTCTAGTCTTTGTGTAGATTTTAATTGTTTGCGGATAGTAATCGGTCGTCGGAATTAGTTCGAAGTGGATTCCGCTGAGATTTCTCGAAGACTCATGAAAACCTACAGCAAGGCAAGTCACCTTTGATCAATCGAGCCCATATGTGAACTTTAATTATTTTGTTTGCGAAATTGCATTGGTAAGCATGCACTGATCCGTCCGGTCCCGTCTGCGAGTTAGACCGGTGGACCTACCCAACCTTGCTGCATTTAAATACTTCCTTGACATTGATATACCCTGTTCCTTTGTAACCACCACTGTGGTGCCTCGGTATTCATGGACTATTGCACGAGCACTGACGGTCGCCCCTTCAAACTTAAAATTTGAGAAATTTCTTGGGTAAAATTTGGTTTTACGAAATGTATGGAAAACCCGACACCTGGGTCGGTGCCTTGTGAAAGAAAAATAAGTTTTCAAAATGGAGACTCGCAACACAAGGCTGGTCCGGTGTATGATGCATGTGTGGTCGCTTTAACGACTGATTCCTTCAGAATTTCATCCAAGCATATTACAGTTGTCGATGCTTTGCACCGGCAATAATACTATGGGGGTACTCGGCGAACTGGAATTCGGTGGATTGCAGAGGAACACAAGGGAATTATACTGGTTCAGGCCCTCAAGGTGAGGTAATACCCTACGTCCAGTTGAGGTGTTATTCCTCTGAGGTGGATTTGTGATCAATGATCTCGGGTTGCCTTCATAGGGCGTCCTGCCTCCCTTTATATACTAGGGGACAGGGGTACATGGTAAGGATCCCAGTCGGATACGACCAAGGGATTTCCTTATTAGAGATAGAATCCTATCCGACTAAGGCTATGTTTCCTTATTGTACAAGGTACAGCCTGCCGGGTGCTATCTTATCTCTAATTACATGATCTGGCCCATCCTCTATCCGAGTGGCCCATGTGCTTGTAGTGAGGTACCCGGGGCCCATGGCTCCCACAGTAGCCCCTGAGACCTTCATAGTTGAGTCACAGCTGATGCCGAGTGCTCTTCCTCCACGGTGAAGGTTACCCGAGTGCGATGCTCCCGGGTACTCTTTGTCCGAGTAAGTCTTCCCAAGTCCTGCTTCATGTCAGCTGGCAGCGAGGCTATGAAGGGCTTCATGTAAATATATGAATAGTGTGCGCCGAATAGGCGCACCTATTAGGTGTAGCCCCCGACTTTGTGCTTAATTGTGAAGACAATTAAACATAAAGTCAAAGATCTTTAACCTGGAAGTCTTTCCCGAGTAGGTTACTACTGGTATATGAGACTCTTCGGTATCATGTCAACCGGAATATAATTTATAGTCTTGCCGAGTAGGAGGCTACTCGTATATAGGACTCTTCGACTTCATGTCAGTCGGAATGTGTGTTTATAGTCTTGCCGAGTAGGATACTACTCGTATATGGGACTCTTCAGCGTCATGTCAGCTGGAAAGGGGGTGTTTATAGTCTTTCCCGAGTGGCGTCCCACCCAGAAGTTAGACTCATCCGCGTCATGTCAGCGGGAATGAAGATTTATAGTCTCTCCCGAGTAGTGCACTACTCGAAAGTTAGACTCTTCAGCGTCATGTCGGCTGGAATAACGTTGCTCATGGCAACTGGTGGCCAAGCATGTCGGCCGAGTACCACTGTATGAAAAATAAATCCATTACGTGGTTAGGTGTACTCGAGAGAGATACCTGCATCCCCAATTTTAATGAAGACCAGCTTGTGATCCTTGTAAGGATATATCCTCGAGACCTGGTGGATAAGACAGATACCCAAACATATTCGTTTAGCAGTAAGGCTCTCATGAAGCATATCTGTTTACCTCATCGATTCCTGTGAGTAGCACCAGCGCTATTATTTCAACTCAGCCTGCGGGCGGCCCACATGGAGCATGCTACTGTAGGAACTCATATCTTGTCGGCCCAATACCAACTGTGTGGGCCTGGGTCCATCTAGTCAGTTCAGGCTATAAAAGGATGGGGAGAGAGAAAAAGATTCCATCGTCTTCCCCAAAGCAACCAATCTCTTCATCTTCCACCTTCGCGCCTAGCTTTTCGCCTCCCGCCCGGCTAGGGTTAGCAGCAGCCGTTCCCCACCCGGACTCGGGCGATTTCAATCCTCTTCGTCTATTCCAAGCCCCCGATTTGTTTTCCCCCAAATCTCAACGCCTCCAGTCATGCCGAAGGTGACGAATCCTGCGGGTGCGCCAGGGAGTTCTTGGCCGATCTCGGATTGCGGCTCGGTGAAGCTGAGACGGCTGGAGAGCGAGCTGAAGTTGCCCAGCCAAGAAGTGATCCGTTGGCGGTCGGCGAGGGATGAGTCGAGCCCCAACCCCGGCCTAGTGAAACGGTAGTTTTCGCCCTCTTTCTTTGATCGGGGCTTGTGTCTTCCGTCGTCTGATTTCTTCCGCCGCATCCTTGATTTCTACGGGCTGGAGTTGGTGCATTTAAATCCCAACTCGATCCTTCAGATCTCCATATTCGTTACTCTTTGCGAGTGCTTTCTGGGTGTTGAGCCCCATTTCATCCTCTTCCGACACTTGTTCCATGTCAAGCCCCAGCCTTCCAAGAGTAATATCAGTGTGATTGGGGGGCTGGTCTTCAACTAAGGAGTGATGGGGAAGAAACAATATATCGATTTGCCCTTGAAATCTTCTCTGAAGGGCTGGCACAAGGAGTGGTTTTACTGTGCCAATCTAGCTCCTTCCTTGCCCCCGTTTACTGGTATGCCGCCGGTGGTGTTGCCAAGCTGGTCTTCGGAGCCAACCTTTGAAGAACTGGGCCAGGCACACATATTGCTAACGAAGATAGATGACCTCAAGAGGGCCGGCTTGACAGGGCCCTGGATGGCTCGTCGTTTCCTGACGAGGCGCGTCCAGCCGCTGAAGCTGAGAAGCGCTTTCGGCTGGGCCTTCAGAGGTAAATACGATCCCGACCGGGTGAGCAGCGAGACAGCGGACAAGGGGGCAGTAACCGATACCCTGTTTGGCTTCTTCTCCGAAGGGGTCGTTGCCACCGAAGATGATAACCGCCGAGTTGCTGCTTATAGCTTCATCCGGCCGCGGACCAAGGTAACCTTCTGCTCTCTTCTGTGGTGAACGCCTGTGGAACAATGATTGTTCAACCTTGCGTGATGGTATCTTGTCGACTTGCTTGTAGTGGCATGAGGAATTTGATGAAGATTCTCGCCCATTGTCTGCGGTCGCGTCGAAGAAGAGGCCAAGGAGTCCCTCTGATGCCCAACCCGACTCCAAGAGAGCGGGGAAGAAGCCAATTTTATATCGGGGCGAGGGGGCAATGACAGCGCGTGCCGTGAGCGGTAGCTTGAAGATAAAGGACACCGCTGCCACAACGCCTACGCGGTCGAGTCCCAGGCTGAGAGCAGCTGGCTTGGGCTCGACGTTGTCATGCCCAGCAACAGCGCCGCCAAGGGGCCAACCAGAGCGGAGGCCGATTGGGGCGAAGGAACCTGAACCAACCGTACCAGAGTCGAGGCCGACTCAGGCCGATATGCCTCTGCCGTCGGCGACACCGTCCGGGGCGAGCGCCGATGCCAGCGCTTCGCCGGGGAGCGGGTACGCTAGCAGGAAGCTGAAGTTTTCCAAGAGGTGCGCTACTCCGAGCATTCTGTAGTCGTCGTATGTTGAAATACAGTCTTGATGTCTTGCTTCGTTGTGCAGGAAGCGGGCCGATATCGACCTCAAAAAGGTCGGCCCATCTGCCCCGCTTGATGAATCCACCCCAGCCGAGTCAGCAGCAGCGAGCACACCTGCTGTGCCGGTGGCCAGCCCGGTTGCTGAAACCGAGGTGGCTCCGACTACAGGGCCGCTACCGCCAGTCGACCGGGAGGTGGCTGTTGAAGCTGAGGCCCCGGCCCCTGAGGCACCATACGTCGCGGAAGCGGGGGACGGATCCCCCGATCCGGTCCCCAATGTTGTAGGGGAAGGCGATGCCGAGGCCGGGACCCCGTCGCCTTCATGGTTGTCGTCACCGCCATCGTCGCCGTTGCCGCCGCCACCGGAGATCCCACATTTCCCTCGGATCGAAGCTCCCCCACACGTGATGCCCCGGACCTTCTCGTGGACCACTCGCGACGGCACTATGAAGAGCTTCAGACTTGATGAAATCGTCGCAAGGAGAGAGCGCGAGAGCCTGCTTCGTGCCGCCATCAACGGGTCCCAAGGGGTCGCGGTATGATTCTTGTAGTGAAGCTCCAGCAATCTTCTTGTCTTGATGTTTGACTCTGTCGTCGGTTTGTTCCTTGTCCTGGGCAGAAGCTCGTCGACCGCAATGAGGCGATGACAGAGATCCTAGTCGAGATGGCTCCCCATCTCGCGGAATTACAACAGCTCCGGGCATTGAAGGCCGAGATGGAGGCGCGTCACACGAGTAGGGAGGCCTGGCTGAAGAGCGGCGCTGATCAGCTCAGGGCTGAGACATGGGCCTTAGCCGAGAAGGTCAGAGGTAAAATCCTCGAGCATATCTCCCCGACTGGACCGTTGGTGTAATCATCCAGTTACGTCGATCCGACTGCTTGGTGGTGTCATGACTGCGCGATTGAGCTCTTGGCTAATCTGTGGTGCAGACCTCGAAGCGGAGAGGGAGTCGCAGCTGAAGGAGGCCGAAGAAGCCAAGGCCGAGCTTGAAAGAGTCAAGGCCGACCTGACAAAAGCCAATACCGAGCTTGACCGGGAGAAGTCCGAGTTGGAGAAGGCCGTCGTCGAGCTCGGTAAGGAGAAGGCCGAACTGGAGAAGACCGTGGCCGGGTGGGAGGCCGACTACGAAAGTAAGTCCTCAACCCGACTGTGATCTCAGCCAATACATTATTCACCCTGTGTGTAGCCGATCCTGACAAGCATACTTGCCGGCCGATCTGGGCAGGCATGAGAGCCAACGTCCAGGCCCAGTACCGGTTCTACACGGAGGAGATAAGGTCAATCCGGGAGTCACGGGAGGCCCTCGTCGGGTCCGTGAAGGGGCTCCTTGACCTTGTGGATCCCCGCTCAGTGGGGACCAGCTGTAGCAGAATTCCTCAAATAATGGGGCGTCTCGAGGATGCGCCGAGTGCCTGAAAAGGTACTCAGACGAGCGGGTTGCCGCCGGCGTGGCCCAGACCCTAGCAATGACAAGTCCATCTACCGAGGGCGGACATTGAGGCCATCGGGGAGGGATTTTCCGAGGAGACGACGCCCGAGGAAGCGCTGGAGCTGATCTCACAGGCGAAGCCGACTGCTGAAGCGATTACCCGAGACCTGGGTCTGTAAAGGCAATATATTTGTAGTCGGTGTATACATATGCTTTCATATACGATCATGTGTGAATATATGTGTCGTGCCGCCAAACTTATTATTCGGTTGTCATTAGCTTTACCCGACCATGTAGCATGCACCGAGTTAGTTCGATAGAACTTGATAAAAATCGTTCAGAGGAAGATGCTATACTCGGGCGAACGCATCAGTCGTGGCAAGGCTTCATAACCGAGGTGAGATAAGCTTGTATGTTATTGACAGAACACATATATACATGCAGCCCCCGACTCACTACTCGATTGGAACAAGCGGCGTAGTGAGTCAGGAAAAACTGTACACATGGAAAAAGTAAAAACTCAGGTATAGAAAGGACGTAGCTGTTCTATATTCCATGAGTTGGTGATGAGGACGCCGTCTTTGGTCTTCAGTCGGTAGGCGCCTGGCCGCGTGACCTCGGCTATAATGAACGGCCCTTCCCAGATGGGGGATAGTTTATGCCTGTCCTTGGTGGTTTGTATCTTCCTTAGAACGAGATCCCCGACCAAGAAGGCGCGGCCACGGACATTGCGATTGTGGTAGCGACGCAGGCCTTGAAGATATCTTGCCGACTGGATTGTTGCGGCGTCTCTTGCTTCTTCCAGCTGATCTAATTCGATCAGTCGGGTGCTGTTGGAATCGTCTTCGGAGTAAGCCCGGACTCGCGGAGAGCCGAACTGTATCTCAGTCGGTAGCATGGCCTCAGTACTGTAGACCAGGAAGAAAGGGGATTGCCCTGTTGCCCGACTAACCGTGGTTCTGAGAGACCAGAGAACGGATGGTAGTTCTTGTACCCACCGACCCACATATGGTTGTAGTCGGTCGTATATCCTGGCCTTGATGCCTTGTAAGACCATGCCGTTGGCTCGCTCAACCTGCCCGTTGCTCCGTGGGTGTGCCACAGACGCGTAGCAGATCTTGATGCCGAAGTCGTCGCAGAAATCTTGGAATAGGCCTGCCGCGAACTGAGTGCCGTTGTCGGTTATGATGCGGTTAGGGACCCCAAACCGGTATAGTATACTCAAGATGAAGTCCTTTGCTCGTGCCGCTGTGATTGTTGCGACAGGTTTAGCCTCAATCCACTTGGTGAATTTATCCACTGCGACGAATAAATGTGTGAACCCTCCTGGCGCTTTCTTGAATGGCCCGACCATGTCGAGCCCCCATACTGCGAATGGCCAAGAGATAGGGATAGTCTGAAGTTCCTGGGCGGGAAGATTTGTCTGTCTTGCGAAGAACTGGCAACCCTCGCACTTGCGAACAACATCTTTGGCGTCTGTGACTGCGGTGGGCCAGAAGAATCCCTGCCGGTAAGCTTTTCCGACTAACGTCCTGGATGCAGCGTGGTTGCCACATATGCCCGAGTGGATTGAATGCAGGATCTGCTTGCCTTCCTCGGTGGTGACACAGCGCATGAGGACACCGGATGCGCTCCTTCGGTACAGGTCTTCTCCGACTAGCAGGAAGCTTTTGCTTCGACGCTTGATTTGCTCGGCTTGATTGCGATCTTCTGGGAGTTCATCGTCCAGGAGGAATTTGAGAACAGGACCCCTCCAGTCTTGACATATGTGCAGCACTTCGTCGGTGGTCGGGGTAGGTTCACCTCCCGACTGCTCTTGTGCCGGTTTCTTCTTGACTGATGGCTCCATAAGTTGCTCGACAAAGATTCCAGTCGGGACCGCTTCTCGCTTGGATCCCATGTTTGCCAGCTCATCGGCCGCGTCGTTGTATTGACGCAAGACGTGTGTGATTTCCAGCCCGTCGAACTTGTTTTCCAACTTGCGGACCTCCTGACAGTATGCCGCCATTGTGTCGTCGAGACAGGTCCAGTCTTTCATGACTTGGTTGACCACGAGTTGGGAGTCTCCGCGCACAACCAGTCGACGTATGCCGAGTGATATGGCGATGCGGAGCCCGTGAACAAGAGCCTCGTACTCGGCGACGTTGTGGGAAGCCGGGAAGTGGATTTGTAGTACGTATTTCAACTTTTCGCCAGTGGGGGACGTCAGTATGACTCCAGCCCCGGCACCGCCGATCCGTAGGGAACCGTCGAAGTACATTGTCCAGTACTCTAGCTTTGTTGTTGGTGTTGGGAGTTGAACTTCTGTCCACTCGGCCACGAAGTCGGCTAGAGCTTGAGATTTGATAGCTGTCCGTGCCTGAAAGGTGATGTCAAACGCCATCAACTCGAGTGCCCATTTAGCGATCCGGCCGGTGGCCTCGCGATTATGAAGGACATCCCCGAGTGGAAACGCTGTGACCACCGTGACTTGATGTGCTTGAAAGTAGTGCACCAGCTTTCGGACTGTGATGAGTAGGCCGTATAGCAGCTTCTGGACCTGCGGGTATCTTGTTTTGGAGTCGGCAAGGACCTCGCTGACAAAGTAGATTGGCCGTTGTATTTTTTGAAGATGACCCTGTTCGGATCGCTCCACTACCAGCACCGTGCTGACTACCTGTGTTGTTGCCGCCAGATAAAGCATTAGTGGTTCCTGGGGCAGGGGTGACGCTAGCACGGGGGGTGATGTGAGGAATTTTTTGAAGTCTTCGAAGGCTTGCTGGGCTTCCGGGGTCCACTGAAAGGTGTCCGCCTTTTTGAGGAGCTTGAAGAAGGGCATGCCCCGTTCACCCAGTTGGGAGATAAACCGACTGAGTGCCGCCATGCAGCCTGTCAGCTTCTGGATGTCTTTGAGGTTGGTCGGGGGCGCCATGTTCATGATGGCGTTGACTTTCTCCGGGTTAGCCTCGATGCCGCGGTGCGAGACGATGAAGCCGAGTAACTTCCCAGACGGCACCCCGAAGGTGCACTTGTCCGGGTTCAACTTCATCTTGAATCTTCGAAGGTTTTGGAAGGTTTCTTCCAAGTCGGCAATGAGGTCTTGTCGGGATTTAGACTTGATCACCACATCGTCGACGTAGGCTTCCACGTTGCGCCCGATCTGAGTGTGCAGACACCGCTGAATAGCCCTTTGGTAGGTTGCGCCTGCGTTTTTTAGACCGAACGGCATTGTGATATAGCAATACGCTCCAAACGGCGTGATGAAAGATGTCTTTAAACAGTCTTGTTCCTTCAAGCTAATTTGATGATATCCCGAATAACAGTCGAGAAAACTGAGTAGGTCGCACCCCGCCGTGGAGTCGACCACCTGATCTATCCTGGGAAGACCAAATGGGTCCTTGGGGCACGCTTTGTTGAGGTCGGTGTAGTCGACGCACATGCGCCATTTACCGTTTTTCTTCCGGACCAGGACTGGGTTGGCCAGCCAGTCCGGGTGGTAGACTTCCTTGATGAAGCCGGCTGCGAGGAGCTTGGTGATTTCCTCCCGGATAGCATCCTTGCGGTCTTGAGCGAAGCGCCGCAGCCGTTGTTTGACCGGCTTGGCGTCTGGCTTTACGTGTAGGGCGTGCTCGATCACCTCCCTTGGTACGCCCGGCATGTCGGACGGTTTCCACGCGAAGATATCTTTGTTGGCTTGGAGGAAGGTGACGAGCGCGTCTTCCTATTTGGGGTCGAGTCCGGTCCCGACTAAGGCAGTCTTGGAGGGGTCGGAAGGGTCCAGGGGGATCTTCTTCGTGTCAGAGTCCGCTGAAATTCCCGACTTCGCTGCTTTTTTCGCCGGAACTGGATCTTGATCGACTTCAGATGTAGCGGCTTGCCGGATGCTGTCGCGCCCGACTGCCGCTTCTTGTGTTTGAGCCAGCTCGCAGCTCTCCTTGTCGCAGGTGAAGGCTTGCTTAGCGTCGCTGCGGAGGGAGAGGACTCCTGCTGGCCCGGGCATCTTCAGCACCATGTATGTGTAGTGCGGTATCGCCATGAACTTGGCGAGGGCCGGTCGTCCGAGTATCGCGTGATACGCGGTCTCGAAGTCGGCGACCTCGAAGGAGATGTTTTCCGTGCGGAAGTTGTCCCGCGTGCTGAAGGTCACCGGCAAGGTTATCTGCCCGAGTGGGGTTGATGACAAGCCGGGGATTATCCCATGGAAGGGCGCGGTGCTCGGCCGTAGTTCTGAACGAGGAATTCTCATCTCGTCCAAAGTCTTGGCGAACAGGATGTTGAGCGCACTGCCTCCGTCGATGAGGGTTTTCTTCAGCCTAATATTTTTGACGACCGGATCCAGGACGAGTGGGTATCGTCCCGGGTGGGAAACCCGATCTGGGTGATCCGCGCGGTTGAAGGTGATAGCCATCTCTGACCAGCGCAAGTATTGGGGGGCATCCGTTGTGGAGACCGCGTTAATGTCCCGTGCTGATAGCTTCTGCTTGCGCTTGGATTCGTACGCGAGTGGCCCCCCGAAGATGTGGTTGAGTTCGACTTGGGGGTCCTGGAAGTCGTCAGCCGGACCCGAGTCTGGCTTGTCCTTGTCGCCGACGGCAGATGATGAAGCCTGCTCGGAGGCAAACTTCTTGAGCATGTGGCAGTCTTTGGCTGCGTGCCGGCCCTTGGGGTGATGTGGCGCCTCCCGACTAGGTGGAAGGCCACCATGTGCATAAGGCACCCGATCCCAGGATCAGTAGTCGGGTACGCACAACAATGATACAACACAGAGTACAATAATACATAAACAGAGTACTTACATATACGTACAAGGAGATCCATCCAGGACAGACCCGGGATGGGCAAAAATAATCAACAGGTAAACTAGCGAAACAGCAGAAACAGGGCGGAAGCTGGACAAAAACTACTCCACAGGCTCGGTTGGGAACTAGGCTCGAAACCTTCAGAGGTCTTCGTGGTCGGCCTGGTCTTGGAGGAACTCGGCAGCAGTCGGATCTTCGTCTTCCACTCCAAAACCTACTATACATATATATGAACAAGGTGAGTACTTTCGTACTCAGCAAGCCGGAAATGATGCCATGTCGGTCAGACAGAAAGGCTAAAGGTTTAATTGCGAAAATTGCCTTTAGAAACTCTTTTCCTTGCAAACACTAGTGAGCTTAAATTTTTGTTGTCGGACAGAGGCTCACGCCTCTATCCATTCCGCAAGTTGCTTTTCAACAACTCACCACTTATTGGATCAAACATAAACATATATGTTCTTATCATCTTTTGCTTCGTATTTGCTGGTCCTGTACTTCCCGAGTAGCTACAACCACTCGTTGACCCTGAGACTCGGCTACAACCTAATCTCAGCTGTGGCACTTGATGCCCGCTACACTGGCTACAACCAGCTAGCTAGTCGGCCGCCCTGGCTACAACCCGGGGGCTCAACCTTGCTGCCCTGGCTACAACCCGGGAGCACAACTTGATCAACTTGCTGCCCTGGCTACAACCCGGGAGCTTGATCAATCCGTCTTCTGGCTACAACCCGAAGACATCAGTACAACTGCCGCCCTGGCTACAACCCGGGGGCTTAAGTTTGCTGCCCTGGCTACAACCCGGGAGCATGATCTTCATCCTGTTTACTTTTCATACACTTGTTTATGGTGCTTAACACCCCGGACCACACAGATCCGTTTCTGGCCACACAGGCCTTCCGTTTACTCACTCGGCAAACTCTGGTCACGGTTCCCTTTCCATCAAACACTTTCACAAATCACTGGCAAACAAATCTACGCTATGGGAATCACCTTGCATCGCCCTTATCCGTGGGCACGGCTGTTCGAACAGTTCTGCTAAACTCTGCAGAGGGTGTGCGCTTTACCCATCCGACACGAAAATTACACCGAGTACTGGCCTGTACCCAGAAATTCGTGACAAGGCCATTTCCAAAGCCAGTCTAGAGTCATCCAATGCCAGCCGAAAGATCCACACAGGATTCAGTGGTCGGCACTGAACTTCCCTAAACCTACTATTTACTCGGCCAGGGGCATCCCATAATACCCGTCTGGTCGCACTGTAAGATGCTCGGATGGAATTCCCAAAGGAAACGGTCCTTAATGATGATACTTAGCCAAGCCACACAGGCACTGTCTCTGTATATCAAGATTTTCACAACTTTATTTGTTTCACAAACACGCCGATACACGGAGTACCGGGTTTTTCAATCAGTTTGGTAAAACCCAACGTTTTTCCCAACGACAAACAACGTTGCAGGGCTAAGCCATTCTACTCGGCATCGTATCCTCAGATAGGATGCTAGCGTGCCATTTGTGGGGCTCTTCAAGGGTGAAATGTAACAACATCCTACCAATTAAGTGCTACTACTGGGTAGGTCCATCGGTTGCGCTTGCAAAACCGAGGCCAACAGTTAAAAGAAAAGGTGTAAACTAGGCATGCATAATATTTTCCAAACAACATAGTTTTGCATATATGGGAAACAATATGATCAAAGAGGCTTGCCTTGTTCCAAGGAGGGGTCGTCTTCGGCGAAGGCGGCTTCTGGATCGTCCACCGGTTCAGGCTCTGAACAAGCAGAAAGGAAACACTGATAAGCAGGAGAAGTAAAACACCAAGAAAAGATCAAGAAGTAGTCGGCTGCAGGAAAGGTGGCAGTCGGCTGAACCAGGTTTGCAATCCGGGCGACAGAGCTCCAAAACTTGAGAGGAGAACAAGAACTCAGCAGAGCTGGAGCTGGCCGGTTTGCAAAACAAAGAAAGAAGGAGCATGGATGGCTCAATATATAGCCGGCGTGCAAGAGTGAGGCACGGTGGAGTTGGGCAACGGGTGGGGAGAAAAAGTCAAGGTGAACTGACAAAAGATTTGACAGGGAGTGACCTTGGAGTCCAACTGGTCAGGGAAGTTGGCAGGCACTGCAGCTGCGATGAGACATTAAGGTCAAGGCTAGGACAGGTTGGAGAAATCTCACTGACAGGGCTTCGGACTGACCACTGGTCCAAACGATGCAGCAGGTTATTGTTCATCGGTCCAAGCGGTGCTGCGGACAGGTGAAGACTGGTTCTTTTCCACTCCGGTAGTCGGCGTCCAACGGCGGGTGCAACTCGGGGGACAAGGAAACAACAGGTCTCAACAAGGTAGTCGGCCACTTCACAGTGCTTACTCGGCAGCAAGGAGGTCCGAGTAAAACAAAGGAAAGGGCAGGATGCAAGGACTGAGTAGCAATCTACTCGGCTCAAGGAAGAAGATAGTCGGCTGGCCAGGGAGGAAAACTGGGGCACAGCTGACAGGATAGGAGGGGAGCCCGGGAAACGAAGACTAGCGGGAAAAGAAAAACGGGTCGTTACAGGTGAAAGGGGCAAGGCCCGCTCATGACTTTCTGGTAGTCGTTGTTCCGCTGGGGCCGTGACCGACTGCGCTCCATGTTAGCCACCTCGTTGTCCGACTTCCGCTTGCGGCTGCCAGGCTTGTTCTGAGGCTGCTCGTTGTCGGCTTTTTCCCTGTTGTCTTTTTGTCGGGGCTCCTTCTTCTCGTCGAAGGCCTCTGCGACGGCTTCAGCTGAGTCGGCGTATTTGTTGGCCATGTCGAAGAGAGTCCGGACGGTGGAAGGTGGCTTCCGAGTGAACTTCGCGATGAGCGCGGCGTCTTTTACTCCCTTGCGGAAGGCGGCGATGACGACCTTGTCTTTGATGTTTGGGATTTGATTGCGCTTCTCGGAAAACCTTTTGATGAATTCCCGTAGAGACTCGTTCTTTTTCTGATGCAGTTGGTAGAGGTCGTGCTCGGAAGCCGGTCTCTCGTAGGTCCCCTGGAAGTTTGCGATGAACCGCTCCCTGAGTTGTCCCCAGGAACCGATCGACCGCCTTGGGAGGCCTGTCAGCCATGTCCTCGCCGAGTCGGATAACGCGACTGGGAGGTAGTTAGCCATGGCTCTGCTGTCGCCCCCAGCAGCTTGAACTGCTAGGACGTAAACGGTGAGCCAGGACTCTGGGTTGGTCTTGCCGTTGTACTTTTCAATCCCGGTAGGCTTAAAGCCGACTGGCCATCGGACGTCCTGTAACTCCCGAGTAAAGGCTGGGATGCCTTCATTATCGTGAGGACTCGGGCTTCGGTTTTGGCGGTGTAGTCGCTCGTAGTGGAGACCGAAGCGCTCGTGTTCGTCCTCCAGTCGGCGGCGTTCATCCTCTTCGCGCTCTTCGCGCCGGGCATTTATAGTGTGGCGAAGATCGCGTTGTAACCGCAATCGGAGGTCTTGATCGTGTCGGCGGTCGTATTGGTGACGCCGCCGGTTGTCGTAGTTGGTATTGCCGAGTGTTGTTTGGCGGGATTCTTCATGCTGCCGGGTGGAGCCGGCTGCCCGTCGTCGTGCTGATGCAGATGACTCCGCCGCTGGAGAGCCCGTTCGACGGGTCGGTACGTGAGTGTTGCCTGACTGTTCTTGCTGCTGGCAGGCGGCAGCAGTAATCATCGCCTTGATCTTGGCGATGGTTGGTGTGGCCTGATGGTCCGGCCCAAACTGGAGCGTGTCCAGCAGAGTTGCGGCGGCCACGACGTTCTGTTGTGGCGTGACGAAGACATCGTGGTCGCCGACTTTGGTTCGGAGGATCTGCTGCTGGGCGGCTCGCCCAGCTTGTCGAAGCCCGTCATTGCGAGCTTGTCGGTTGGCCTCCTCTTGTTGCACTCGGCGCGCCTCCTCATGCTGCTCCTCTTGCAGTCGGCGCACCTCGGAAGGTGGCGTTGAAGCCATGAAGATCTCGCGGGGGAGGAGGAAGCTTGCCAAGGTGGAGTCCGAGTTGATGCTCGAACCACCATCCGACTTAGTGTCGGACTCCGAGTAGTTTATCGGAGTTAGGACGACTCCGACCTCCCTAGATCCAATCTGAAACGGTTCATGACCGTGTCCGAACTGAATCGCTGGAGGTCGGGTCTGCTGCGCGGTTTGTAGATGCACAGCGTCGCCGAATCCGTACGGGAGATTGACGATCTCTCCCCCTCTTGGCCTAACCCGCGCTGGCTCAAGGCCTAGCGCGAGTCGGACGCCGAGGGAGAGAGTTGTCCCGATGTCCGGCGACGTGAGGGACTGTCGTAGTAGATCGTCGAAAGAGATGGTGACGTCCCTGGGGCCGACTGGCGCAACGCCGGCTGGCTCTTCGGCTGGCGAGATCGGATCTGCCTCAGCCAAAGAAAGGTTGCCGAGTTGATCGGCGACGAAATCAAGGCTCCCGAAGGTGATGGTGTCTCCGTTGGAGAACTTGTTGCTCCTGACTCCGTTGATGGTATCCATCGAATCTGTTGATGTAGATCGCGCCGAAGCCCCTACCTGGCGCGCCAACTGTCGATGCTTTGCACCGGCAATAATACTATGGGGGTACTCGGCGAACTGGAATTCGGTGGATTGCAGAGGAACACAAGGGAATTATACTGGTTCAGGCCCTCAAGGTGAGGTAATACCCTACGTCCAGTTGAGGTGTTATTCCTCTGAGGTGGATTTGTGATCAATGATCTCGGGTTGCCTTCATAGGGCGTCCTGCCTCCCTTTATATACTAGGGGACAGGGGTACATGGTAAGGATCCCAGTCGGATACGACCAAGGGATTTCCTTATTAGAGATAGAATCCTATCCGACTAAGGCTATGTTTCCTTATTGTACAAGGTACAGCCTGCCGGGTGCTATCTTATCTCTAATTACATGATCTGGCCCATCCTCTATCCGAGTGGCCCATGTGCTTGTAGTGAGGTACCCGGGGCCCATGGCTCCCACAACAGTACAACCATATGGGTGAATGGGAAGCCCCTGGCTGAGTAACTATTCACCCAGGGATGCCTTGCGTGTCATTAGACTGTGGATTGCTGGGAGGGCGTCGGGGAAGGCCTCCTGGGTTCCTAGCACAGTATGGTCTGGGACCTACCCTGTGGTTGGTCGTGGACCCCTCTAGTTGACATGGGGTAACCTGGGAGGACTTGGGAAATGCCTTGTCGCGAAAACCTCTAGACCACCGATCATACCTGATCAGTGTGAGCTGGTGGCTAGATTGAGTTGCATCGTGTGGATAAAGTGTATCCCTCTGTAGAGGTTTAAACTGTTTAAACAGCTGTGCCCACGGCCATGGGCGGATGTGAGGTGATTCCTTGGCGTAGTATTGTTTTACCCTGTTTGCAAATGTGTGTGGTTTGGGAACTGTGAGAAGGATGTGCCGTCGAGGATGCGGGTCGTCCGATGATGTTGGCTTGGCTGTCGTGGACAGCAGGCCTCGGGAAGTCCAGAGAAAATGTTTTGGCTCAGGAAGCCAATTGATGTTAACTCTAAGATTGTGAAAACTGGAGAATCTAAAGATTGATACATTTTCACTTCGATCGGGTGAGACCCACCTCGCCCTAATTGTTGAGAAGCACACACTTAGTAGATTCAAAAGAATTTAAATAAAATGGATTTACAAAATATCCAGCTTCTCTTTGAAGCCTGCAACAACCACCTAAGTTCCCCTGGTTTCCTGAGTACGTAAGTACTCACCATTGCTCTACATACAGAGATTCATCAGAATCATACATCCTCAAAGGAATACATCACAACTGGACGTAGGGTATTACCTCACATTGAGGGCCTGAACCAATATAAACCTCTCGTGTTCCTTTGCAGTCCACCGAGTTTCGATCCGACGAGTAGCCCTATATTCATACTGTCGGTGTAAAACATCGACAGTTGGTGCACTAAGTAGGGGCTTCAGCGAGAACCTCAAGCTCGATGGATTCGACAACCGGAGTTGACGGCAGCAAATTCTCCCCCGGAGACACAATTACACTCGGAAGCCTCAACTTCTTCGCCAACCAGCTTGGCAACCTTACCTTGGCCGACTTGGACCAGATTCGATTAGCCGGGGAGCCGGCCAACTCCGTGCCAGTTAGCCCACATGATGCTGCAGCAACTTTCATCGACTTGCTGCGGCGATCTTCTACTTCCCCGGGTCTCGGGACAACTCTCTCCTTCGGTGTTCGACTCGGACTCGGCCTTGAGCCAGCCCGGGTCGGGCTAGGAAGGGGAGAGATCGTCAATCTCCCGCACAGACTCGGCAATGCCACGGACATCTACAATCTACATCCCGCACGGCAGACCCGATCCTCTGTGGTTCAGTTTGGACATGGCCCAAAGCCGTTCTAGATTGGATCTAGGAAGGTCAGAGTCGTCATCACCCCGATGAACTACCCGGATTCCGACTCCAAGTCGGACAACAGTTCGAACACTAGTTCGGACACTAGTCTGGCAAGCTTCCTTCTGCCCCGAGAAATCTTCATGGCTTCAACCCCTCCACAGGAGGTGCGCCGAGTACAAGAGCAGCAAGAAGAGGAGGCACGCCGACTGCGGCAACAGGAGGAGGTCAAACGCGAGGCTCGCAACGACGAGCTACGTAGGGCTGGGCGAACTGCTCAGCAACAAATCCTCCAGACTAGAGTCGGCGACCATGACATCTTCGTCACACCACAACAGAACGTCGTGGCTGCTGCAACCCAGGAGCTACAAGATGTTGACTGGCCGTCGGACTTCAAGCCTACGGGAATAGAAAAATATGACGGCAAGACCAATCCCGAGTCCTGGCTCACTGTATACACTCTGGCGATCCGAGTTGCCGGAGGTGACCATAAAGCCATGGCTAACTACCTCCCGGTCGCCCTAGCCGACTCAGCGAGGACATGGCTCACAGGGCTCCTAAAACGATCAATCGGCTCCTGGGGGGAACTCCGGGAACGCTTTATAGCCAACTTTCAAGGGACTTACGAGAGGCCGTCTTCTGAGCACGATCTCTATCAGCTGCACCAGAGGAAGAACGAGTCTCTTCACGAGTTCATCAAAAGGTTTTCCGAGAAGCGCAATTCGATCCCAATGATCAATGACGAGATCATCATCGCCGCCTTCCGCAAGGGAGTCAAGGACGCCCTGTTCATCGCAAAATTCACTTAGAAGCCTCCAACCTCTATCAGGGCTCTCTTCGATATGGCGAACAAATATGCCGACTCGGCCAAGGCGATCGCTGAGGCCCTCGATAAAAAGAAAGAGTCCCGGCAGAAGGACCAAAAGGCAAACGCCAACAATGAGCCAGCACAGAACAAATCCGGCAGCCGCAAGCGGAAGTCGAAAAACGTGGTGGCCAACATGGAGCGGACTCGGTCGCGACCCCCAAGGAACAATGAGTACCAGAAAGTTATGAATGGGCCTTGCCCCTTCCACCCCAAGGGTAAACACGCGGCCAAGGACTGCTTCATGCTCAAGAAGTTTGCTTCCGAGCAGGCTTCATCATCTGGCGCCGATAAGGACAAGGACAAGCTAGATTTGGGCCTAGCCGACGACTATCAAGATCCCCAAGCCAAGCTCAACCATATCTTCGGAGGGCCATTTGCGTACGAGTCCAAGCGGAAGCAGAAGCTAACAGCATGCGACGTCAACGCGGTCTCTACGGCAGACGCCCCCCAGTATTTGCACTGGTTAGAGATGCCCATCACATTCGACCGCGTTGATCACCCCAATCGGGTTTCACACCCAGGACGCTATCCACTCGTCCTGGACCCGGTCGTCAAAAATATCAAGTTGAAGAAGGTTCTCATAGACGGAGGCAGCGCGCTCAACATCCTCTTCGCCAAGACCCTAGATGAGATGAAAATCCCTCGTTGAGAACTACGGCCGAGTACTACGCCCTTCCACGGGATAATTCCCGGCCTGTCTTCAACACCCCTAAGGCAGATAACTTTGCCCGGTTACCTTCAGCACGCGGGATAACTTCCAAACAGAAAACATCTGCTTCGAGGTCACCGACTTCGAGACTACATACCACGCGATACTGGACGGCCGGTGCTCACCAAATTCATGGCGATACCGCACTATACCTACATGGTGCTCAAGATGCCTAGGCCAGCCGTGGTTCTCTCCCTTCGCAACGACGTCAAGCAAGCCTTCACCTGTGACAAAAAGAGCTGCGAGTTGGCTCAGTCTCAAGAAGCAGCAGTCGGACGTGACAGCATTCGGTAAGCCGCCATAACAGAAATCGAGGACAACCAAGTTCCGGTGAAAAAAGCAGCAAAGTCGGGAATTTCAGCAGACTCTGATACGAAGAAGATCCCCCTGGACCCTTCCGACCCCTCCAAGATTGCTCTAGTTGGGACCGGACTCGACCCCAAATAGGAATACGCGCTCGTCACCTTCCTCCAGGCAAACAAGGACATCTTCGCCTGGAAGCCTTCTGACATGCCTGGGGTACCAAGGGAGGTGATCGAGCACGCCCTAAATATCAAGATAGACACCAAGCCAGTCAAGCAACGGCTACGGCACTTCACACAAGACCGCAAAGATGCTATTTGGGAGGAGATAACCAAGCTCCTCGCAGCCGGGTTCATCAAAGAGGTCTACCACCCGGATTGGCTAGCAAACCCAGTCTTGGTCCGGAAGAAGAGCGGTAAATGGCACATGTGCGTCGACTACACCGACTTAAACAAGGCGTGCCGCAAAGATCCATTTGGTCTATCGAGAATAGACCAGGTGGTGGATTCAACTGCGGGGTGCGAACTTCTCAGCTATCTCGACTGTTACTTGGGAAACCACCAAATCAGCCTGAAGGAGGACTGCCTAAAGACGTCTTTCATCACGCCGTTTGGAGTATACTGCTACATCACCATGCCGTTCGGTTTGAAAAACGTTGGAGCAACGTATCAACGGGCAATTCAGCGGTGTCTACACACTCAGATCGGGCGCAACATTGAGGCATATGTTGATGACGTGGTGATCAAGACAAAGTCCAAAGAAGACCTCATCGCCGACTTGGAGGAAACCTTCCAAAATCTTCAAAGATTCAAGATGAAGTTGAACCCAGAAAAATGCGCCTTCGGTGTGCCATCCGGCAAGCTACTCGGCTTCATCGTATCACATCGCGGCATCGAGGCCAATCCAGAAAAAGTCAATGCAATCATGTACATAGCACCCCCGACTAGCCAGAAGGATGTCCAGAAGCTGACAGGCTGCAGGCAGCACTCAGCCGATTTATCTCCCGACTAGGCAAACGGGGCATACCCTTCTTCAAATTACTAAAGAAAGCAGACAATTTCCAATGGACTCCCGTAGCCTAGCAATCCTTCGAAGACTTCAAGATATTTCTCACATCACCACCTGTGTTGGCATCACCTATGTCCCAAGAGCCACTAATGCTATATCTGGCGGCAACCACTCAAGTAGTCAGCACGGTGTTGGTGGTCGAGCGATCCGAGCCAGGTCACATACAAAAAATCCAACGGACAGTCTACTTTGTCAGTGAAGTCCTAGCCGACTCAAAGATGAGATATCCGTAGGTCCAGAAGCTGCTATATAGCCTACTCATCACTGTCCGGAAGTTGGTGCACTATTTCTAGTCGCATCAAGTCACGGTGGTCACATCGTATCCACTCGGGGACATCCTGCACAACCGCGAGGCCACCGGCCGAATCGCTAAATGGGCGCTCGAGTTGATGGCGTTCGACATCATCTTTCAGCCACGGACAGCAATCAAATCACAAGCTCTAGCCGACTTCATGGCCGAGTGGACAGAAGTTCAGATGACTACAACAACAGATAAGCTAGAGTACTGGACAATGAACTTCGATGGTTCTCTACGGATTAGCGGCGTCGGGGCCGGCGTCGTACTAACATCACCCACCTGTGAAAAACTCAAGTACGTTCTCCAGATCTACTTCCCGGCTTTCCACAATATCACCGAGTACGAGGCACTCATCCACGGACTCCGCATTACTATATCACTCTGCATCCGCCGACTGGTTGTGCAAGGAGACTCTCAACTCGTGCTGAACCAAATCATGAAAGACTAGACATATCTCGACGATACCATGGCGGCATACTGTCAGGAGATCAGAAAGCTAAAAAACATGTTCGACGGGCCAGAGATAACTTGATGAGGACATCCTTTTTATAGATACAACTGTGCCAACTCCACAACAAACTGAAACTATGATACAAGGACCAATGACTCGAGCGCGAGCACGTCAACTTAACCATCAGGAGAATGTGTTCCTAAGTTTGCATACAAATGTTTCAAAGAATGGCATACTACTTAATTCTTGTGATGATTTAATTGTCCTTAGGAATCATGGTGAAGGACCACGTGAGCTCAAGTGTAGAAGTGGAACCATCAAGCGCAATCCAAGTCCTGTTCGCGAGTTCGACTTAGATTCGGCCTTCGTAACAGCATCTACTTCAAACAGCCATAACTTTTGATTCAGAAGGCTTCTTGGGGCCCGTGAGTACTCGTTGGAAAGATCTCGGAGTCTACTTTCAAATGGATCTAGTTTCACCTCCAAACTCCATCCGAGCAGATCAGAAACTGTAAAACAAGACACGTTACTTTTTCAGTCCGAGTCAAAGTGGGCCAAAGGCCTGGTAACTTAGGTTAATTGGGCCGGTATGAACAGTACCACAGCGCGTGAACAGTAGCACGATTAGTACCACACCCCTTTTCATTAGATAAGTGCGGGTTCCCCTTCCCTATTTAAGGAGGTCACACCCCTTTAGTTTTTCGGTGGGTTTTTCTTAAGAGATTATTCTACTTAGTAGTTTCGCCGCATGTTTGGTTGAGGAACCCCAACTTGTGAACTTAATCATTATTCGCAATACAATTTCAGATTGCATCTTGAACTCTCTTGCTTGTGTTCTCGATTCGCTTGGAGTGGTGTAGTGATTGCAAGGGGATCGATCTGTTTTGGTCGGAGCCTTTGGACCATCAACGTCAAGTTCTCCACAATCGACTTATCAGTACCTCTCGGAAGATCGGGCCATCGTCACGTTATAACTCATGTCTTACGACAATACAACGATGCTACAGACGAATTGGCAAACATGGGATCCAAGCGAGAGGTTGTCCCAACTGGGATTTTTGTCGAGTAACTGATGGAGCTGTCAGTCAAGAAGAAACCAGTGCCAGAACAGTCACGGGCTGAACCTTCCACGGCAACAGATGAAGTACTGATCATATCTCACGATTGGCGGACTCCTGTTCTCAAATTCCTCCTAGAAGATGAACTCCTAGAAGATCGCATTCAAGCCGAACAAATCAAACGTCGAAGCAAAAGTTTCCTAGTAGTCGGAGAAGACCTGTACCGAAGAAGTGCATCCGGTGTCCTCATGCGTTGCGTCACACCTGACGAGGGCAAGCAGATCCTATAGTCGATCCACTCAGGCATATGTGGCAACCATGCCGCATCAAGGACGTTAGTCGAAAAGGCTTATAGGCAGGGATTTTTCTGGCCAACAGCAGTAACAGACGCTAAAGACATAGTTCACACATGCGGGGGTTGTCAGTTCTATGCAAGACAAACAAATCTCCCAGCCCAAGAACTTCAAACAATCCCAATCTTTTGGCCCTTTGCAGTATGGGGGCTTGACATGGTTGGGTCTTTCAAGAAAGCGCCAGGAGGGTTCACACACTTGTTCGTCGCAGTGGATAAATTAACAAAATGGATTGAGGCAAAACCCGTTGCTACCATAACAGCGGCACGAGCAAAGGACTTCATTATAAGTACATTATACCGACTCGGGGTTCCTAACCGCATCATAACGGACAACGGTACTCAATTTACGGGCGGCGTATTTCAAGATTTCTGTGAGGACTTCGGCATCAAGATCTGTTATGCTTCTGTGGCACACCCACGGAGTGTGGGTGCCATGGGCCCCGGGTACCTCATGACAAGCATATGGGCCACTCGGACAGAGGATGGGCCTAGCCTTGTAATTAGAGATATAGCTAGATTCGGCGGACTTCGCCTTGTATAGAAAGGAATATACAGTCCTAGTCGGGTGCGTTATATCTCTAAGGGGAGACTCCTAGTCGTAATCCGATGGGGACTCCTACCTTGTAACCTTGTCCCCCAGTATATAAGGGGAGGCAGGGCGCCCCATGAGGGCAGGTGCACACAAGTTCATCAGAACCACCACCGTATATCCTCAAAGGAATACACCCCAAACTGGACGTAGGGTATTACCTCACATTGAGGGCCTGAACCAGTATAAAATCCCTCTGTGTTCCTTTGCAATCCACCGAGTTTACATCCGCCGACTAGCCCCATATATTTATTGCCGGTGTAAAACATCGACACGGAGCAATGGGCAGGTTGAGTGTGCCAATGGCATGGTCTTACAAGGTATCAAGGCCAGGATATTTGACCGACTACAAACATATGCAGGACGGTGGGTACAAGAACTCCCATCTGTTTTCTGGTCTCTAAGAACCACGGTTAGTCAGGCAACAGGGCAGTCCCCTTTCTTTCTAGTCTATGGTGCTGAGGCTGTGTTACCAACCGAGTTAGAGTTCGGCTCTCCGCGAGTTCGGGCTTACTCAGAAGACACATCCAACAATACCCGATTGGTCGAACTAGATCAGTTGGAAGAAGCGAGGGACATCGCAATAATCCAGTCGGCAAGGTATCTTCATGGCCTACGTCGTTATCACAATCGCAATGTCTATGGCCGCGCCTTTTTGGTTGGGGATCTCGTCTTGAGAAAAATACAAACCACCAAAGACAGGCATAAACTATCCCCAATATGGGAAGGGTCGTTCATTATCGCTGAAGTTACACGGCCAGGCGCCTACCGACTGAAGACCGCAGACGGTGCCCTCGTCAACAACTCATGGAATATAGAACAGCTACGTCCTTTCTATACCTGAGTTTTATATTTTTTTTTCCATGTGTACAGTTTTTCTCTGACTCACTACGTGTCGATGTTTTACACCGGCAATAAATATATGGGGCTACTCGGTGGATGGAAACTTGTTGAATTGCAAAGGAACACAGAAGATTTTATACTGGTTCAGGCCCTCGATGCGAGGTAATACCCTACGTCCAGTTGTGATGTTATTCCTTTGAGGATTTGTGGTGGTGATTCTGGTGAACCAACTCAACTTGCCCTGAGGGGGCGCCCTGCCTCCCCTTATATACTAGGGGACAGGGTTACAAGGTAGGAGTCCCAATCGGATTACGGCCAAGGGATCTCCTCTTAGAGATATAACGCACCTAACTAGGACTATGTTTTCCTTTTTGTACAAGGCAAAGTCTGCTAGGGATTACTATATCTCTAATTATAAGGCCAGGCCCATCCTCTATCCGAGTGGCCCATATACTTGTCATGAGGTACCCGGGGCCCATGGCACCCACAGTAGCCCCTAAGAACTTCATAGTTGAGTCACAGCTGATGCCAGGTGCTCATCCTCCACGGTGAAGTCTTCCCGAGTGCATTGCTCCCGAATACTCTTTGTCCGAGTGCGTCTTCTTCCTGAGTCCTGCTTCATGTCAGCTGGCAGTGAGGCTATGAAGGGCTTCATGTAGATGTATGAATAGTGTGCGCCGAATAGGCGCACCTATTAGGTGTAGCCCCCGACTTTGTGCTTAATTGTGAAAACAATTAAATATAAAGTCAAAGATCATTAACCTCGTAGTCTTTCCTGAGTAGTATACTACTGGTATATGAGACTCTTCGATATCATGTCAACCGGAATATGATTTATAGTCTTGCCGAGTAGCATGCTAATCGTATATGGGACTCTTCAGCTTCATGTCAGCTGGAAAAGGGTGTTTATAGTCTTTCCCGAGTGGCATCCCACCCGGAAGTTAGACTCCTTAGCATCATGTCAGCTGGAAAGAATATTTATAGTCTCTCCCGAGTAGTGCACTACTCGGAAGTTAGACTCTTCAGCGTCATGTCGGCTGGAATAATATTGCTCACGGCAACTGTTGGCCAAGCATGTAGGCCAAGTACCACTTTATGAAATTAAATCCATTGCGTGGTCAGGTGTACTCGAGAAAGATACCTATATCCCCAATTTTGATGAAGACCAGCTTGTGATCCTTATAGGGATATATCCTCGAGACCTGGTGGATAAGACAGATACCCAAACATATGTGTTCAACAATTAGGCTTTCATGAAGCATATCTGTTTACCTCATCGGTTCCTATTGGTAGCACAAGCACTACCATTTTATCACAGCCAGCGAGCGGCCCATATTGAGCATGCTACTGTAGAAACTCATATCTTGTTGGCTGCTACCAAATAAGCCGACCTGAACCGACTTACCCAGCATAGCTCTATAGAAGTAGCATCCATCGCATGTCAAGACGAGTACTCCAGCATTGGTAATTGCAATCAGCCAGAAGAATCCTTGTCTGCAAGCCTTTCCGACTTATGTTCTGGATGCAGCCTGGTTGCCACAGGTGCCTGAGTAGGTATGTTGCAGAATCTGCTTGCCCTCCTCAAGTGTGACGCGGTACATGAGAACTCCGGATGCGCTTTGACGATGTAAGTCTTCTCTGACTTGGGTAAAGCCGAATAAGGTACCCGAACCTTGCGTTAACATAGGGTTCGGCTGGTGACCCTCATGGGGTGTACTATATCCAATAGAGCCATAGCCAAATAAGGTACCCAAACCTTGCATTAGCATATGATTCGGCTGGCGACCCTCATGGGGCATACCCGATCTAACAGAGTTGTGACCAAATAAGGTACCTGAACCAAGCATTAGCATAGGATTCGGCTGGCGACCCTCATGGGGCGTACTCTACTTAGCCGAGTTGCGACCGAATAAGGTACCCGAACCTAGCGTTAGCGTAGGATTTGGCTGGCGACCCTCATGGGGCGTACCTCACCCAGTCAAGTAGTATACGACCCCCAACTAGCACCGGAGGTCGGTTGTCAGCTCACATGGAGCGTAGCCAGGGAAGATGACGTCCCAACTGGCGCAGTACTCGGTCAATAGCCCTCATGGAGCATTCCGATGATTCTTGGCAGACTTGTCCAGAACCCGAGCGTAGGAGATAGGCTCGCAGCCCTGAGTTCCTGTCACGCGTATCCGGAGCTGGCCCTGCACTATAAACATATTGGATGAGTAGCATCTGATGAAGAAAACAATCACCCGAATAAAATGTATTTTACAATATATGTAAATATGAATTCTTCCTCTTATTGATATTAATTTCTCCGAGTAGTTGACCCCTTACGTTTAAGCACTCTGCCCGACTAATCATAGCCCCCGAGCGTCGGGAGTTGGCTCATGGCTCTTTCCCAGACACGCGTTTTGGGTGACTTGAGTTCGTCTTTCATGGAGCAAAGTTTCATGGATCAGGATTTATGCTACTCGAATACTTTTGCAATCACTTAAGAGAAAAAACAGAAAAAAGTGCAGCTTGTACACCTCTTAGGTGTAAGCGGCTGCGGCATTGGCGAGGCCAAGTGAAGAAATATTTAACAGAAAGCGACTAAGCTGTTCGGTATGTTGGAGTGGGGATGCCATCCTTGCATTTGGGCTTTTGAGCCCCCAAGCATATCACTTGTTGTTCTGATAATCTTCAGTTGTTGAAGGTCAAAGACGGTTGTGACCGACTGCCACAATGAAGCCGTCTGACTTGTGTTTGCGACTCCCAACTTTAGTCGGGACATCATCGTCGGTGCCCTCCCGCTTCTTTTGTCAGGGTGCCTTCTTGTCATCGAGGGCCTCAGCAACAGCGTCAGCCGAGTCGGCGAGTCGGCGAACTTGTTCGCCATGTCGAATAAAGCCTTGACAGAGTTGGGAGGCTTCCGAGTGAATTTGGCGATGAACGAGGTGTCTTTGACTCTTTTTCGAAAGGCGGCGATGACGACCTCGTCCTTGATCTTCGGGATTGAATTCTTCTTTTCAGAGAACCTCTTGATGAAGTCACAAAGAGACTTGTTCTTCCTTTGATGCAACTGATATAAGTCGTACTCGAAAGATGGCCTCTCGTATGTTCCCTGGAAGTTGGCGATGAAGCGTTCCCAGAGTTTTCCCCAGGAGCCGATTGATTGCTTGGGAAGTCTCGTTAGCCATGTCCTCGCCGAGTTGGCTAAAGCGACTGGGAGGTAGTAAGCCATGACTTTGTGATTTTCTCCAGCTGCTCAGATTGCCAAGACTCAGGATTGGTCTTGCCGTCGTATTTTTTGATGCCTGTAGGCTTGAAACCCGACGGCCAGTCAACCTGTTGTAGCTCCTGGTTGAAGGCCGGTACTCCTTCATCTTTATGAGGGCTTCGGCTCTGCCTACGACGGCAAAACCGCTCGTGGTGGAGGCCGACGCGCTCGTTCTTGTCTTCCGATCGGTGTTGCTTGTCTTCCTCTCGTTCGTGGCACCGAGCGTTGATGTCCTGCCGAAGGTCATGCCGTAGTTGGCCTCGGAGATCCTGATTGTCCCGACGGTCACTTCGACGCTGCCGGTTGTTGTTGGGGTTGCCGAGTGACGTTTGGCGTGACTCCGTGTGCTGCCTACTAGAGCTGGCCGCTTGGCGTCGCTTTGAGGTGGACGAGACTGCCGTTGGGGATGCCGACCGGTTGGTCGGTTTGAGGGTATTGCCCGACTGTTGGTGCTGCTGACATGCAGCAGCGGTAAGCATGGCTTTTATCCTTCTGATCGTCAGAGTGGTCCTGGTAATCAAACCCGAACTGGAGTGTATCTAGTAGAATTGCAGCGGCCACGATGTTCTGTTGAGGAGTAATGAAGACGTCGTGGTCACTGACTCGGGTTTGGAGGATTTGTTGCTGGGCGGTTTGCCCAGCCCTACGTAGATCATCGTTGCGGGTGTGTAGGCATCTTGCTTCTTCCTCCTGTTGTTCTCGCAATCGGCAGGCCTCCTCTTCTTGTTGCTCGTGCAGTCGGCGTGATTCCTGAGTAGGAGTAGAGCCTTTGGATGCCATGAAGATTTCTCGTGGCGGAGAGAAGCTTGCCGAGCTGCTGTCCGACTGAGAGTCTGAATCCAACTGAGAGTCAAAGTCGGAATAATTGATGTGGGTGATTATAACTCCGACCTCCCTAGATCCGATCTCGAGCGGCTCTGGGCCATATCCGAGTCAAACTCCAAAGGACCGGGTTTGCCGCGTCGGATGTTGTTTGAAGATATCCACGGCGTTGCCGAGTCCGAACGGGAGATTGACGATCTCCTCCTTCCTTAGCCCGATCTTGGCCGGCTCAAGACCGAGTCCGAGTCGAACACTGAAAGGAACAGTTGTCCCAAGACCCGGGAAAGTGGAAGATTGCCGCAGCAAGTCGATGATGGTCGCTGCAGCATCGTGTGGACCAACTGGCATGGAGTCGGCTGATTCCTCGGCCGGTTGGATCTGGTCTGCGTCAGCCAAGGTGAGATTGCCGAACATGTCGGCGACGAAATCGAGGCTTCCGAATGAGATTGTATCTCTGGGGGAGAATTGCCGCCGTCGACTCCGGTTACTGGATCCATCGAGCTTGTAGATGTAGATCTCGCCAAAGCCCCTACCTGGCGCGCCAACTGTCGATGTTTTACACCGGTAATAAATATATGGGGCTACTCGGCGGATGGAAACTTGATGGATTGCAAAGAAACACAGAAGATTTTATACTGGTTTAGGCCCTCGATGTGAGGTAATACCCTACGTCTAGTTGTGATGCTATTCCTTTGAGGATTTGTGGTGGTGATTCTGGTGAACCAACTCAACTTGCCCTCAGGGGGCGCCCTGCCTCCCCTTATATACTGGGGGGCAGGGTTACAAGGTAGGAGTCCCAACCGGATTACGGTCAAGGGATCTCCTCTTAGAGATATAACGCACCCAACTAGGACTGTGTTTTCCTTTTCGTACAAGGCAAAGTCTGCTAGGGATTACTATATCTCTAATTACAAGGCCAGGCCCATCCTCTATCCGAATAGCCCATATGCTTGTCATGAGGTACCCGGGGCCCATGGCACCCACACTACGCCGCTTGTTCCAACCGAGTAGTGAGTCGGGGGCTGCATGTATTATATGTGCTTTGTCAATAATATACAAGCATGTTTTACTTAAGTTATGAAGTTCTGCAACGACTTTGTCATGATCACCCAAGTACAGCTTTCTACGGTGAACGATTTTACTAAGTTCCTATAGACTAACTCGACGTAGACCATACAGTCGAGTAGAGCTAATGATAACTAAGTAAAACCCCAGAGCTCGGTGGCATTGCACATATATTTACACATGTTCTTACAAAAGACTTTATATACACTGACTGCATGAAGGATTGTTCTTACATTCCCAGGTCCTTGGTGATCACCTCCGCAATCGGCCTCGCTTGGGTGATCAACTCCAACACCTCCTCGGGTGTTGTCTCTTCGGCAAACCCTTCCCCGATGGCCTCAAGATCTGCCCTGGGGTAGATCGACTTGGTCATCGCGAGGGTCTGGGCCATGCCGACGACAACACGCTCATCCGAGTACCTCTTTAGGATACTCGGTGCATCGTTAAGGCGTGCCTGCACCTGGGAGACCGTGTTGGAGCTGGTTCCCACATAGTGAGGATCCATGATGTCGAGGAGCCCTTTCACGGACTTGGCAAGAATCTCCCATGACTCCTTGACGACCTTGATCTTCTCTGCAAAGGCTCGAAACTGGGTTTGGGTGTTGGCTCTTGCAGCTGCCCAGATTCATTAGCAAGTAAACTTGTTAGCCAAAATAGCAGTCGGAGTAATCAAAGGATTGGACAAGGTCATTGTCAGATTGAGGACTTACTTTAGTAGTCGGCCTCCACCTTGGCTTTGGCCTTCTCCAGTTCGGTCTTTTCCTTCTCGAGCTTGCCTTTGGCCCTTTCCAGCTCGGCCTTATCTTTCTCGAGTTCGGCCTTGGCTTCCTCGGCCTCCTTCAGCTTGGTTTCCTCCTCTGTCCAGGTCTTCAACTCAGCTTCGAGGGCTGTACATCAGAATGGTTAAGAACCCGAGATTACAGTCAGGACACAACTGGGTAGTCGGGAAACAATAAAGCTGGAGAAATATGCAGGGGATTTAGTCAGAAAGACAAATACATGAGACTTACTTCTGATCTTCTTGGCTAGAGCCCAGTTCTCATCCCTGAGCTGGTCAACGGCTCCCCTCAGCCAAGTCTCCCTCTCCTGGCTAGACCACTCCAAGTCGGCCTTCGAGGTCTGGAGCTGGCCCAATCGCTGGAGTTGGGGGGCAAGCTGGGTTAGGACCTCATTTATCTTCTCCGAGCGGTGGACAATTTTCTGCTTGAGGAAGAACAGAGCAAAGCAGAGTCAGTCGGCGAAATGCCAGAAATAAGGGAAATCGTCGGGGACTCAACATTACAAGACTCACTACACACCTGGACCCCCCAGGACGCGGCGATCATGGCACGAAGAAGAACCTCGCGCTCCCTCTCCGTTGCCTCTTCATCATGCTTGTAGTGTTTCGTAGTTCCATCGGGGGTCACCCAGTGGAACGTCCTCGGGAATCTATGGGGAGGGGCCTCAAGCCTGGGGAGACCCGGTCCTTCGGAAGATGATGACGACATCGACAGCGATGGGGTCCTAGGCCCTAGCTCTGTGGCAGCTAGGGCTTCAAGGATCCGCTCAGGGGCTGGAGCTACAGCTTCAACATCTGCCCCCTGGTCAGTCAGCGTCAACGGGCCCTTTAGTTGGGACAACCTTAGTTTCTGCAACTAAGATGGTCTCTGGCTCAGCAGATGTGCTTGCTGGCGCTGGCTCGGCTAGGGCTAGCTCAACAATAGGGGCAGCCGGTATGGTCTCCTTGAGATCAATATTGGCATGTTTCCTGCACGATGAGTCAAATATCAAGACACTACTATGCTGAACAAGATTTTCAGAAGATTCGAAGACTCAATATTGCTCACCTCTTGGAAGATTTGAATTCCACGAGGGGGCTCCGGAAGTCGACAGTGGAGGGCTGCTGGCTGTCGAGCTAGACGGCAGTCAGTGGAGGCGTTTTTCTCCTAGCCGGCCCAGTTTCTGGAGTAGCTGACTAGGGTGTTGGGACGCTCGGCGGTGCTGCTTTATGACTCATTGACGACCTTGTACTCGGCGGTGCTTGTTCTGGGCTCGATGTTGCTGAGCCTGGCGCCGTTGGTCTCGGTCTTGGACTCGGCGGCCTGGGAGCTGTGCTGGCGGTGCCTTTAATCTTCAGGCTCTCAACTGCAGCACTCGGCCTGCTAATTTTCTTCTTGCCCTGGTCTTCAATAGGCTTCTTCCCCGCTCTCTCTTGGAATCGGGGCTGGGCAGCAGAAGGACTCAATGGCCTTTTCTTCGATTTCACGGCCGACAAAGTTTGGGAGTCTTCATCAAACTCCTTACATGTCTACAAGTGGTTCAACGACATACATCACACATTGCAGAGCAAAATCCTGGGTATACATTCTACAGCAGTTCATCACAGATGGACATGCAAGTCAGAGTTTCAGTATTACCTCTGGGCAAGGCCTTTTCTCGTTGTAGGCTTTGGGGGTGCGCTCTGCATCTTTAGTCTCAATTACCCCGCTGGTAAAATAGCTGAGCATGATGTCAGTCACCTTGTACTTATCAGCCAGGTCCGGGTATTCTCGGCTGGGATCTTTTTTCCTTCATAATCCCAGCCGAAGTGACTCCTTAGCTTCAGTGGCCTGATGCGGTGAGACAGGAAACACCTGGACACCCAGGGGCCAGTCAATCCAGAGCCCTTCAGCTTATCAAGTTTTTCGATCAATTGATACACCTGGCCCATCTCCTCAAAAGTTGGCACTGATGACCAATTGGGTGAGACCACCGGAGACAAACCAGTAAATGGGGGCAGAGAGGGTTCTAGATCAGAACAGTAGAACCACTCCTTATGCCAGCCCTTAAGGGAAGTTTTCATAGGAAATGAAGATTTATCCTTTTCCATTTCACTCCTTAGCTGAAGGTCGGCTCCCCCTATCACCTGGACCTTATTCTTGGAGGGCTGGGGTTTGATGTGGAACAGATATCTAAACAGATTAAAATGAGGTTCCACACCCAGAAAACATTCACAAAGAGTTGCAAATATAGAGATTTGCAGGATGGAGTTAGGGTTCAGGATTTACCAAACTCCAGGCCATAGAAAGCAAGAAGTTGGCGCAAATGTCCGAAAGAAGGAAGAGAAAGACCTGGTCGCCAAGAAGGAGGCGAAGACAATAGTCTCACCAGATTGGGGCGCCGAGATCGATTTCCCCTCAGGCTTGGACGCCAATGGATGACTTCGTGACTCTGGAATCTTAGCTGCTCTCCAAAAACTTCAGCTTAGTCGACCCGCAATCTGAAGTCGGCCAAGTTTCATCAATCACCTCCGAGATGTCTGACGCTCTCAGCATGGTTCAAGACGAGGAAATTTGGGGGAAATGCAATTGAGGACTTGGAATGGACGCAGAGGAGTAGGATCGCTCGAGTTTCAAAGGGGGAAGTGCTAGCAATTGTGAACCCTAGCGAGGTGGGAAGCGAAATTTTGGCATGGAAGCTGGAAGATGAAACGATTGGTGGATTAGAGAAGATGAGGGAATCTTTTCTCTCTCTCCTCGCCTTTATAGAGCTTGTATCGATAAGTAGGCTTGGGCTTGCAAATTCGATTATTGGGCCACCAAGATATTGAGTTTCTACAGTAGCACGCTCATGTGGGCTGCTCGTCTGGCTGTGTTAAAATCACAGTGCTGGTGCTACCACCCAGGAACCGATTGGGTAATCAGATATGCTTTCATGAATAGCCTAATTGTTGAACACATATGTTTTGGGTATCTGTATTATCATCAGGTATTGAGGATATATCCTTATAAGGGTCACAAGCTGGTCTTCATTAAAATTGGAGATGCAGGTATCTCTCAAGTACACCTGACCACGAATATTGGGTGGCGCACTGAAATTGGTCATCCTCTTGCTGTGGGAAAGTGGTACTTGGCCTACATGCTTGGCCAACATTTGCCATGAGCAGATATCTTTCCAGCGCGACATGATGCTGAAAAGTCTAACTTCCGAGTAGTGTATACTACTCGGGAAAAGACTATAAACATTTTTCCAGCTGACATGAAGTTGAAGAGTCTAATTTTCAAGTGACATACTACTCGGGAAAGACTATAAAATATTTCCGGTTGACATGATACCGAAGAGTCTCATATACCAGTAGTATACTACTCGGAAAAGACTACAAGGTTAAAGATTTTTGACTTTATGTTTAATTGTTTCACAATTAAGCACAAAGTCGGGGGCTACACCTAATAGGTTGCGGCCTATTTAGCGCACACTATTCATACATCTACATGGACGCCCTTCAATAGCCTCAGCTAACCAGCTGACATGAAAGTAGGAAACTCGGAAGAAGAAGCACACGCAAACCAGAGTACTTCAGGAGCAATGCACTCGGGCAATCTTCACCGTGGAGAAATGAGCACTCGGCATCAGCTGTGACTCAACTTGATGAGGTCTCAGGGGCTGGCTGTGGAGGCCATGAGCGCCCAGGTACCTCAAGACAAGCATATGGGCCACTCGGATATAGGATGGGCCTAGCCTTGTAATTAGAGATATGATAGAGCTCGACAAACTTTGCCTTATATGATAAGGAATATACAGTCCTAGTCGGACAGGTTATATCTCTAAGAGGAGATCCCTTGGCCGTACACCGGCTGGGACTCCTAGTTTGTAACCCTGTTCCCCAGTATATAAGGGGAGGCAGGGCGCCCCATGAGGGCAACATGCAGAGATTCATCAGAATCATACATCCTCAAAGGAATACATCACAATCTGGACGTAGGGTATTACCTCACATCGAGGGCCTAAACCAGTATAAACCTCTTGTGTTCCTTTGTAGTCCACCGAGTTTCGATCCAACGAGTAGCCCTATATTCATATTGCCAATGTAAAACATCGACATGTTTCACAATTAAGCACAAAGTCAGGGGCTACACCTAATAGGTGCGCCTATTCGGTGCACACTATTCATACTTCTACATGGAGCCCTTCATAGCCTCGTTGCCAGCTGACATGAAGCAGGACTCAGGAGAAGAAGCACTTGGATAAAGAGAACTCAGGAGCAATGCACTCGGGAATACTTCACCGTGAAGGATGAGCACTCGGCATCAGCTGTTAAATCAACTATGAATGTCTCAGGGGCTGCTATGGAGGCCATGGGCCCCGGGTACCTCATGACAAGCATATGGGCCACTCGGACAGAGGATGGGCCTAGCCTTGTAATTAGAGATATAATAGAACTCGGTAGACTTAGCCTTGTATGAGAAGAAAAATACAGTCTTAGTCGAAGAACGGTTATATCTTCTTTTAAAAGAAGAAAAGAAAGGGGAAAATCTCCCTTTTTCCTTTTGGTCCCCCACCTAGTCCCCGATTGGGTTGGGACTCCTACTTTGTAACCCTATCCTACCCTAGTAATAGTAAGAGGAGGCAGGGCGCCCCCTAAGGGCAAGTTCACCAAAATCATCATAATACATCCTCAAAGGAAATACATCACAACTAGACGTAGGGTATTACCTCACATCGAGGACCTGAGACCAGTATAAACTCTTTGTGTTCCTTTGCGTCCACCAAGTTTCGATCCGACGAGTAGCCGCTATAGTTCATATTGCCGGTGTAAAACATCGACACCGACCGTCTTCGCTAACGCCGTAGTCGGCCGCTAGAAAGAAGTTCCGGGACTGAAAAGGGCAAACAAGTGAGTTGATTGTCGAAGAGTTAAACAGCCCTTTGGAAAAACTTCAAAAGCTCTCAAGGTGGAGTCGGTGAAAAGAAGCCTGCGAAGAGGGAGAAGGCAAGTTTTTGCGGCCTTCCACTCGGCGAATAGTTCTCCACACGCTACCGAGAATGTGCAAGGACATGCCTAACATCCGGGCGAGTCGCTGGTCGAGGGGACGCCAGGGCCATTCGCCTCGTTAGAGATGCCGCCAGGAGAGCATGCAGAGGTCAGTCCGATAGAGAGGCGCTTCCATTAATAGGAAGCACATCTCACGACGGGCAGCTGAGGAGGGGTGATCACTTGTAATCACAGGGGGTCCTCGGCTTAGGATGCTTGGGAACTAGAAAAGGCAGAAGTAAGGCTCACCGAGATGGGCCGACTTAAAACCGACATCGCCACATGACTAATCCCAGGACCCAGCCACCTCCTTTCGAACAGATCAGACGATCATCCACCTTTGGCGCCTAAGTGATGCGCAAGGCATGTTTCTTTCCACATCCAAGACCTCCACTCGTTCATATCCGCCGGACATCGCCGGGTGGCGAGGTTGCGACGTACTCCTGGGTGACGGTGGGGAGCTAGGGCTCAGACATTAATCTTCTGTTGATGCTTTCCGCGAAGGGAATAGACTGGAGGGAGCACTTGCTCTGGCCTTGCGATCCCACGGTGGCAAGACTTCGGTGGTATCTGTTTCGGTTCAGCGGCTGGGACAATGCAGCTCCAGGTATCGATTCGGCGAGGTACGGCAACACCGCGCAGCGGTAATAGTAACCTTCGCCATCCGTTGACATTAGCCATGCCCTGAGTACAATGCCAATTGCTTGTCATTATGGTTGTTTTTCATGCTTATATACGGTTTTTTTCTGTTTGGCTGTCTTGTTCCACAGCTCTCACAAGTTTGAAGCCGGCAACATCACAACTACCTGCGGCTCAATAGGAGTGCCCTGGAGCCAATAACGACTGTGATCACGGTTCCATTCGGCATGACCAGCTGTGGCGCAGGGCTCGCTGCGGGTCAATGCTAGCAAAGAGCGTTGTGAGATACATATACGTTCCAAGACGAGCGCAGTGACGGCGAGGGGCTATGGCTTACACAAGCCTTGCACCCAGGGCGAAGTAAAAAGAGTCCCAGTCATACCCTGGCACCCGTCGACCAGTTGTTTCCATCGGCGGATGTCGATGAAATGCTCACAGCCTAAACTGCTGTGCATAGTCATGCAAACTTAAATTGGATGTTTTCCGCTGGGGCCGGATGTATTTTCTATCAGGCTGTAGCCGTGGCCTTCATTAGAACATCCACCTTGCCGTCAAACCTCCGCCATCTAAGCAAGAAAGCAAAAACTGACGCAAGATGTCATATCGCGCGACAGAGACACGCGAAAGCAGTAAGTTCAGCGAAAGCTAATCCGGGCCAACGTCATCCGTGAAGTGGAGCACCTCTGAAAGTGGCTTGACAAACCCGGTGTGTGGTCATAAAAGTCAAACCGGCAGTGGAGGATGTGTGGTCAACTTATAGATCTAGAACAAAGCATGCCCATAAGGTATGTACTTTCACTCCACGAGATTTAACCAGCTAGTGGTTATTTCTGACTGGCCGGCTGCGAGCTGATGAGCTTTCTTGGGATGCCTATTTCAGGATACCACCAATGTTCATTGGCGCGGAAGAGGACTAGGAGCCAGACCTCTTATCATCACCTCGCCTGTGGCGATCATACTGCTGACTAATTTGTAGGCGCATTTGGCTTGAAGGAAATGCCCGGTTAGCCAGGACCTTCTGCTACTTGTGTGATTACAGGGTGTTGTAGCAGCACAAATCGCAGGAAACATCAAGGTTGATATGTTCGGACAATCATAGTCATCTCAAGAGCAGAAAATGCAGTTGACCACTCTCCGACCTGCAGAAAGCTTCGACAATCCTCTGGCAAGGCGAGAGGTCAACGCTGAATCGCCGGGTGCGTTTTCGTGTTCGCTGCTGGTTAAGCGTGTTGCAAAAAATTGAAGCCATCCATACAGATGGCAGGTCGCAGCCAAGAATGCACGGCGAAGGTGCAATGATGCACTGATGGGCGCCATCGTGGCCTCACAGCGCTCTATGGCTATAGTACGGCCGCGGAAGGGTCGTTGCCATTTTCCCGAGATCTGTCTAGGAGCCAACATGTTTGTATGGCATCCGAATGTCTCAAAGGCTGCTATCGAATCTGCTCAAGACCACCTCCAAGAGTACAAGCTCACCAGCTCCGAGGGTGGGGCTGGAGTTTGTCTTTGACTTGTTATCTGAGCGGCCTGTCCGTTGAAAGAGCGCTGGCCTTGGTACATCGAAGTGCCGAAGGGTGGGGGCAATCCTCCTGAATACTTGTTTCCCGAAGCATTTACAAGGGGCGTAAGCTTTCAGATATTTCGGGGATTTTCTGAACAAGTTGTCCTACGTCCCTCGCCTGGCCTCCCGAAAATCTCTGGCAACTACTTCCAAGCACATCAAGATTCTGGACGATGCGTTCGCAAATATCCCATCTGAAGATGTGGCCTTTCGAACAAAGAGGCCACAGGTCAACTCGAGGCAAGTGGGCGGGGTGGGGGGGGGAGCTGGCACCTTCGACGCTCTCGAATCTACATGGAGCCGCGAACAGCGATCAATGTCGCAAGTTTTGTCTGACTTTCGGTCAAATGAATGGACTTCACCGGCAACTGGGCTAGATCGCCCACTGGTGAATGAGGATTGTTGGTCATGTTATCCACGATGTCATAGATAAAGTAGTCACACGCTGGAGGGGGCGCCGCCGCAATCCTCATTTCGGCCCGTGAACAGAGTCATCCACTGTGCATATCATATGGCTACAGTTCTCCACGACCAACAACATCGCACGGTAGTACAGAACCGGTCCTCGCTTGCTACGCAAGGCGAAGGCATTGGGGGCCGAGTGATGGTGTAGTCCCAAGACAGACTCCAAATCTGGTCACGGGGAGCCGATCAAGTGGCAGAGACCTTCGAGGCACTGGATAGAAGGATGGGTGAAGTACCTGGATGGCTAGTTAAAGGCATGGAGAAGGCCTTCGTCGGCATATACGGTCCCCAACAGTCTCCCTAGAGGGGAGAACGGAAGATGCAGATACTAGCTGCGAAGGCGGGGACCGGGGGTCCTTTTCGTAGCCTGGAGTTTCTTCGTAGAGTGCTTCTACAGGCCAAGTGCGAAGCACGAAGAGGACTTGCTGGCAAGTGTGGACGATCGAGAGTCGATTAACACAGGACTGGCGAACACACTTTTATACGATTCTTTGTCAAGGGACGCTCAGCCCTGTACGGACGACGCCATAATCAAAAACGGCTGTAGCAACAGCACAAAGGAGTATTAGATCAATGATTGGGTACTGTACAATGCGAGATCTGGAGCTCGCTCTTCGCTGTGTGCTCCGAAGCCGAATAGCTGACGAGATGACGAAATGGAGGTGCAACGAAGGCTATTGTTGGTGGCACGCATCAAGCACCGCGGGCGGTGGCGGCCAAGATATGTTCGCGCAGGGCTGTATGTGGCTAACATTCTGCGCTGGTGTCGAAGAACACATAAGAGTGTCCAGGATTGCCAACTAGCAATGGCAGAGTCGCAGAACGCTGTAGCATCATACAGAGCTCAGCCTTTGCGCTGCTCTCTTTTTTTTGTTTTTGTTTCGTTTCCTGTTTTCTGCCCGCTCATTTTACGCTTTTTTTGTTTTTCCTCAGTATGGCCTTTCGGCCAAGTGGGGGTCGTATCATAAGGGCCTTCCCTACAGGCCCGAGGTCATGGCAGTAGAGTACTCTCTCCTACGGTTGGTCGAAGAGAGCCGCTGGCATAGTATAACTCGGTGGTCGGTTCAGTCGATTTGTAGGACAGGACACATTAGATCTGCCGTTGGCGTCCAAGCCAG
>RYFJ01002186.1:0-236776 GCA_003991445.1 Oryza meyeriana var. granulata
ATGTAGAAATAGCAACATTGACATTAAGTCTATGAATAGTCACGTACTCATTGATCAATAATATAATGTCTATTTCCAAGGAACAAATCAACATTATAAACATAGCATTGATATATTATACATCTCCATAGTTGCCGCTAGGGCATGGATCACTGAACAAAAATCTGAATAGCTACTCCCGAAAGGATTAGGTGTAGCCCCCAACCTTTGCTTAATTGAATGAAACAATTAACATAAAGTTTCAAAGATCTTTAACTTTAAGTCTTTCCGAGTAATTATATTCTTAGAAAAATTACACCCTGCAGCATGCTATATCAACTGCAAAAATTTTTGCTCAAGGCAATTTGGCTAAGCATGTAAGCCAAGTACCACTATGGATTTAACCCAATGTTGGTCAGATTTACTGGGACGATGATCGACCTCCCCAAGTAAATGGAGATTGGCTATCATCCTTATAAGACATATCCCAATACCTATTAATAAGGCAGATACCAAAACACATGCTCAAGTAATAGCTTAACATGTATAGGCATATCTGATTATTTAAGCATCCTATGAAGACGAACACCCAACTGTGAAATTTACACAGCTAGCTTCGGACCCCAAAGGGACATGCCTATTTAGAACTCATATCTTACGCGCCCATCCGAGCAAGGCCGGCCCAGCCAGCCAACCTGCGTAGGCCTAGAAATTCCGGGCGAGAGACAGAAAGATTCCCGGTTCTTTGCCCCAATCAACCAAAAACTTTTTGCCTTCCAAATCCACATGCAAACACCCGCGGCTCTCCGCTCCAGGCTAGGGTTTCCACTTCACTCGAGCTCCCTTCCATAGATCCAGAAGATCTTCCCAAGTCCATCATCGATCCTTCCATTCTAGAAGTTTTCCCCACTTCTCAAGCTTCAAAGACTGCCGAAGTCTCTATCCGACTGCTCCCATGTGTCCCACACAGGAGGCATGGCTGGTGTCGACTCCTTGCTCCTCCAAACTCGCTCATCTGTAGAGAGGAAGAAATGCCTCTAGCTCCAGAAGCGCTCATCAAACGCGCGCTCGCGCAAAAGGTGAATCATTCCCCACTCTTGACTTCCCACGGGAATCGTGGTTTCGTGTCTTTCTTTGATAGGGGTTTTGCTCTCCCACTTCGATTTCTTCCAGGGCCATCTAGACTTCTACCAGATTGCAAGCTCATCCACCTCAATCCCAACTCCATCGTCAGTTTCCTATTTTTGTGACTCTTGCTGTGAAGCTTCTTAGGGTCGACCCCACTTCAACCTCTTTCGACTTTTTCCACATCAAACCCAACTTCTCCAAATTCCAATCCCTAGGTCATCGGGGGAGCTGGGTTATAACTTGCATGGAGATGAAGAAGTTTATCTCCATGTCCCCCTCAAAAACCTCGCTGAAAGGGTGGCACAAGAATGGTACTGGTGCCAACCCCGAGGCCCTCCTTCCATCCTTCATTGCGAATCTCCCAAAATGCTAGAGGCTGGCTCCCCTCCCCTCGAGGGGGAATGTGCAGGGTTGTAGTTGGTGCGAGCAGATCGAGGCCCTTGAAGAAGAAAAGGGCTGACAAGACCTTGGGTGGGCCAGGTTACGTCTGGAATTCACCGCATCTAGCCCCTGAAGGCCAGGAACCACCTGGGTACGAATACCAGGGAAACATGACACAACTAGAGATACCCATGATTGGGTCGACTGGGATGTGGTGACACTACTACAAAATTGATTTTCGGTGACATTAGCCATTTCAAAACGCCAGTGCCGACCGAAAAAAAATGCCACCAACGGTAGGTAGGCCGCGGGGTGGGCTGCGACCGCCAGCAAAAAGATTATCGCTTGAGGTGGCCACTAATGTGGCCTACCTGCGAAGACTTCATCATTTTCACAGGGCGGGCCACGTTACACGCCGCCTAGCTTTAACGCGGCGGTGCATAACATGGACCGCCAGTGAAAATGGGTGCCATTTTCGCTAGCGCGTCCCCTTAAGTGGCCGCCAGCCCGTTAGTGCCATGGCAGGCAGCCACATCAGTGGGCCGCCAGTGAAAACCCCCTTAATAATGCCTTCTTCTTCCTCGAGCCCTGTTCACTAGAGCTCGAGATTTCTCTGTCCTACAAAAGCAAAATTATTAGGGGGAAGGTTTTGAACTCGAAATCTTTGGTGGATTTTGGTTTCTAATTCTAAGGTTAGATCCTTGTTCTCCTACCTTCTTTATGTAGTTTACTTTTAAATTTGTGTTTTAATTTAGAGGATTTTGTAATCATGAATAGTGTTGTTATGTGCCCTAGATCTACAATTTTTAATTGGCACCTTGGAGCTTAATTTGGCCCAAATGTTTTATGCAATCTTAGAGCAATGGTGTTTACTCATCCATCAATGATGATTGTTTAGCTAGACACGGTAGTTTTTGTGTATATTAAGTTAGTTAGATTTGGATCTAGTTTGGAAAAGAAACACTAGCATGTCTTATTATTTTTTTGTAGATCTAGATTTGATTACTTGGATCTGGATATTTTTTATCCTACTTTGTATGGAATTTTTGGTAAATCTGGATATTTTTTATTTGTGATAATTTAATTGAACATGATTACTTTGTATGGAATTTTTGGATAATTGTACGGAATATAGTTAATGTTTAGATATTTCTTTATTTGAACGCATTTCAATGCAAATACAAGAATTTGTACCATATCCGAATTGAATTTTATGGAGGCATGTAAAAGTTCGACTAAATTTGCAGATGGCAGGGTCATGGATGTACGATACACCAAGATTTCATACGTCATATATTACGGGAGTTTCTAAATTCATTGATGCTGCCAAGGCGCATGCTGTGAGTAAGAAGATCAAGGAAATCCATTGTCTATGTGTTGACTGCAAAAACTAGAAAGTATGGGGTTGCCTAGATGTAATCAAATCACACTTGGTGATGCGTGGATTTGTTAAGAACTACACATCTTGGTCTTATCATGGCAAAGAAAATGTATCTGAGAGAACCGGCATTGAAGGCGCCAAACCCCAAGAGGATCGCCATGAACGTTTCATAGATGATTGTCGCTGTGTTATAGTAGATGAATCCGATCACCGTGATTTCGATTTAGAGGATGATCATGTTGTGATGGATGGGACTGATGGCTCTGGTGACAATGATTTCGATTTAGAGGAGATGCTGCGATACACGGAACCAGAAGTGCTATCAGGTTCTACGAGAGGTTTAGATAATTTCGAGAAGTTACAGAAGTCAGCTAAAGAACTTTTGTACAATGAGCCAAAGGATTGTGACAAGGAGTTCACTGTGTTGCGTTCAGTGCTTGAACTTTTGAGATTGAAGGCCAAAAACAGTTGGTCTGACAGTAGTTTTAATGATTTGTTAGGTGCATTAAAGAGGTTGTTGCCAAACCTTAACTCCCTGCCAACCAACACATACCACGCGAAGAGGCTTATCTGCCCATTGTTTCTAGGTGTGGAAAGGATACACGCTTGTGTCAACCGCTGCATCCTGTACCATAAAGAGCACGTAATGTTGGATAGGTGCCCAACGTGCAAAGCTAGTCAGTACAAAACTGGTAACCAATCTTCGGAGGATGATGCTATTGGTCAAGAGGATAACTCTGCTTCAATCGAGCAAAACAAGAAGAAGATTCCTCAGCTGGTGATGTGGTAGTTGCCACCCAAAGATCGCCTGAAACGTTTGTTCTCGAACCCTAGGGATGCTGAACTAATGCGTTGGCATCATGAAAAGCATAAGAGGGACGGGAAGCCTCGTCACCCAGCCAATGCTTGACAGTGAAAAAATTTCAGTGCAATGCACCCAGAATTTGCAGAGGATCCAAGAAATGTAAGGTTCGCACTAAGTACAGATGGCATGAACCCTTTCGATGACTTGAGCAGTTCACATGGCACTTGGCCAGTTTCTCCTAACCATGTACAACCTTTTAACATGGCTATGTCAGAAACGAAAATACGTTTTATTGTGCATCCTTATACAAGGCCCCAAACAAACTGGTATTGAAATAGATATGTGTTGATGCAGTTTAGGGCCAACACATCGAGTTGCGCTAGAACGCACGGTCATCGAAATCACCTCACAGGAAGCCCCTGCGCAAACCAGCTAGGCCAGTTTGGGAAATAGGTCAGGCCATTTTCCTGAAGCTGGCCGTAAAAACTAGAACCACCACCCCAAGAGGGAACCCGTCAAGGATGATGTGCCTAGGGTTGTTCTGAGATCGGCAGGCCACTCAGAACGTCCCAAATCGCCGTGGAGACGAAGGAGAAGCAAAGGGGGTTGGAAAGGCTAGGGTTTGGAGGAAATAAAAAGTAAAGGTATTTTGATTGATCAATTGGATAGATACTCAATCGGCTATGGCCCTTTATATTTATAGGGTGGGGAGGTCTTGCTGCTGCAAGGAATTCCAATTACAAGTCGTGATCTATATGGATTCCTTGATCCTACTCGGACTGGGTCCAAACCAGTCAGGCTGGTTTGGGAAACCGGTCAGACCGGTTTGTATTGCCAGATCGGCTACAGGGCTAAACCAGCCAGACCGGTTTGGGAAACCGGTCAGACTGGTTTTCCTAGCCAGATTGGCCTTGTGCCAATTTTGGCCACCAACATATTTCCCCCTATTTTTTGGTAAAGCTTGCATTCCAGAAAACATGTTAAAACAAAAATAAATCTAAGGGCGATGCTCGTTACATAATTCATCGGCCTTTTTGTTCCAAGGGCGATATTTGAAGATACCGGCCATATTACATCAAGCATCTTGCCATACACTTGGATAATACCTTTTCAAGTATCTACCATTAAGAGCTTTAGGTCGCCGCTGACCTTGCAAAGTTTCCATCATATAAGAATTCCCGAAGATCACTTTGACAATTTTATACGGTCCTTCCCAACTTGGAGACCATTTACCAAATTTGTTGCTCTTCGCCCCTATAGGTAGAATTGTCTTCCAAACCATGTCACCAACCTGAAAAGACTTTTCTTTTACTTTCTTGTTATAAGCTCTCGCAACTCGGGCTTTATCTTTCCCAATCTCCCCCAAAGTTTTCAAACGCTTGTCGGTTACCTCATCAACATTATCCATCATCAAGTTATGATAATCAACAGCATTAAGATCATTTTGCTTAGCCAATCTATATGCATCCAGATTCACCACAACAGGCAAAACGGCCTCTTGACCATACACAAGCTCAAAAGGAGTAACTTTAGTAGCACCATGTCTAGATATGCGACGAGCCCACAAAGCTTCAGATAAAACCTCATGCCACCTTCTAGGATTATCTTCTATTTTCTTTTTAATGAGCTTAATCAAAATCTTGTTACTAGATTCAGCTTGACCATTAGCTTGGGCATAATATGGAGATGAATTGAGCAATTTAATCTTATAAGATTCAGCAAACTCACGCACCTCTTTAGATATAAATGAAGTACCTTGGTCCGTAGTTAAAGTTTGTGGAATGCCAAATCTATGAATAATATGCTCAGTAATGAACTCAATTACCTCCCGATGAGTCATATTCTTGAGGGAAACTACTTCGGTCCACTTAGTGAAGTAATCTGTAGCCACCAACACAAAACAATGCCCTTTTGATGACGAAGGATGAATCTGCCCAATGAAATCCAAACCCCATCCTCGGAAAGGCCAAGGCTTGATAATAGGATGCATCAACGCTGCGGGAACCATCTGAATATCTCCAAACTTCTGACACTCTTCACATCCTTTATAATACCGGAAGCAATCGGCTATCATGTTAGGCCAATAAAAACAAGCTCGCCTGAGGAGCCACTTCATCTTAGGAGCCGATTGATGTGTACTGCAAATTCCCTCATGAACTTCTCCCATAGCCACTCTAGCTTGATCAGAACCTAAGCACTTCAAAAGCAAATCCTCAGCGGTCTGACGATACAACTCACCATCAATCAAAGTGAATTTGAAAGCCCATCGTCAAATTTTTCTGTCAACTTTAGAGCTGGGATTCTGTAAATAATCAATAAGAGGCTTCATCCAATCACTGACTTCGTCCTCAACAATTTTTGATTGCTCAATGGCCGAAGTAGGATTACAACAGACAACCCGGTCAGATCGGTTTCAGAAACGGTCAGACCATTTTCAATCCGGTCAGACCAGTTGGGAGAAAGCGGTCTGACCGGTTTCTCTAGGACATAACCCTCGGCCTCATGAAACGTCGGCTCTTTTTCATGAAAATTTCATTTCCGAACATCATAGCTGGATGCTTGTTGTGCCAGAGCATTAGCCCTCGGATTCTCCTCTCTTGGTATATGATAAATAGTAAACTCATCAAAGCAAGATATGATATCCAAACATTTATCAAGATAAGCATTCAAAAATCCATCTAAGCATTGATATACCTTAGAAACCTACTGTACCACCAGTAGGGAATCACCATACGCTTCTACATGCTTTACTCCCATGTCATGCAAAATCTCCAGCCCAAACAAGAGAGCTTCATATTCGGCTTGGTTATTAGTACACTCATGTTTCAATCGGTTAAGAGCTTCAAAAACAACACCGTTTGGCAATATAAAAATAACACCAACACCGCAACCACTTTTGCAAACCGATCCATCAAAATGCAATTTCCACGGAGTAAAAGCAACATAACGGACGTCTAAATTAATGTTGTTATCAATATTATGCTCAACAATAAAATCTACTACAATTTGGCCTTTCATAGATTTCAAACGTTCACAAGCCAAATCGTACTCAATTAAAGCATAAGCCCATTTACCAATTCTACCACTTAAAATTGGTCTATGCAACATATATTTAATTACGTTGGTTTGACACGCTACTTATGCAAGTATTTGATAAACAATAATGCCTCAACTTGGTACAAGCATAATACAAGGACAAACACAATTTCTCAATGAATGTGTACCTCGTCTCAGCATCCAATAGTCGTCGACTCACATAAAGTAACAACATGTTCCTTGCCTTCGGTTTCTTGAGTCAAAACAGCACCAATAACCTTTTCTTCAGCTGCCACGTATAATTTAAAAGGAATACCACTCCTAGGAGCTTTGAGCACGGGCGGCGAAGATAAATAGCATTTAATCTTTTCAAAAGTTGTTTGCTGTTCTATCCCCAAGTAAATCCGGTTTCATCTTTCAATCGAAGAATAGGAGTAAAAGCATTCACCTTCCCGGACAAGTTACAAATAAATCTCCTTAAGTAATTTACCTTGCCCAAGAATTTCTATAACTCCTTCTTACATGTAGGAGCTCGTATCCTTCTAATGGATTCAATTTTCTTAGGATCTATCTCTATGCCATTTTCATGAATAATGAAACCTAAGAACTTTCCAGCCAATACACCAAATGCACATTTGAGTGGATTCATTTTTAAACCATATCGACGCATCTTTTCAAAAGCAAGCTTCAAATCAGCTAAATGTGGTTTTAAACCAGCCAATTTAACAACAATATCATTGATATAAATTTCCACAATCACACCAAGTAAGTCATAAAAAATCAAATTCATAGCCCTTTGATAAGTAGCACCTGTATTTTTCAAACCAAAAGTCATGACTACCCACTCAAATAAACCAATAGAACCTGGACATATAAAGGCCGTTTTGGATATATCCTCTTCAGCCATGAAAATTTGATTATAACCAGCATTACCATCAAGAAAGCTAATGACATTATGTCCAGATGCATCATTAATAAGCATATTGGCTATAGGCATAGGGTATTCATCTTTAGGAGTAGCTTTATTAAGATCACTAAAATCAATACAAACTCTGAGCTTACTCGAACCTTTCTTTTCAACAGGTACAATATTAGAAACCCATTCAGCATATCGACAAGTCCTAATAAATCCCGCCTCCAACAACTGATTAATTTCTTCTTTAATTCGGTCATACATAATAGGATTAAAACGTCTAGGAGGCTGTTTATAAGGCCTAAAACTAGGTTTAATTGGTAGCCGATGCTCAACTAACTTGCGGCTTAAACCAGGCATCTCATGATATTCCCATGCAAAACAATCGACATATTCTTTCAACAGCTCAATTAATTTAGCTTTATAATCAGCTTTCAAACTTTTGTTTACAAACGTCGGCCTTGGTATAGTACCATCACCAATATCAACCTCCTCTAAAGGATCAGCCGACGTAAAACCTTGTCCTAATTTACTCTCATCATCAAAGTCTTCAATGGCCTCGCACATATTGTTCTTATTCGTCCGATAGTGCTCAAGTCTCTACTGCAACCACTGTAGATTTAAATCCATCTAAATCACATGAGGTGGTTTAGCCGATTCTCAACCGGCTTTATGACAGCAGGAACAAAGCCATCTCTAGTAAAACTGATAAGCTCAAAATCTGAAAGATCTAATCCTGATAAGCATTTGACATTATCATGTATACCTATGGTGGAACTGTCAGCCATAGCAACACAAGCCGACGTATCACCATGCACAACCTCTACTTCATCGTCTATCCATTGAATTAAACATTGATGCAAGGTAGAAGGAACACATTGATTTGCATGTATCCAATCACGTCCCAGAATTAAACTGAAGTTACCTTGCGTCTCGGCGACGAAGAAAGCAGTAGCCAATGTCTTGCTCCCAATAGTGAGACGACGTCTTTTGCACCCATGGGCTCGCCTCCTCCCACACCACTGATAGTCATGTTGGTCTTGATTAGCTCCTCATCTGAACCTCCCAACTTCTTGAACAAAGAATAAGGCATCAAGTTGACAATCGCCCCTCCATCAATAAGCATCCGAGAAATCGGCTTCCCATTGATATGACCCTTCATATACAAAGCTTTCAGATGATTATCAGTAGCTTTTGGCTTCTAGAAAATAGCTTCCTTAGGTCCAAAATCAATATGAGCAAGATCTCCCTCTGGAATAATACGATAATCCAAATTGACATGCACCACACATACATCCACATTCATGCGCTCAGGAGATGAACCATAATTAACAAGCTGTTCATCATCCTTTTCCTGGGATTCCGATGACAACTTATCATCATAAACCATTGGAGTAGAAATACCAAAACCAGGCGCTGCTTCTGTCAAAACCGGTCTGACCAGTTCTGAAACCGGTCTGACCACCTTGGGAGAAACTAGTCTGACCGGTTTTGCTGCTGGGTGAGCATCAACCTTAATCTTCCACTCCTTCTTCTGCGGGATCATGGGCCTATATTTGTTGAAGTACTCATCTCTCTACTTCTCAAGCTCCTATTCCCTTTTCTCCTGAAAGCGAAGCCTCTGTAACTTTCTCTTTTGAGTGCGAGTCAAGCCCGGAGGACACCACGTTGGCAAGAAATACTTAGAAGTAGAACCACTGGTGCTGGCTTCATGATCATTGGTTGCAGGAGCCTTTTGGACAAATGTCTCAACTGAATCGCCAATGACAATCGGTCTTTTGCCATCATCCTTGTTAGGGACTAACATGCTTCCAATCTGCATAATATCATCAGTCGTAGTCCTCTCTGGATCAACATTAACCTTCTGCACCTCCTCTTCTTTCTTCTTGGGCCGATACACTTGCTTTGGAGGAGATGATCTGCGTCTCTGCCCCAACCGGTCAGACTGGTTTGGCGAAACCGGTCTAACTGGTTTCACCTGCTGATCCCAACCTGATCGGTGAGGTGCCAAACGGTTATGTGTAGGGCATGAAATCCTGTCAAGAGCTGATTTCCTTGGTTTCTTCCATCCTGGATGAAAAGATTGATATGGCACAGGATAGCAAGGCATCCACATCATCCCATTATATTCCAACGCCGGATATTGCGAGTTTGATGCTGAAGGAGCCCATGGCATGGTAGGATACTGATTTTGGGGAGGATGCAAAGTCACAACCTCACTCTTCTGTCTTATAGCTGCCCTTGGAGGTGAATTGGGTCTCCCTTGACGCATGGTAGTGACCTATTCTCTTTTTTACCGGCCGATCACATGTAACAACCCCTTGATTGACATACTTGGACATAAGTTGATCAAAAGTAGGTTTTCGCTTCATAACACTCCCTTGATCTTTTGCTGGAATTCAATTCCATGTGCCAATCTCTGGATGCTTCGGTTTCAGCATTCAGGGATGCCCCTGGTTAAAAAACAGCCCGGACCTGACCCGGAGTTCCAAATGTACTTGATGCCGGTTTGTCCTGCAATAGCAAGGCTCAAACGGTGGGTCTCTGTTTGATTGGGAAGACAGTCCTTGCCCCCCTGATGTCCAGAAGCTTTATGCGCACAGTGATTTTAAAAGGATTGCTCTGCCATCAGGAGCTTTTCATACACCACTTCCCTCAATCAACTTTTTGTGTCTTTTAAGCTCTCGGTCTTGGCTTCACCAATGACCACATTCTTCCCTTTGGTTGCTTCGGCATGATGCGGCCAAACCAGTACCTTGGGCTGCTGCAAATCTATGGTGTTGATAGGGAAAGGTGTCTTGTCCACTTGCATCTCATGAAGAGTCAATCGTTAGTAGCATGCGAAAAAGAATTATGAAACTTACAATATGCACGCTTCTTCAATTCCTCAAGTAAAGGCATAGCATGAGACATCTTGATGTTTCCGTTTTTAAACAATTCATCAAATTTACGATCACATTTAGAAACATCAAAAGTAAATCGCATTTCTTCTTGCCGACCCTTATGAGCCGGCTTAAGTGATGAACAAGAATATGTTTTAGCTTTTGAAGGCCATACAAATTCAGCAACGTAAACATCTTTGTCCTCATCGTCTGAACTATCAGATTCATACTCAACAACATGAACATTAGATCGATGAGGCTTAAAGCTTTCCTGAATTAAAGCTCTTATTTGCACTTGAGCAACCGAAAGAAAATCACCACCTTCTATTCTATCCCTAATAGAAGATCTCAATCCCTTAAAACAAATATCAGCAAGATCCATATCAGAAATTGACAAATTAAAGCAACGGTTCTTGGTTTCTTTGAATCGTCTTGTATAATCAGAAACAGATTCTTCTCTACCTTGCTTAACCATGTCAAATCTGTCAATTTTAATTCGGGACTCCCACTATAGAAATGATCATGAAAATTTTGTTCTAATTGATTCCAAGAACAAATAGAATTAGGAGCCAAAGATGAAAACCAAGCAAAAGCAGTTCCAGTCAAAGATAAAGAAAATAAACGGACTTTCAACGCATCAATGGAACTTACTTCACCTAGTTGAGCAATGTATTGACTAACATGTTCCCAAGTAGTTCTATTATCTTCACCATTAAATTTTACAAAATCAGGAACACGCCAACCAGTAGGGTAAGGAATAAAATCAAACTCAGCAGCATATGGTTTTTGATACAACTTAGAGTTACCAATATCCACACCAAGCTTGTTTTTCATTACACTAGCCAAATCCTCCCTAAATTTAAAAAATTCATTATTCCAACTAGAGTTATTTGGCTGTTGTGGCATTGTAGCAGCAGTATTTACTCTCTGATTTACATGAGGTGCATGATTACCATGAGCACGCCTTAAATAGCTATCATATACATCACTCGGTATTCCCCCCATAAGATGCATTTGCATTAGGAATAGGAGGTGAAGTGTACGCGAATGTGGTATAAGTTGGCACAAAATTAGCAATTTCATTAGTACGACCATAAGCGGCCGAACTAGGCATGGTAGAAAGTGGTTCAGGCTGCTCGGGCACCACCACCAGAGAACCGGCTTGACCGGTTTGATGAACCGATCTGGCCAGTTCTGCCATGTTCGGCAGTTGTGGCTGACCTGGTGATGTTTGACCCTGAAAAAAGTTCAATGGCATACTACACTGTGGATTTTTAGGAATTGCACTTGGTGTAGCTGATGTACTAGGTTGTATGACCTCATGTTGTTTAACATGGGAAGTTTCAGTATCAACAAGATTAACATTAGGTTCAATAGATTTCCCTTTTTCTAATCTTTCTATTCGTTCAATCAATGTTGCAACAAGTTCATTCATACCTTTAGTAACAGTATTAGATTTCACATTAGGTGCAGATGTGTTGGGGGGTGAATTGCTTACATTGCTTATTACCTCAACCTTGTTGTCGCTCATCTTGGACGCGGGCATCATGAAATCTTGCACTCTTGTGACTGTGCCCTGGCGGTCTCTCCTGAATCCCATCAAGAATTGAGATCTGAAATAAGCTTCCGCCGCCAAATAATTCTAATGCTCCTGTTCACTGATCTCTTCAATAGAAGCCGTGATGATGTTGTTCTTGTCGAGTTCCGTGTTAGATCCCATCTGGCTAGGGTTTGATAGAACGGTTTTAGCAACCAAATCTTTCTTCCCCAGTGGAGTTGCCAAAAATGTGTTGACGCAGTTTAGGACCAACACACCGAGTTGCGCTAGGACGCGCGGTCGTCGAAATCACCTCACGGGAAGCCCCTGCGCAAACCAGCCAGGCCGGTTTGGGAAACAGGTCAGGCCGGTTTCCTGAAGCTGGCCGTGAAAACCTAGAACCACCAGCCCGGGAGGGACCCCGTCAAGGATGATGCACCTAGGGTTGTTCTGAGATCAGCAGGCCACTCAAAACGTCCCAAATCGCCATGGAGACGAAGAAGGAGAAGCAAAGCGGGTTGGAAAAGCTAGGGTTTGGAGGAAATAAAAAGTAAAGGTATTTTAATTGATCGATTGGATAGATACTCAATCGGCCGTGGCCCTTTATATTTATAGGCTGGGGAGGTCTTACCCCTGCAAGGAATTCCAATTACAAGTCGTGATCTACATGGATTCCTTGATTCCCAGGAACAGGCCACATGCACAGCCGCCGGCACCAGCTCCAGCGCCAGCTCTAGCTCCAGTACCAGCACCGACAGGTGGATGGATCAGCGTGTCGTCAGGTGACGACGGCTCTCAGGGAGGCACCAGCATCCACGGGGGCTTCACTTCCACCAACGACAGCAGCTCCTTCAATGGGTCCCGCACCCACAGTGAGGCTAGCTCCTCGGCTCACGGTAGTGTGGACTATGTGTGATGAGGGCATCACTAGCTTGGATATGACCATAGCTACCTTATGTATTTATCAACCAAAGGTGCATGCTTTCTACGTAAGATTTACGTATTATATATTTGAACAACTGTTACTGCACCATGAGTTTTGTGTGTTCTCGTTTAGAGAAATACTTGCTTGGGTGAAGAGAAAGAGACCGAGCGCAAGGAACACATGGATGATCAAAGAAGTTGATTGGGGACCAAACCAAGACCTTACCCAAGTCTACTCCATCACCACGTCACTTTTGATCCATAGAAGGCAAGAGATGAAGTTCTGCATATTTTGGATTTGGATTCGGGCCTCCTGACAGCATCAATTTCAAACGGACCTAGCCGTTGATCCAGAAGGACTTTCAGGGCCCATAAGTACTTGTTGGAAATCTTATGGAGTCTACTTTCAGATGGTTTTGGTCCCACATCAAAATTCCTCCTGAGCTGTCCGGAATCATTGAAACAAGACACGTACCTCTTTTCCAGTCCAAGTTTGTTTTGGGCCCGTTGGGCTTATAATTGTGTCATGGGCTAAGCCCAAGGGGTGTGGACTCTAGGGTTAACCCTAGGACGTCCCAACTCATATAAATTCAGTAGCCGTCATCGTTTAGAGTGGGTTTTGCTTATATTATTCTGCCATTGCGCAGTTTCATTCACCGTCTAGATCGGGGGTTTGTAGAACCCAACTTCGTGTGCTAAACATTCATTGCAATTCAGATTGCGTTTCCTTCCTTGTTCTTGTGAGTTTTCTTCGATTGCTTACAGGGATAAACCTTCGTGTGAGGTCGACTACATGAGAGCGTGGCCGGTAACTAACTAGACGTGTGGATGTAGCGGTTGCGAGGTGACGATTGCTGATCAGAAGCCTCAAAACGTGAACATCTTCACGTTGCCAAATCGAACCTATCGGAAGATCGAGCACCCAGTCGCATCAACTGGTATCAGAGCACAGGTTGCTCGATAGGTATTATCTATTCCCATCTATCCATCTTTGTTTCTTTTACCTAGAGTCCAGAAAACCCAAAAATTTATTACCACCGTGTTCTTCGTAGTGTGTAGTTTATCCCCTGTCCAAACCCCTTTGTGCCTTTGCAAAATTTATTTCAGTTTCACTTTGTTGAGTCTGTGTCCTAGGTCAAGTTAGTGGGTCGCTGGTTTAGAGTCATATGTTCGTCAGGTTTCTAGTTCTAGCTGTTGCGTTGTGCGAGAGCCTGCCTTGAGAGATCGAGTTCTACTCGGTTTCGGATTGCAAGCCGCCTTGAGCTTTTAAACCGCTTTCGCAAGCCTTTTTAGATAGGTCGCAAGCCACCTTGTGTCAATCGCCCTGCATCGCTAGCCTCCTTGTCAGCCCCTCTTGACCTATTGGCACTTATACTCTAGCCGGAGCAACAGGGTTGAGCCGCGAACCCTAGTTTGGTGCTACCTGTCTTAAAACAGCCAATACACTTTTGTATATGGACTCGGAATTGGGCAAACTTTATATCTATGGACATCTACAGAAAATTTTACATCCGCTTCTCCCCGACTTGGTCAGGTTCAGCCAATCTAAAATAGCAAAATTTGGCCTGCAAGACTGAGTTTTCAAGCTCCGAAATTCCTGCATGCTTTTCAGAGCGCCTCTGTGTGTTTTTCCAGGGTCACTCCGTGCATTATATCGAGCTTCCAATTTTTGTGGTTGCTTCTTTTGTACTAGGTGTACTCCTAGAAGAGAAAAAAAAGGAAAAAAAAGAAGAAAAAAAGAGAAAAAAAGAAAAGGATAGAGAGCTGTTTTCAGTGAGCAGTCTTGTTGAGCTGATCTTTTAAGATATTCGAGAGACCTGGTGAGAGAGAGTTACCCTAAGTCCTTTGTTTCTTACTCTCGCTTGTTAGGCTGGTTCTAGGAACATGTCTCGGCCAGCGATTGCTTCAAGTATTTGGAACACTTATTTAGCTTTGCTATTATGTTATTGAATTTTGCTAACCCTTGCTACAATACACTGTCTTCCGAGATCCACACACTTCTGGTCAGTACAGGTTGATCCTTGCAATCGCACCCCTGCCGTCGTCAAACATCCCACCTCTCCGAGTCATGCCGCCTGCTTCAATTGGTAAGATTGTTGTAAGAGCAAGGTAGGACACTTGAGAGTGTGTTCTAGTGCCTAGTAGTTGATAGGGATCATACTTTTGTGCTGTTTGTTTCCTATTTTCTACTAACCATGGCAGGTGAGGTGAATGATTTCGCTGATTATGCTTCAAAAGAGGAGATCACAAAGCTGGATCAAAAGATTGAGGAAAATGCCGTGAATGCTATGCGGGAAGACCTCTAGGCTATAGTGGGGAGCATTACCACCCTCACTAATAGCATCGGGCAGCTGGCAGCAAACCGTCACCCAACACCACCACTTGTTGATGATGACAGAGGTAATGAAGAGGAGGAAGCCAACAATAGTGATGCACGCGCTGAACTTCATGACGAGTGCCTACGACAATGGCTGCGATTCAACCGGCAAGGTATGGGAGGTAACTGCCACCAATGGCAAGGTAATGATGACCCTTTTGCTACAGTTAAATTTACCTTGCCTTCCTTTTTTAGAAAATATGACACTGAGGCTTATTTAGATTGGGAGATGACAGTAGAGCAGAAGTTTAATTCCCATCTAGTCCTGAAATTCATAGGGTTAGACAAGCAACTAGTGAGTTCAAGGACTTTGCTATTATTTAGTGGAGTGAACTAGTTAAATCTGGCCTAGAACCTAACACATGGGATAGACTGAAGTGAGCTATGCGGGGTAGATTTATTCCTCCATCCTTTAAACGAGATTTATGAAAAAAGTTGCAACGCCTAGACCAAGTTGATAAATATGTAGAAGATTACTTTTAGGAGCTACAAATAGGAATGTTGCGTTGTGAGGTAGAGGAGGATGAGGAGGATAAGATGGTTTGATTTTATGGGGGTTTGAGACGTGAAATTCAGGACATGATTCAATATAAAGAATACAATTCTCTTAACCGATTGTTCCATCTAGCTATATTAGCTGAACAGGAATTGTAGGGAAGGCAGCCATTGAGAAGGAACAATTGGAGAAGCACGTCTACACTAAGGCCTTCCATTGGGCAAGGCAAAAGTATCCCTATTGGGAGTTCTACACCTTCCACCAATAGGGCACCATCAGCGCCATCTTCACGAGCTACCAAGGTATCTGAGAAGAGCCAAGGTAATGAGGAAAAGAAGAAAGAAGATCCACCTGTTGTTCCATGCATATTTCAAGATGGTTTAATTAAGAGTGCACCTACAGTTTTTGAAAATAAGAACAAAGGTAACAAAAATGGTGCTACATTCACTCAAGGTATGGACCATTCTGATGTGCTATATATGTCCACTAATCATGTTAGTTTAGAGCAATCACCAGTGGAATTGTGTGTTAAATTACCTTTGTCACACGTGATTTGGTTCCTATTTCTTGTGATAAAGAAGAGTTGTGCAATGCTTCACTTATATCCATGCCACAACTAGTGAATGAACATGTTAGTAATGTTGTTGAACCACCATGTGCTGATTTTAGACATGTTGTTCATATTGCTAGTGAGACTGAAGAGCTTAGATTGCTATCTTCTTTAAATACTTGGGGCTATATTCAATTTGATGATCTTTGTCCACTTAATTGTTTAGAGAAGAAATTATTTGCTAGATCTGATTTGCTATATCCTTCTCATGTGATTTTTCATGTCATTGGCAATTATGATAATAAAGGAGAATATAATGTGCATAGAGTATACATTTGTTCTAATTTTAATATACCTCCTTTTTATAATGATATATCTTGTCTAGAGGACCGCATGAATATAAATAATTCTCTATCTAGTTCCTCTAGTTGTTTAAATAAGTTGTAGGTTGATTTGCAAGAAGTGTTGTGAGCTGCACGACACTACAAAGTGTTCTCCATGTTTAAAAATTTCAGAATTCAACCATATGCACAACACTACCTCACCCTATGTTGTGAAAAATAAAGATATGTTCATCAGGCTTAATGACAAGGTGAAACCGCGGACGGTTTCCAATCAAGAAGGGGAGGATGATGAGGACATCACTAGCTTAGATATGACCATAGCTATCTTATGTATTCATCAACCAAAGGTGCATGCTTTCCATGTAAGATTTACGTATTATATATTTGAACAGCCGTTACTGCACCATGAGTTTTGTGTGTTCTCGTTTGCAGAAATACTTGCTTGGGTGAAGGAAAAGAGACTGAGCGCAAGGAACACATGAATGATCAAAGAAATTGATTGGGGACCAAACCAAGACCTTACCCAAGTCTACTCCTACATCACCATGTCACTTTTGGTCCATAGAAGGCAAGAGATGAAGTTCTTCATGTTTTGGATTCGGATTCGGGCCTCCTGACAGCATCAAATTCAAATGGACTAGCCGTTGATCCAGAAGGACTTTCGGGGCCCATGAGTACTTGTTGGAAAGCTTATGGAGTCTACTTTCAGATGATTTTGGTCCCACATCAAAATTCCTCCTGAGCTGTCTGGAATCATCGAAACAAGACACATACCTCTTTCAGTCTGAGTCTATTTTGGGCCTTGGGTCTTGTAATTATGTCGTGGGCTAAGCCCAAGGGGTGTGCACTCTAGGGTTAACCCTAGGATGTCCCAACTCATATATATTCAGTAGCCATCATTGTTTAGAGTGGGTTTTGCTTAGATTATTCTGCCATTGCAGTTTCGCCATCTAGATCGGTTTGTAGAACCCCAACTTCGTGTGCTAAACAATCATCTGCAATTCAGATTGCGTTCTTCCTTGTTCTTGTGAGTTTCTTTGATTTAAAACCTTCGTGGTAAGGTCGACTACATGAGAGCGTGGCCAATAACAACTAGACGTGTGGGTGTAGCGATTGCGAGGTGACGATTGCTGATCGTAAGCCTCAAAACGTGAACGTCTTCACGTCGCCAAATCGAACCTTTCGGAAGATCGGGCACCCAAACGCATCAACGTGGGCAGATCCAGGAGCCGCACCGACGACGAGGTGGGCGACGAGCAGGAATTGGAGTACAACTCAGATGACCGCAGGAACCGCTCGGAGCACTAGATGCGCCACCTTAGTTTTTGTCGACTTCCTTAGTTTGATTTCCTGTTTAGTTGTAATGTTAGGATGCTTGCTTTGCTTGGGGTTAGTTGGTGGCATACCGTCTGTTGTGGTATGTCTGCCGTGATTAGGAGTTGAATTGATTTTTCTCATGTTTCTCAACTAAAAATTTTAGTTAATTTAATTCAGTCACTTAATCATCACTCCTGTTTCTAAGCCACCTATTTTTCTCCTTCCCTTCCTCTGCTCTCCCCTTCAGATGGTGAACACAAGGAGTGGTACCTAAGCTGCCAGTGATGCCAACGCTACCAACCAGCGGGAAGGAGCACCTCGGAACCATGGAGCACCCAATCACGTGCCACCACCGCTACCAGAGAACCCAACGTTGGCACAGGTTCTGGCCAACCAGAACCAGATGATGGCCGTTATGATGCAGCAGAACAATCTGCAGCAGAGCAACTGTCGGAAGGTGGGACGAAGCCAAAAAGGAAAATAGAGGACATTCCAATAGTAAAGGAATACCTGAATGTGTTCCCAGAAGACTTACCAGGAATGCCACCAGAAAGGGAGATTGAGTTTAGGATTGGCACCTGGAACAGCACCAATATACAAGAGGCCGTATAGAATGGCACCAAATGAGATGGCAGAGGTCAAGAAGCAAGTTGACGATCTGCTAGAGAAGGGGTACATCCGACCAAGCACATCCCCTTTGTGGAGGCCATGGGCCCCGGGTACCTCATCACAAGCATATGGGCCACTCGGATAGAGGATGGGCCAAGTCTTATAATTAGAGATATAGTAGCACCCGGTAGATTTTGCCTTGTACAAAAAGAAATATACAATCTTAGCCGGGTAAGATGTATCTCTAAGAAGGAAATCCCTTGGCCGTATCCGGCTGGGATTCCTACCTTGTACCCCTGTCCCCCAGTATAGAAGGAAAGGTAGGGCGCCCCCTAGGGGCACGAGATTACAGATCATCAAGAGTTCATCAGAACCACCACCATAATCCTCAAAGGAATACATCCCAACTGGACGTAGGGTATTACCTCATAACGAGGGCCTGAACCAGTATAAAATGCCTCCGTGTTCCTTTGCAATCCACCGAGTTTTCCCTTGTCGAGTAGCCCTATAATCATATTGCCGGTGTAAAACATCGACAGTTGGCGCGCCAGGTAGGGGCTTCAGCGAGATCTACAGCAACAATCTCGATGGATCCTACATCAGGAGTCGATGGTGACAAGTTCTCCCTGGGAGACACAATAACCTTCGGAAGCCTCGACTTCATCGCCGACCAAATCAGCAATCTCACCTTGGCCGGTGCAGATCGAATCCAACCGCCCGAGGAACCAGCCGACTCCGCGCTAGTCAGCTCACAAGACGCTGCGCCATCTATCATCAATCCAATGCAGCAACCTTCAACTTCGCCGAGCTTTGGGACAACTCTCTCCTTTGGCGTCTGACTCGCGCTAGGCCTTGAGCCAGCTCGGGTTGGGCTAGGAAGGGGAGAGATCGTCAATCTCCCATGCAGATTCGGCGACGCCGCAGATCTACATCTTACGCGGTAGACCCGATCTCCTGTGATTCAGTTTGGACACGGCCAAACGCCGTTTCGGATCAGATCTAGGGAGGTCAGAGTCGTTCTTACTCTGATGAATTACTCGGACACCGACTCCAGGTCGGACAACGGTTCGAACACTGGTTTGGGCTCCAATTTGGCGAGTTTTCTCCTTCCCCGCGAGATCTTCATGGCTTCAACACCCCCACCGGAGGTGCACCGACTACAAGAGGAGCAGCAGGAGGAGGCACGCCGACTACGACAATAGGAGGAAGCCAACCACGTGGCTCACAACGATGGGCTATGCAAGGCTGGGCGAACCGCCCAGCAACAGATTCTCCAGACCAAAGTCAGCGACCAGGACGTCTTCGTCACGCCACAACAGAATGTCATGGCCGCTGCAACCCTGCTGGACATGCTGCAGCTCGGGTCTGATCACCAGGCCACCCTGACTATCGCCAAGATCAAGGCGATGATTACAGCTGCCACCTATCAGCAGCAACAGCAGTCGGACGACACACTTGTGCCGACCAACCGGTTGGGTTCTCCGGCGGCAGGATCATCTACGTCAACACGACGCTGGGCGGCTGGCTCTAGTCGGCCACACAACGAATCGCGGCAAACATCACTCGGCGACACTAACAACAACAACCAGCGGTGTCACCAGTATGATTGTCGCCCCAACCAAGACCTCCGAGTTCGTTTACAACACGACCTCTGACATGACATTAACGCCCGGCGCCGCCAACGCAAAGAAGAAGAGCACCGCCGACTGGAGGACGAGAACGAGCGTTTTGGTCTTTAGCACGAGTGGTTTATCCGCCGTGACTGGAGCCGGAGCCCTCACGAAGACGAAGGCGTCCCAGCTTTCACCCACGAGCTCCAGGACGTTGACTGGCCGTCGGGTTTCAAGCCTACGGGGATCGAGAAATACGATGGCAAAACCAACCCCGAGTCCTGGCTCACTGTATACACCCTGGCAATTCGAGCTGCCGGTGGTGACCATGAGGCCATGGCTAACTACCTCCTAGTTGCACTAGCCAACTCGGTGAGGACATGGCTAACAGGGCTCCCGAGGCGGTCAATCGGTTCCTAGGGAAAACTCAGGGAGTGGTTCATCGCTAATTTTCAAGGGACCTACGAGAGGCCGTCTTCCGAGTATGATCTATACCAACTACACCAGAAGAAGAACGAGTCTCTACGCGACTTCATCAAGTGGTTCTCTGAGAAGCACAATAAAATCCCAATGATCAAGGACGAGGCTGTCATCGCTGCCTTCCGCAAGGGAGTAAAGGACGCCCCATTCATCGCAAAGTTTACTTGGAAGCCACCATCCTCCGTCTGGGCTCTCTTTGACATGGCGAACAAATACGCCGACTCGGTTGAAGCGGTCGCCGAGGCCCTTGACGAGAAGGAGTCCCGGCAGAAGGACCAGAAGGCAAAAGCCAACAACGAGCAATCACAAAACAAGTCTGGCAACCGCAAGCGGAAGTCGGACAACGAGGTGGCCAACATGGAGCGAACTCGGCCACGGCCCCAACAGAACAACGACTACCAGAAGGTCATGAACGGGCCATGCCCCTTCCACCCCAAAGGCAAACACGCGGCCAAAGACTGCTTCATGCTCAAGAAGTTTGCTTCCGAGTAGGCTTCATCATCTGGCGCTGACAAGAGCAAAGACAAGCCAGAACAGGACCCGGCCAATGATTTTCAAAATCCCCAAGCCGAGCTCAACCACATCTTCGGAGGGTCGTCAGCGTATGGGTCTAAGCGCAAGCAGAAGCTAACAGCACGCCACGTCAACACAATCTCTACAGGAGACGCCCCCAATATTTGCGCTGGTCAAAGACGTCCATCACGTTCACCCGCGCTGATCATCCAGATCGGGTTTCGCACCTGGGACGTTATCTACTCGTCATAGACCCGGTCGTCAAGAACATCAAGTTGAAGAAGGTTCTCATAGACGGAGGCAGTGCGCTCAACATCCTCTTCGCCAAGACCCTAGACGAGATGAAGATTCCTCGTTCAGATCTGCGGCCGAGTACGGCGCCCTTCCATGGGTTCATTCCCGGCCTCTCTTCAACACCACTCGGGCAGATCACCTTGCCAATCACCTTTGGCACGTGGGATAACTTCCACACGAAAAACATCTACTTCAAGGTCGCCGACTTCGAGACTGCGTACCACGCGATACTCGGATGACCGATGCTCGCCAAGTTCATGGCGATACCGTACTATACATACATGGTACTCAAGATGCCAGGGCCAGTAGGAGTCCTCTCCCTCCGTAGCGATGTCAAGCAAGCCTTCACCTGCGACAAGGAGAGTTGCGAATTGGCTCAATCACAGGAGGCGGCAGTCGGGCGCAACAGCATTCGGCAAGCCGTCACAACTGAAGTCGAGGAAGATCTAGTTCCGGCCAAAAAAGCAGCGAAGTTAGGAATTTCAGCGAACTTGGACACGCAGAAGATCCCCCTGGACCCTTCCGACCCCTCCAAGACTGCTCTAATCGGGACCGGACTCGACCCCAAATAGGAAGACGCATTCGTCACCTTCCTCCAAGCCAACAAGGATATCTTCGCGTGGAAACCATCCGACATGCCAGGCATACCAAAGGAGGTGATCGAGCACACCCTCAACGTGAAGACAGACGCCAAGCCAGTCAAGCAATGGCTACGGCGGTTCGCTCAAAACCGCAAAGATGCTATTCGGGAGGAGATAACCAAGCTTCTCGTAGCCGGGTTCATCAAAGAGGTCTTTCACCCGGATTGGCTGGCAAACCCAGTTCTGGTCCGGAAGAAAAACGGTAAATGGCGCATGTGCGTCGACTACACCAATCTCAACAAGGCATGCCCCAAGGACCCATTTGGCTTACCAAGAATAGACCAGGTGGTAGATTCAACTGCCGGGTACGACCTTCTCAGTTTTCTCGATTGCTACTCAGGATACCACCAAATCAGCCTGAAGGAGGAAGACTGCCTAAAGACGTCTTTCATCACGCCATTTGGAGCGTACTGCTACATCACTATGCCGTTCGGTTTGAAAATCGCTAGAGCAATGTATCAACGCACAATTTAGCGGTGTCTACATACTTAGATCGGGCGCAACGTGGAGGCCTACGTCGACGACGTGGTTATCAAGACTAAGTCAAAAGAAGACCTCATCGCTGACCTAGAAGAAACCTTCCAGAACCTTCGAAGATTCAAGATGAAGTTGACCCTGGAAAAATGTGCCTTCGGTGTGCCATCTGACAAGCTACTCGGCTTCATCATCTCGCATCGCCCAGAGAAAGTCAACGCAATTACGAACATGGCTCCCCCGACTAACCAGAAGGACGCCCAGAAGCTGACAAGCTGCATGGCGGCGCTTAGCCGGTTCATTTCCCGACTGGGCGAACGGGGCATGCCCTCTTTCAAGCTATTGAAGAAAGCGGACAATTTCCAATGGACTCCTGAAGCCCAGCAAGCCTTCGAAGAATTCAAGCAATTTCTCACATCACCCCCCCTCCCCGTGTTGGCATCACCCATGCCCCAAGAACTGCTGATGCTATATTTCACAGCAACTACTCAGGTAGTCAGCATGGTGCTGGTGGTGGAGCGATCCGAACAGGGTCACATCCAGAAAGTCCAAAGGCCAGTCTACTTTGTAAGTGAAGTCCTTGCCGACTCGAAGACGAGATATCCGTAGGTCCAGAAGCTACTCTATGGCCTACTCATCACTATCCGAAAGCTGGTGCACTATTTCCAAGCACATCAAGTCACGGTGGTCACATCGTTTCCACTTGGGGACGTCCTGCACAACCGCGAGGCCACCGGCCGAATCGCTAAATGGGTGCTCGAGTTGATGGCGTTCAACATCACCTTTCAGCCACGGACAACAATCAAATCATAAGCTCTAGCCGACTTCGTGGCCGAGTGGACAGAAGTTCAAATGCCTACATCAACAGCGAAGCTAGAGTACTGGACAATGTACTTCGACGGTTCTCTACAGATCGGCGGCGCCGGGGCTGGCATCGTACTGATGTCGCCCACTGGCGAAAAACTCAAGTGCGCTCTACAAATCCACTTCCCGGCTTCCTACAACGTCGCCGAGTACGAGGCACTTATCCACAGGCTCCGCATTTCTATATCACTCGGCATACATCAACTGGTTGTGCGCGGGGATTCTCAACTTGTGGTGAAGCAAGTCATGAAGGATTGGACATGTCTCGACGATACCATGGCGGCATACTGTCAGGAAGTCCGCAAGTTGGAAAACAAGTTCGACGGGCTGGAGATAACACACGTCCTACGGCAATACAAGATGCTGCAGATGAATTGGCAAATATGGGATCCAAGCGAGAAGCGGTCCTGACGGGGATCTTTGTCGAGCAACTCATGGAGCCATCAGTCAAGAAGAAATCGGCGCTGGAGCAGTCGGGAGGCGAACATACCCCGGCGATAGACGAGGTGCTACACATATGTCAAGATTGGCGGACTCCTGTTCTCAAATTCCTCCTAGATGATGAACTCCCAGAAGATCGCAGCCAAGCTGAACAGATCAAACGCCGAAGCGAGAGTTTCCTAGTCGTCGGAGAAGACCTGTACCGAAGAAGTGCATCCGGTGTCCTCATGTGCTACGTCACCACCGAGGAGGGCAAGCAGATCCTGCAGTTGATCCACTTAGGCATATGTGGCAAGCACGCCACATCCAGGATGTTTGTCGGAAAGGCTTACCGGCAGTGATTTTTCTAGCCAACAGTCGTAACAGATGCAAAAGACATTGTTCACACATGCGAGGGTTGCCAGTTCTACGCAAGACAAACAAATCTCCCAGCCCAAGAACTCCAAACAATTCCAATCTCTTGGCACTTTGCAGTATGGGGGCTTGACATGGTCGGGCCTTTCAGGAAAGTGCTAGGAGGGTTCACACACTTGTTCATCGCAGTGGATAAATTCACCAAGTGGATTGAGGCCAAACCTGTTGCAACCATAACAGCGGCACGAGCAAAGGACTTCATCATGAGTATATTATACCGATTTGGGGTCCCTAACCGCATCATCACTGACAACGGTACTCAGTTCACGAGCGGCGTGTTTCAAGATTTCTGTGATGACTTTGGCATCAAGATCTGCTATGCGTCTGTGGCACACCCGCGTAGCAACGGGCAGGTTGAACGAGCCAATGGAATGGTCTTACAAGGTATCAAGGCCAGGATATTCGACCGATTACAACCATACGTGGGCCGGTGGGTCCAAGAGCTCCCATCTATTCTCTGGTCTCTCAGAACCACGGTCAGTCAGGCAACAGGGCAATCCCCTTTCTTACTGGTCTATGGTGCTGAGGCTGTGCTACCAACCGAGTTAGAGTTCGGCTCTCCGTGAGTTCGGGCTTACTCAGAAAACATCTCCAACAATATCCGATTGGTCGAACTAGATCAGTTGGAAGAAGTGAGGGATATCGCAACAATCCAGTCGGCAAGGTATCTTCAAGGCCTGCGTCGCTACCACAATCGCAATGTCCGTGGCCACGCCTTTTTGGTCGGAGATCTCGTCCTGAGAAAAATACAAACCACCAAATACAGGCACAAACTATCCCCAATCTGGGATGGGCCGTTCATTATGGCCGAGGTCACGTGGCCAGGCGCCTACCGACTGAATACCGAAGACGGTGCCCTCATCAACAACTCATGGAATATAGAATAGCTACGTCCTTTCTATACCTGAGTTTTACAAATTTCATGTGTATAGTTTTTCTCTGACTCACTACACCGCTTGTTTCAACCGAGTAGTCAGTCGGGGGCTGCATGTATTATATGTGCTTTGTCAATAATATACGAGCCTATTTTACTTAAGTTGTGAAGTTTTACTACGACTTTCCTACGTCTGCCCGAGTACAGCTTTCTGCGGTGAACATTTTTATTAAGTTCCTATAGATCAACTCGGTGTAGGCTATATGGTTGAGTAAAGCTAATGACAACTGAGTAATAGTCTAAAGCTTGGCGGCATTGCACATATATTTACACATGTCCTTATAAAAATCCACAATATACCAACTACATGATGTACTGTTTTTACAGACCCAGGTCTCGGGTGATAATCTCTGCAGTCGGCCTCGCCTTGGCTATCAGCTCCAGCGCCTCCTCAGGAGTTGTCTCCTCAGCAAACCCCTCCCCGATGGCTTCAACATATGCCCTTGGGTAGATGGACTTGGTCATCGCCAGGGTTCGGGCTACGCTGACAATGACGTGCTCATCCGAGTACCTCTTCAGGGCACTCGGTGCATCCTCAAGGCACGCCTCCACTTGGGCGATCGAGCTGTAGCTGATTCCCACGGGGCAAGGATCCATGATGTCAAGGAGCCCTTTCACGGACCCGAGGAGGGCTTCCCGTGACTCCTTGACGACAAGTAAGCCTGAAATTGGGCTTGGAAATTGGCTCTAGCAGCTACCCGGGTTCACCGACAAGTAAACTTGTTAGGTAAAGCTGCAGATGGAGTAATTAATGGATTGGTTAAGATCATTGTCAAAAGGGAGACTTACTGTCGTAGTCAGCCTCCCACTTGGGTATGGTCCTCTCCAGTTCGGTTTTTTCCTTCTCAAGCTTGGCGTTGGCCTCCTTCAACTCGGCCTTCTCTCGCTCAAGCTCGGTATTGGCTGTTGTCAGGTCGGCCTTGTCTTTTTCAAGTTCGGCCCTGGCTCTCTCGGCCTCCTTCCGCTGTTCTTCTCCCTCTGTTCGGGTCTCAACTCGGCTTCGAGGGTTGCACGATAGATTAGTCAAAAACTTGATGTCGCAGTCAAGACACAACTGGGCAGTCGGGAAATAACACAGCTGGAGAAATATATTAAGGATTTGGTCAGGAAGAAGTGTTCTGGTGGCTCACCTCTTATCTCCTTGGCTTGGTCCCAATTCTCACTCCTGAGCTGGGTGACAGCCTCCCTCAGCCAAGATTCCCTTTCCTGGCTGTGCCCTTCCACCTCGGCTTTCAAGGCTCGGAGTTCGTCCAATTCTTGGAGTTGGGGAGCGATTCGGGTCAGCACCTTGTGCATTTTCTCCAAGCGATCAACAATCTTCTACTCAGGGAATAACAAGTCAAAGCAGAGTCAGGCGTCAAGAAACACTACCGAGATTCCAATACAACGGAAATCATACTTGAATCCCCTGGGACACGACGATTGTGGCACGAAGCAAGTATTCACGCTCCTTTTCTGCTGCCACCTCATCGACCTTGTAGCTCCACGTAGTTCCATCGGGCACCGTCTAGTGGAACGTCCTCGGGAACTTGCGCGGTGGGACCTCGATCCTGGGGAGGTCGGGTCTGTCCAAAGGAAAGGACAGCGCCAACGACGATGGTGACTAGGATGGCAACAGGGTCCTAGCCCCCAACTCGGTGGCCTCCGGGGCGTCGGGGGCTGGTTCAAGAGCTGCAAAGATGGCTTCGACAACGGGCGCCGGCTCAGGGGCTGGAACAGCGGCTTTAGCAACCGCCCCTTGGTCGGCCGGGATTGGCAGCCCTGCAGTCAGGGCAGTCTCAGTTTCTGAAACTAGGGCCGCTGCCAGCCCAGCGGGAGTGCTCGCCGGCGCTAGATCGGTCGGGGTAGGCTCGACAACAGGGGTAGTCGGCGGGGTCTCCTTAAGATCAATGTCGGCCCGCTTGCTGCGTAACAAGTTGAACATCAAGGTGCTACAATGCTGAAAATGATTTTCAGAAGACCCAGAATGGCCTACCTCTTGGAGAACTTGAGCTTCTGTCTGGGAGATCCAGAGGGCGGCACTAGAGGGCTATTGGCTGTCGGGCCTGAGGGCGCGGCAGTCAGCGGTGGCATTTCTGTCCTGGTCGGCCCCGTTCATGGTGTGGTCGGCTGGGGCGCTCGGGTACTCGGCGACGCTGGGGTCAACCTTGTACTCGGCTGCACTTGGATTGGGCTCGATGATGTTGAGCTCGGTCGCGCCGGTCTTGGTCTAGGACTCGATGGCCTGGGTGCTGTGCCGGTGGGGTCTCTTATCCTTAAACTCCCAGCTGCGGCACTCGGCCTCACAACCTTCTCCTTGCCCCGATCTACAATGGGTTTCTTCCCCACTCTCTTGGAGTTAGGCTGGGCGGCAGAAGGACTTCTTGGCCTCTTCTTTGACTTTGTGGCCGACAATGGACGGGAGTCATCATCAAACTCCTTGCACCACTGCAAACGATTCAACAGTATACATTGCACAACGCTGAGCAACTATGGATACATGTCTACAGACATTCATCAGAGAAGAAAAGCAAGGGTTACCTCGGGACGAGGCCGGTTTTGGCTATAAGCCGCGATGGAGCGTTCTGCATCCTCGGTTTCGATCACCCCATTGGAGAAATCAGTGAACAATATTTCGGTCACTTTCTGCTGGTCAATCACCTCTCGGCTTTCTCGGTGTTGATGCCGAAAACCGCCGGGTGTGCCGAAAAGCTTGCTGACGATCTGGTTCGGCGCCTAGAGACACGCGAAGGCCTGGGAGATCTGCTTAGCTCCAGTGCAGGTCCTAAAATATTTGAGGTTCGCGGGCGTGCCAGTCAATTTGACCCAGCAATTGACATGGAGATGAAGAAATTAGATTACTGATCCAATCGGCCAGCAAGCCGATACGGATTCCTTCCAGCCGATGCCGCTATGCTCGTGCCCGGGCCTCTGCCTGTACTCGCGCCCGGGTCTCGTGCTCACGTCCGGGTCCTTGTTGATCCTCGTGCCCGGATCGGCAGCAATTGCGCAATCGGCTATCGGCCGATACGGGCTGATATAGACTCCTCGTAGCCGATAGCCGATGGCACCTGTGTATCGGCTAGGAAACCGATAGTGCTATGAGCAAATAGACAAGATGTCAGTATAACATGTGCATCGGCTAGGAGCCGATTATCAATAGATAAGCAAAATAGTAAGCTAGCCGACTGCCGAGGAAACACATATGCATCGGCTAGAAAACCGATGATAATATAGATGACCAAAACAGTATGGATAATACAGTCGGCTTTATAAAAAGATAACCTATCGGCTAAGCACTCCGATAGAACGTCGCATATACACCGATCAGCCCGACAAGGATAAATCTATTATTATCGATCTAGTAGTTCAAACCTAACTGATGCAGCAAAGATCGATAATAGTAAAGGAACCTCAACGAGCCGATAGACCTAATGCAACTGTGATGAAAATAACTTACCGGCTATACATTCCGATAAGACGCTTGCGCAAAAACCATCAGCCTAGCAGGAACGATTTATCGCTGGCAGTTCAGTAGGTCGGACCCAACCGATGCAGCACGAACTGATGATAAATCGCCCCCAGTAAACTGATAAGATCTACGCACGCGTGATGTGGTATACCTGATCGGCCTAAGAGATCGGACCGAACCGATGCAGCCGTAGACAGGGCAGATACACCTGGGTAAGGGGTGACGAGTCTTACCCTCTCGCAGGAGTTCGGACCTAACCGATGCAGCCCCGCTCGAGAAGCAAGAACCCGTCGAAAGGTTGGCGATGCGCCGAAGTTTAATTGATCGATTGATAGCTTTACAAGGTCCCCGGGCATACGTATATATACCCCGGGTTACATGAGTCCTTATAGGACACGATATATGATTTCCTATCTATAACAGAAAACGCTAACGAGGCCTGACCGAACACGAGGTCAGGTTTCCTAAAAGAGATAAACCTTTTCCTAATAACTATAGTAATTAACTGCCATAACGTGGTCTTCACGATTCCTTCCCAAGCTCGAACTCTTCTGGATTAGTTTCCAACGGCTGATATCGCTTCTTTCCTTAACCGAACATGGTAACGAACCGTACCAAATTTTGGCGTTAACACTCGGTCAGGGTCATTCTTCCCTTGGTAATCCCAGCAGAATTCGCTCCTCAGCTTCAGTGGCTGGATGCGCCGAGTCAGGAAGCGCTTGGCGACCTAGGGGCCAGTCAGGCCGGCTTTCGTAAATTTCTCCAACCTTGCCAGCAACTGATGCACTTGGCCCATCTCTTCAAAGGTTGGATCCGACGACCAACTGGGCGAGACTGCTGGAGGTGAGCTGGTGAATGGAGGCAGGGAGGGTTCTAGATCAGAACAGTAGAACCACTCCTTATGCTAACCTTTCAAGGAGGGTTTCAAAGGAAGATCGATATATACTTTCTTCATCTCACTCCTCAACTGAAGGCCAGCCCCCCCAATCACCTGGACTCTATTCTTGGAGGGTTGGGGCTTGATGTGGAATAAGTGCCTAAAGAAATTAAAATGGGGCTCTACACCCAAGTAGCACTCACAAAGAGTCAAGAAGATAGAGATTTGCAAAATTGAGTTGGGATTCAGATTCACCAACTCTAATCCGTAGAAGCTAAGAAGACAGTGGAGGAATGCAGAGGACGGAAGAAACAAACCCTGGTCAAAGAAAGAGGCAAAAACAACAGTTTCGCCGGCTTGGGGATTTGGAACCGACTCACCCTCAGCCGCGTGCCAGTGGATAATGTCACAGCTTTGCAGCCGCAGCGACTTCTCCAGCCTTGCCAGCTTCGACTGGCTGCAATCCGAGGTCGGCCACCCCTCGTCTGACGCCCAACGCAATCTGGAACCTTTGGCATGGCTGGGGGGACAGGAAATTTGGGGGAAATGTGGTCGGGGGCTGGGGATGGACAAAGGAAAGCGGAATCGCTCAAGCTTTGATGGGGAGGAGCAAGCAATGGCGAACCCTAGCGGAGCGGGAGGTGAAATTTCGGCACGGAGCTGAGAAGACGAAATGATTGGTCACTTGGGGAAGATAGAGGAATCTTTTCTCTCTCCCCCAGCCTTTATAGAGCCTGTGCTGACTAATGGGCTTCGGCTTACACAGTCGGTACTGGACCACCAAGACATGAATTTCTACAGTAGCATGCTCAATATGGGCCATACACTGGCAGCGTTAAAATCGCGGTACAGGGGCTACCAACAGAAATCGATGAGGTAAATAGATATGCTTCATGAAGGTCTAATTGCTAAACATATATGTTTGGGTATCTATTTTATCCACCAGGTATTGAGGATATATCCTTACAAGGATCACAAGCTGGTCTTCATCAACATTGGGGATGCAGGTATCTCTCAAGTACAACTAACCACGCAATGGATTTATTTTCATGAAGTGGTACTCGGCCTACATGCTTGGCCAATAGTTTCCATGAGCAACATTACTCCAGCCGACATGACGCTGAAGAGTCTAACTTTCGAGTAGTGCACTACTCGGGAGAGACTATAAATATTTTTTCCAGCTAACATGATGCTGAGGAGTCTAACTTCTGAGTGGGACGCCACTCGGGAAAGACTATAAACCCCCTTTTCCGGCTGACATGAAGCTGAAGAGTCCCATATATGAGTGGCATCCTACTCGGCAAGACTATAAATAACATTCCGGTTGACATGATACTGAAGAGTCTCATATACCAGTAGTATACTACTCAGGAAAGACTATATGGTTGAAGATCTTTGACTTTATGTTTAATTGTTTTCACAATTAAGCACAAAGTCGGGGGCTACACCTAATAGGTGCGCCTATTCGGTGCACACTATTCACACATCTACATGAAGCCCTTCATAGCCTCGCTGCCAGCTGACATGAAGCAGGACTCAGGAAGAAGACGCACTCGGACAAAGAGTACTCGGGAGCAATGCACTCGAGCAATCTTTACCGTGGAGGATGAGCACTCGGCATCAGCTGTGACTCAACTATGAAGGTCTCAGGGGCTACTGTGGAGGCCATGGGCCCCGGGTACCTCGTCACAAGCATATGGGCCACTCGGATAGAGGATGGGCCGAGTCTTGTAATTCAAGATATAGTAGCACCCGGTAGATTTTGCCTTGTACAAAAAGGAATATACAATCTTAGCCGGGTAAGATGTATCTCTAAGAAGGAAATCCCTTGGCCGTATCTGGCTGGGATTCCTACCTTGTACCTCTGTCCCCCAGTATATAAGGGGAGGCAGGGCGCCCCCTAAGGGCACGAGGTTACAGATCATCAAGAGTTCATCAAAACCACCACCATAATCCTCAAAGGAATACATCCCAACTGGACGTAGGGTATTACCTCATAACGAGGGCCTGAACTAGTATAAAATCCCTCCGTGTTCCTTTGCAATCCACCGAGTTTCCCCTTGTCGAGTAGCCCTATAATCATATTGCCGGTGTAAAACATCGACAACCTTGGGGAGCACCAGTCATCCACAGCTTTGAGGAACTCAAAAAGAAGATAGTTTCGGCACCGGTCCTGATCTTACCGGACCCCAGGAAAGACTTCCAAGTGTACTGTGATGCATCCCGCCAAGGGCTAGGGTGCGTGTTGATGCAAGAAGGTAGAGTTATAGCCTATGCATCATGTTAGTTACTCCCCTATGAGGGCAATTACCTGACACACGACCTGGAATTAGCCATAGTGGTCCATGCTCTAAAGATTTGGTGGCATTACCTCATCGGTAACCGTAGTGAGATTTACACGGACCACAAGAGCTTGAAATACATATTCACCCAGCCAGACCTGAACCTCCGCCAAAGAAGGTGGCTGGAATTGATTAAGGACTATGATGTGGGGATACATTACCACCCAGGGAAAGCCAATGTCGTGGCAGACGCCTTGAGTAGGAAAAGTTACTACAATACCACTCGAGCAGAGTCATTGTGCAAGGAAATGCAGTAGGAATTTGAACGCTTGAATCTGGGCATTGTCGAACATGGATTCGTGGCAGCCCTAGAGGCCCAGCCCACGCTTTTTGATCAAGTTCGCGAGGCACAAGCGAATGATCCAGAAATTAAAGAACTTAAGAAGAACATGAGAGTCAGAAAAGCTCAGGGATTTACAGAAGATGAAAACATGACGGTATGGATGGGGGAACGTTTGTGCATTCTAGAGAATAAAGAACTCAAAGACCTAATACTCCGGGAAGCCCATGAGACGCAGTACTCCATTCATCCCGGAAGCACAAAGATGTACCAAGATCTTAAAACAAAGTTTTGGTGGGCCAGCATGAGGAGGGAAATCGCCGAATTCGTGGCACTTTGTGATGTGTGCTAGTGAGTCAAAGCAGCACACCAACGGCCTACTAGACTGTTACAGCCGCTCAAGGTCCCAGAGTGGAAATGGGAAGAGATCGGGATGGATTTTATCATCGGTTTGCCCCGCACATCTTCGGGGTATGACTCAATCTGGGTGATCATTGACTGACTCACCATGGTTGCGCATTTCATCCCGTGCATACAACGTATACGGGTAAGAAACTAGCTGAACTGTATATGGCTCGCATAATGTGTTTCCACGGAGTACCCAAGAGGATTATCTCCGATCGTGGTAGCCAATTCACTTTCAAGTTTTGGCAGAAGTTACAAGCATAATTGGGAACCCGACTGAACTTCAGCACAGCATATCATCCACAAACAGATGGTCAGACTGAAAGAGTCAATCAGATATTGGAGGACATGCTAAGGGCTTGCGCACTGCACTTCGGAGGAACATGGGATAAGAGCTTACCCTACGTGGAGTTCTCATACAACAACAGTTACCAAGCCAGTTTGCAGATGGCACCGTTTGAAGCTCTGTATGACAGGAAGTGCCATACACCCCTTTTCTAGGATCAGATGGGTGAACACCAGGTGTTTGGAACCGACGCACTCAAAGAGGCAGAAGAGAAGGTGGCCATGATACGGGAGCGTTTAATGACGGCTCAATCCAGACAGAAGAGTTATGTCGACAACCGTCGTCGGGACCTAAGCTTCGAGGAAGGAGACTATGTGTATCTTCGGGTCACACCACTCCGTGGGGTACACAGGTTCCAAACCAAAGGGAAGCTAGCACCTCGCTTCGTGGGACCCTACCAAGTGCTAGCCCGTAAAGGCAAGTGGCATATCAGTTGAGCCTCCCAGCTCATATGACAGGTATACACGACGTGTTCCACGTGTCACAACTGAAGAAGTGTCTAAGGATACTAGCAGAACAGGCAGATCCGGAACAGATTGAGATCCAGGAAGACCTCACCTATGTGGAGAAGACAATTTAGATCTTGGAGATCAGTGAAAGAAACACCAAAAACTGGGTGATTAGATTCTGCAAGGTACAGTGGAGCCACCATTCAGAAGAAGAAGCCACCTGGGAGCGAGAAGATGAACTGAAGTCCGCCTATCCCCACCTCTTTGCCAGCACATCCGAATCTCGGGGACGAGATTCCGTTTAAGGGGGGGTAGGTTTGTCACACCCTAAATTTAGCCACACTAAATTATACCTGAGAAAATGCCCAAGAAAAATAAATTTAAAAGGCCAGACGAATAAATTAAATGTGTAAAAATGCAAAATAATAAATTACTGTGACCGGGAATATTTTTCTTATGTTCCTCTTGCCATAATATATTAACAGGATTTTTATCTGAATTTTCAGAGCACAGGAACTATTTTTAATAAATCAAAAACGATTATCAGAATTAATTTTGCTCTGGAAATTATTTTCCATTTTCCATTCCTTCGGTTTTTCTTTTTCTCCTTTTTTTTTCCTCTTGCTGGGCCGCCGGCCCAGCACTGTACCGGCCTCCGCAAGTGTGGCCGCGTGCACCTGCGTCCTATGGGCCCCATCTGTCGGCCGTTCCGCTCTCGCTCGCTCTCTCTGCACTATGGGCCCCACTCATCAGCTCCGCCCGCCACGCTCGCTTGCCCCTCCCCGCTGACAGGCCAGGCCCGCCTATCAGCCCTTTCTTCCTCCTCCATCTGAATCGGGTGGAGGGGAAAAATCCCCTCCGCCGTCCGATCAGCGCCGCCTCCCGCCTCTGCGCGCGCCCGCGCCTGGTTCAAACGAGGGAAGACCGAGTCCGCACCCACTCCCCCACGTTCTCCGACGCGCTCATCCCCTCTCGCACACGAATCATGTGCACGACCCTGTCACCGCCGCCCTCAATCCAGAGCACGATTAACCCGTTATTGCCTCGATCTCGCTCGCCTGCGTGCATAAAAAGCTTCCTCACCTCCACCTCCGTCTTTTCCCCAACGTATTGAGCCTCCCCGTGCCCTCAAACACCACCGTCACCATGCACCCGAGCTTCCGCCGCCTTTCACCAACTCTAGCCGTCGCTCACCGCCGTTCTAGACGCCGCCAAGCCGCACCGCCACCGCCATCATCTCCGCAGTGCCGAGGAGTCCGTCGGCCGCCACTTCGTGGAAGCCGAAGCCCACCGGAATGCTCCGTCCTCGTGCACGGTGAGCTCTGGCCCTCTGTCTCCTCTCTGGCCAGCCAATTCCGCCGCGCCACGCCTCCTTTCTCCGTCCTAACCTGTTTCCCGTCTTCCCCATCTTCTAGAACATCTCGGCCACCGCTTCGAGCTCGTCCGCCGCCACCGGAGCTCTATTGCCGACGCCGTCCCGAAGCTGCCGCTGCTTCCACCTCGCCACCGTCGTCCCCGCGTCATCACGAGCCACCGGTGAGACCCCTTGCTGTTTCCCCGTTCCTATCCGCTCTCCGCGTGCCCGCCGCCACGCCATGTGGTCGCCTCCAGTGACCATTGGGTCACGTGCGCGCCACGGCCTCCCGCTCGGGATGGCCGGCTATGGCTGCCGTCCCCGGGGCTGTCCGATCCGCCGGGCAGATCGGGGCCACCCGTCTGGCACCTGCGTGGTCGCTCGCGTGGCTGCTGTGTTGGCGCCACGTGGCGCACTCATTTCCGGCTCGGTGGACCGAGTCCAACGTGCGCCACCCTCCTGTGCACCGCTGACCAGTGGGGCCCGCCTGTCAGTGCCAGCTTCCCAGTCCACTGACGCAATAAACTGATTAATTGCACAATAAATCGTTTAGTAATTAGTTTTACATTGGAAATAATAGTAAAACTTCAATAATTCATAACTAATTCATACGAACTCCGATTAAGCCCATTCAAATTGCATTAAATCTAGAAAAATGATAAGAACTCATTAAAAATACTTTTAGCCCATGTTTGATTGCCCACATGTACTTTTTTAATTATTTGTGCATTGCTTGTTATAGAATCCAACGCCGTCGACTCTTCCGTGTATTACGAGATCGTAGCTGAGTACGTTGAGCCAGACTAAGGCAAGTTGCACTATAACCTTGATCATTTTGTACCTGTTTTTCGCTAAATTGCTTTGTTTACTTAAATAAATTGCATTATTTTAATATTTCATGTGGATGGGTTATAACCTATATAATGATAGGATTGTGCCTTAGTTTTGAAACCTGAATCCTTGTCCCTGGGTAATAATATGATTAGATTACTATTCTTAGGATGCTTAGCCATGCTTAGCAACATAGCTCACCTAGGAATTAAATATTATCTTTTTATTTGATTCGACAGAAAAATGGAACTTTGGATAGGCTAATGTTAAATTACTAAAATTGGACCTAAATGGTGGGCTGTCGGTGTATGGTTATGCTTGTCGCACCCATGGCAATTAAGGACCGGTTCATGGGAACCACTTGGGCAATTACTTGTACTTTCCACAAGCCAGCTGTCGGACCCGGGTTTGACCCCGAACCCTATGTGTGTACCGTGCTAGTCCCACGATCAATTGCTAGCACACACATTCAACATTGGCATCATAATCCATACATCACAGGTTCAGCTCATAGCAGTCCAAACATAAGTCGTACAAGAGTCTAGACTTTAGCGATTACATAGAGGCCGACCGGCCAAATAGAACAGCATTTTAACAAAGAGTTCAACAGCGGAAACAAGATAATAGAGGCACCAAAAACCAGCAAGTATGCCTCTGCCCGCCCACAGGCAACCAACCGGTAAGTCCTAGTAAGCATCGTCGTCGTCGTCTCCAAAACCCGCTGCATAGAAGTACCCGATTGTCGGGTCCTCAACCATCTCTAAAAAAAGAAGTCACACAAGCGTGTGTGAGTACAATACGTACTCCGCAAGACTTATAGTGTTTGCAATGGTATTCCATAATATGCGAAGGTAAACAAGGAATGGTTCAGGTCCTGCAGTTTGCATAATTCATAATATACATGGCGAAAAACATTGCGGTTTTGCAACGAAATTTTTGGTAAAACAAGCTAGCATAGCAAACAAGTATATAAGCATCAACCCCCAAGTGTTTCCAACCATATGGGCTCCCTGCCCATGCCAGTCAACAGTGGCAACACGCTGCCACAACCATCCCAGCGAACTCCCCGTTCGCACCAAGATCTTTCCCCAAAACAGTTCCCAAAATTTAAAACTACTACGGTGGAGAATTTCCCAAGTCGTCCATAACCGAGGACACGGCTATTCGAATAGTTTTAACTCTCGAGAGTGTGTACAACTGTACCCACATGACAAGGACAATATGAGTTACCACACAGGAGGCTCACACCATCAATGACAAAGCCTTTCCACCGTTGACCTAGCAATATCCCGCGCTTATGATCCATCCCTAGGGAGTTGGGAGGCCTCCCAAAATCCCCAAGGCTCATACAATGTGCTGGTCACCCTTGAACAATAATCAAGGTACCTTCGAGCTATGGACAACAACCATAACCCGCACTATCCCAATGTCAACAAAAAGGACCTACTACTACCACCGGCGGGTCTATTGCTAGGTATCAACAATATACTAAGCTAGGAACTCCCCATCAGAGCCACATGTGGTTTGCACTGTGCTTCTTGGTTCTAGCTACACCATAGAATCGGTCCTTAGTGACCCGGGCGAGACAACCACCTAATCGATACCACAACAAGGCACCGAACACTACATCCACTCGCCCAAGTCCAAAAGCTTGTTTTCAGTTTTTGTTTTCCACCAAGAGCACAGGGGAAGAATACCCACTGTTCATTTCCATAATTTCGCAAATGCTTCTTTTTCTCAACATCCCAAAATCAAGTAACGAGTAGCCTTGATTAAAAAGCAAACTAAGCATACCTATTGACATCTTCCCAACCACATGAACCCAAATTTTCAGTGGCAACATAAGTGACAAGGAATTCATGATACTCAAGAAACAAGAATAGGGTATATGCAACAAGAGGTTAACTACCCAAGAATCCTACACATTTTCAAGTAAAATATCGCATGCATAATAGTTTGCAATCAATATAGTTTGTAAGTTTGAAATATAGGAGCAATTGATCAAGGGGGTGCTTGCCTTGTTCCTGGACTTCTTGGAACTCTTCTGATCCTTCCACAACCGGGTCAACAACGTCGTGTTCTACGAGAATACCAAACGAATGCAATGAAAACAACGGCAAAATTTAACAGTACTGGAAGTACAAATATTTTTACAGAATATGCAAGTGCATGATTTTAGATGAATTTAGGAAAAAGAATCGCTTGAATCCGAGTTCGAACGAGGGAGATACGGCTAAACGAAGTCTGCTCTGTCCTAAAATCGAAAATAAATGAGAAACAGCGTTTTCGCTCGACCGAACTGCAGAAACGGCTGAAAACATTCTACCGACTTAACGGGTGGTCAACTTGAGACGTTTTCGGTTCTAGGGCATCTTTATGGTACGAAACCTACATGTGTGCTGCTGTGAACCTAAGGACAACTCCCAAAAGTGGATATTCTCCAACTCGCTAGGATAATAATCGCGCACGCTCACATGTCACTAAAACGGCCTAACACGTGAAAACCACCGGGCGTAAAGTTTTAATCTAAGGCATTTGGAGGCGTGGAGGGTTTCTAGGGCCTAGGGGTCACTGGATGTACAAGTGTAACCTATGGGAAGGCTTCGGTAGCGGCGAACGCCTTGGTCCAAAAACGATGTCTTCGTACGCGCAAACTACACGTCTTCGCACGTTAACGATGACCGACAAAAACAGGAAAACGACAGCAGCTGCTCTACTCGTGGTTTTATCCCGTTCTAATGCTAGTGAGGCCAACCTGGCTTGCTTGGGGCTGATGGGGTGGCTGCTACTCACTCAAACACAAGCGTACCTAAGGTGCTCGGTGAAGGTCAAGCTAATGCACGGCTTTTCTACCTCTGTCCTCTCATGCCCGAGTGCATGGCTAGCGCATGCAGGGCACGAGGAAGCTCTAGGGATCCTGCATGCAAGATCGAAGGCTCTACTACAAGCGGCCATGCTCGATTGAGCCTCATCCACACATATGGCCACGGTGGTGATGCTTGGGCGAATGGCAAAGGAATGGCATGACAGGCCAAGCCAAGGACGTGGGGAGAACAAGTGGCCTCCCAGGAATAAAAAGGAGGTACATGCAGAAACAGAAGCTCACCGAGGAGTGCAGGCGGTAGGGAGCGATGTTGAGGCGGTGATCGGCTCGGCAAAAGGGTTGCTCGCGATGGAGGCTGCAGTCAAGCACTGTGATGAGTTCAAAGAGCGAATGGAGATGGTCGATACCGCCAGGACAGCGCTAACTCACCAGGGCGCAGATTAGCGGCTGCAAGGTCACGGCGGCACCCGGTCGGCGTTGCAAGAGACGATGAGGCTGCGGTGTGCTTGCTGCTTGCCGAGGGCGAAAACGGAGTCTAGGTCGAGCAAGAACGCGTGGTGACACAGCTGAGACAAGGTAAAACTCACCGGAGCTCTCAGACGAAAAGCGTGTGCTCGCCGGCGCCATGGGCGGCACCTCACGTTCTCAGCGAACCAAGGACAATCCTTGGGTCCTTGGCAGGTGAGAAGGAGGGCGAGCTGGGGAGGCAGGAGGGCATAGGCTTGATTAAAAGGAAGGCAGGGAAGGAGAGGAGAGGGGAGGGCGCTGCTCTGCTCCACGGTCTCGCGATGGCGTGTGCACGGGCAAGCGTTGCAGCAGACAGATGGACAGGCAGGGCGCTGCTGAGGTTGTCGGTATCTCGCGAGGTCCCAAGGCGGCTCTCTGCCTCTCACACTCAAGTGGTCTAGGGCGCGCAGAGGAAGCCACCTGGCCGAGCCGCACGGGCGGAGAGAGATCCTCGCGTGATCTCGTTTGGACGATGGAGGACAGGGCACAGCCGATAGCATCACGTATCAACGATTCACGCCTAAGGACTATCTCTGGGTTGACGCCGAAACCAATCGGCCGATATGGACTCCTTGTAGCCGATGGCCGATGACAGACTGATACAAATCGATGATGTTATAAGTGAGAAGCAAACCGGCCGATTGCCGATAGCATTCGCATACCAGAGCATCGGCTAGAAGCCGATGACAACATAGGCGGAGTAAAAAGCCAGCTGACTGGCGCGGACTCGCGAGAGAGGGCGCGGGCGCGAGAGAAAAAGGGCGCGGCGCGAGATCGGGGTCGGGACGATAGCGCGGGCGCGAGCTCGGAAGCAGAGTCCGGGCGCGAGGGCGCGGACTCAAGAGAGAGCCAAGTCCCCGGGCACGAGAAAAGGGCGCGGACTCAAGAGAGAGCCCCGGCGCGAGAAAGCGCGGGCACGGGCAAAGGTCCGATCGGGAGGCGTCTGGTCCGATGGGAGGGATTCGGACCGTCCAATCCCCAAGAGGATGGTCCGATTGGGCAGCATGCTACCAACCGAAAGAAACTTGGGGACAAGGCTGGGTTTTTCATGCATGAAAGATGATATGAAGAGCATGCAGATGGAAAAATGGTTTTATGCACCAAAGATCCAAAGTGGGCTGTTACAAAACCTACCCCCCTTAAAATGAATCTCGTCCCCGAGATTCGGCCGGCTCAGTGAAGAGATAGGGAAACTCGCTTCGAAGACGGTCTTCACGCTCCCAGGTTGCCTCATCCACTGTGTGGTTACTCCACTGTACTTTGCACATCTTGATTGTCTTGTTCCTTGTCCGCCGCTCAGCTTCTTCTATTATGCGGATTGGGTGCTCTTTGTACGTGAGGTCTTGTTGTAGTTCGATGCTTCCTACCGGCGCAACCTCAGTGGGCACTCTGAGGCACTTCTTTAACTGTGATACATGGAAGACATTGTGCACTTCAGATAGCTCGGGTGGCAGGTCCAACCTATAGGCCACTTCTCCTACTCTTGCAAGCACCCTATACGGTCCAACGTACCGTGGTGCTAATTTTCCCTTGACTTGAAACCTGTGGGTACCTCGGAGCGGCGTCACTTTGAGATATACGAAGTCATTAGGTCTGAACTTCAGCTCACGTCTCCTTTGGTTAGCATAGCTCTTTTGTCTTGATTGGGCTTCCTTCAATCTTTCTCTAATCAACCGAACTTGCTCTTCCGCTTCATTGATCGAAGCTGGGCCAAAAACGTGTCTCTCACCAACTTGTGACCAGCTTAGAGGTGTTCTACACTTCCTCCCATAGAGAGCCTCGAATGGTGACATTTGTAGGCTTGCTTGGTAGCTGTTGTTGTAAGAAAACTCGGCATATGGCAAGCAATTTTCCCAGCTTGGACCATGGGACAGCACACACGCTCTTAACATGTCCTCTAGAATTTGGTTCACCCTCTCGGTTTGTCCTCCAGTCTGCGGGTGATATGCGGTGCTAAAAGCTAGGTTGGTTCCCATTGCTTGCTGCAACCGTTTCCAAAAATGTGAGATGAACTGGGCACCTCGGTCCGAAACTATCCGTTTTGGCACACCATGCAAGCAAACAATCCGAGAGAAATACAATTCAGCTAGCTTGGTTCCTTTGTCAGTGGTTTTCACTGGTATAAAGTGTGCTACCTTTGTCAACCGATCCACTACAACCCATATTGAATCATTGCCTCGCTGTGACCTTGGCAAACCAGTGATGAAATCCATTCCAACTTCGTCCCATTTCCATTCCGGGATTTGTAATGGCTGTAGTAGGCCGGCTGGCCTTTGGTGCTCAGCCTTCACTCGCTGACACACATCACAGAGCGCCACGTATTCAGCTACATCACGCTTCATGCTTGCCCACCAAAAATCCTTCCTTAATCTTGATACATCTTGGTACTACCGGGATGAATTGAGTACAATGTTTCATGGGCTTCTTTCAGAATCAGGTTCTTGACCTTTTCATCTTTGGGGATGTATATTCGCTGTCCACGCCTAACCACTCCATTTTCATCCATGTTGTACTCCGAGGTTCCCCCTTTCTCTATGCTGCGCTTGATTTCCTGGACTTCCTTGTCTTCAGCTTGGGCTGCAAGAATTTGGTCTTTCAACGTCGACTTTGCTTCCACGGCTGCAACACAACCATACTCCACCAATTCCAGGTTGAGGCGTTGAAATTCCTTATACAATTAGGTTGTCCATTGCTTAGTGTGAGACTATTGCAATGAGCTTTCCGACTCAGCGCGTCTGCAACTACGTTGGCTTTCCCCGGGTGATAATTTATGCCTAGGTCATAGTCCTTGATTAACTCGAGCCATCTCCTTTGCCTCAGGTTCAGATCCGCTTGTGTGAATATATACTTCAGGCTCTTGTGATCTGAGTATATCTCACAGCGATTACCGATCAAGTAATGCCGCCAAATCTTCAAGGCATGCACAACAGCCGCTAGCTCTAAGTCGTGCGTAGGGTAGTTCTGTTCATGTGGCCTCAATTGCCGCGATGCATAGGCTACTACCTTCCCTTCTTGCATCAACACGCAGCCAAGACCTAACCGAGATGCGTCACAAAACACATCGAAGCTCTTGCCAACATCCGGTAAAACCAACACGGGTGCTGTGGTTAGTCTTTTCTTTAATTCTTGGAAGCTTTCTTCGCATTCCTTATTCCATTCAAACTTCTTTTCCTTCTTCAACAACTGAGTCATTGGTCTAGCAATCCTTGAAAAACTTTCAATGAACCGGCGGTAGTAGCCAGCCAATCCAAGGAAGCGTCTTATGTCCGAAACATTCTGGGGTTGATTCCAATTCAACACCTCATCGACCTTGCTTGGGTCGACGGCTACTCCACCCTCGGACAGCACATGACCAAGGAATCCAACCTCCTCCAACCAGAACTCACACTTGCTAAATTTTGCATACAATTGGTGCTCTCGGAGTTTATCCAAAACTAGCCGTAAGTGCCTTTCATGCTCTTCTTCACTCTTCGAATAGATGAGGATGTCATCAATAAAGACTACTACAAACTGATCCAAGTACTCCATAAAAATCTTATTCATCAAGTTCATGAAGCTTGCCGGGGCATTGGTTAGTCCAAAGGACATTACGGTGTACTCATACAAACCGTAACGGGTGGTGAAGGCTGTCTTCGGGATATCATCGGGTCTGATTTTCAGCTGAAAGTAGCCTAGTCTCAAGTCAATCTTTGAGAATACACGTGCCCCACTCATTTGATCAAAAAGATCATCAATACGGGGCAGCGGGTATTTGTTTTTGATGGTAACCTCATTCAACGATCGGTAGTCGACGCACATCCTGAGAGTGTGATCCTTCTTCTCCACGAACAGCACGGGAGATCCCCATGGTGATGTGCTTGGCCGAATGAATCCCTTGTTCAGCTGCTCTCTAAGTTGTTCCTTCAGTTCAGCCAGTTCATTGGGTGGCATCCGGTAGGGCCGTTTGGATATCGGGGCTGTTCCGGGCAGCAGCTCTATCACGAACTCCATGTCTCTGTCAGGTGGCATACCGGGTAACTCATCCGGAAAGATGTCAGGGTACTCACAAACTACCAGAACCTGGCTTATATCCCTACTAACAAGGCGGCTGAGAAGAGAATGAGAGGGTACAGCTCTATTAGAGACAAACTCTACCCGATCCCCGGCTGTGTTTGTGAGTGTGATGGACCTACTCTCACAGTTGATCAAACCCTTGTGCTTGGAGAGCCAATCCATCCCAAGTATCACATCTAAACCTTGTGTCCCAAGCACAATCAGATTTGCCAAAAACTTATTACCATTGATAACAATGGTCACTCGGTGCAAACTAGTTTTGTTGTCAACTCTGACCCAGGGATTGTACTATCATTGGGTTAACTAGGGTGTCAACTTTCAATTGATGATTTGCAGCAAAACTCTTGGATATGAAAGAATGTGAAGCTCCAGAATCAAATAAAACCATTGCAGGGGTTGAGTTCACGAGAAACATACAAGCACCACATCAGGCGCATCCTGAGCTTCCTCGGCGGTCACATGATTAACCCTGCCCCTCCCAAGGTTCTGAGCAGGCTTGGGGGCTGGGTTGCGGGCTGGTGGTGCTCCACGGCCTCTCCCACGCGCTGCTGGTCCGGCTGGAGCACGGGAGGCGCAAGCTGAACTGGACCGGGTACCTTCTTCGGGCACCGATTGGAGTAATGCCCGTAACTCTCCACAATTGTAGCAGTCTACCGGCCTGAAGTCGGTAGCTTGTTGTGCAGCCGGGCGAGGTGGCGGCTGAGGGACACGAGGGCTGGTGGCTGTGGCCTTGCTTGAAGTGGCGCTGGATACCTTGTCGGTGCGGGCGCCGGCGGCCGAACCGTTGCGGGACGCCATACGCGCTGCTGCGAGGAGCTTCCTCCCGGGGTTGCGTGCAGCCCACTTACGTTTGCGGGACTCCACTACGCCATGGTGCTTGTGCTCCCATCCAATGGCCTTGTTCACCAAAGTGGGAAAGTCAGGGAAGTCAAATGGCTCAAAGGCCAGCTGCATCTCCTCATCTAGTCCTTCCAGGAACTTCCCCATCTTTGTCTCTTCATTTGGTAGGTCGGCAGCGGCATAGCGAGCAAGGTGGTTGAAGCGGTGGAGGTACTCGCTCACGGACATGTTGCCTTGCTTCAGGGTTTCAAATTCCTTCCTCTTGATCTTCATGATACCAGCTGGGATGTGTGCTTTGCGAAAAGCTACCTTAAACTCATTCCACGTTACAACATGGCCTTCTTGTTGCATTGCACGGTAATTGTCCACCAATCACTAGCGGCGCCGTGAAGCTGTTCTGCTGCAAATGCCACCTTCTCAGCATCGTCGCAGTGAACCAAGTCGAGCTTTCTCTCCACTGCACGCAGCCAGTCATCGGCGTCAAGTGGATCCTCCGAACGGGCAAAAACGGGTGGCTTGGTGCGGTGAAAATCAAACAACTTGGATGGTTGATTGTTGCCCATGTGCTGTGCTCCTTCAAAGGCTTGTGCGGCTGCACCATGCGCAGCGGTGTTCCTTTCAATCCTCTCAAGCAATTGAGTTTGTGCCATGCGGTTTTGCTCAGCCAACATGAGCACCTCGGCCAAGGTAGGACCGGGTTGCTGCCCACCGGCAGGTGCACCGGGTATGTGCCGATCTTGGCCACCCTGTTGCTGCTGGGGTTGACCATGGTGCTGTGGTTCAGAGGAACCTTCTTCTTGAGCCACTCGAGCTGCGAAACGGGTCCGTGCTGCAGTCATCCTGTACAACAATCTTCCGATTACCACTTGCATAAGGATGCAAAAACTAGTGCTACTAGATTGTTGATAGGATGAAATCTAAACAGCCCAGGAACAGAGAAAAAGATTCCAAATAAAATGTCAACTGAAGTACCAATAAGATCCATTAAGCCGCATTGAAACACTTAAGTCATACAGTACATAAACATGGGACAAGCCTAAGTCGATTCACAAACGTACAAAGCCCAAGGGCTGGGTGAATCAAGCATCTAACAGCACAACATCAGTCATTACATCACATCATCAACCATCACGGCCACCCATGCCTACGGCCGGAAACAAAAGCACTACTCGCTCACTACAAAATACCTCATACTAGTGAGCTCTACCAACTGTGGAAGACCTACTCCGGGGTAAGCTCTTGCATGTCCACCATCATCTGGCGAAGTGGGTACACTTGACTCATAATCCTCCTCATCTGCAGCAGACCTCCATGTGGGAGCAGGGCGATGACCCGACGTCGCTGAGCTGATCGTGAGCTTTCAGACTGAACCGGCTTGAAGAGGCCACGATACTCTGCAGCTGTCATGCGTGTAGCGCGAGTTGGAGCGGCTGAGCGGGGCACCGGGTTAGCAGGCAGCGCTAAATCTACCATCGGCTCCGGGGCAATAGGTGTTGGCACAGGTGCGGGAGCCTGGGTAGCAGCAGGCCTAGGTGCCGCAGCAGGGGCAGGTGCAGCAACATTCTCCACACCATACAGCTCGATGCGGGGAATTTGGCCCATGCGGACATAAGGCTCAATAAGGCGCTCCAAGTAAGCGATGCGCCCACGAGCTTGCCGCAGCTCCAAGCCAATGACACGGTGGTAACGATCTGAGGAACGCACGTACTCCGCCAAGTTGCGAAGGACATGGTTTGGCTCACGCTCAGCTGAGAGGTAGAGGTGAACTTCCTCCCCCAAAGGGCGTGCCGGATGGTACGGGTACTGTGTAGCCAACTCCACATGGAGATGCAGCATGTGTGCCATAGCAATGTAGGCAGCATCATTGATGGCTCTGTGAAGGGAGGAGCCATAGCCGGTGAACTCCAAGGGCCGGCTCCCAACATAAGCCCTGGCGAGTATAAGAACTCGTGCACGGTACTCAACTGAAGCAGGGCCAATGTTGGTGTGAGCAACTGTATACTCAGGAGGGTGGTGATAATGTGCACGCTGCAGCATGTTCCACAAATCACGTGGCAAACCGGTGGGGCCGGCGTCACTGGTCCAATGGCAAACAACCCACTCGGCCATCTGCAGCAAGTTAGCAACAACACAAAATAAAGTCATGATTTCAGAAATGAAAGCTGGGCAGGTTAGTAGTAAAACTATATGAGATGAGTGATATATGTTATAGTCCTTAGTTTTCACAAGTTTTAGCAATTAGTTTTCAGATTCCAAACAAGCATGGGTGATGCGAACATAACAAGTATATCGCACAACCGGCAAGAGATAAACAACAAGAATAAAAGAAAGAAGCAACGCTTCCCATCTTAGTACTGCTACCCCCCTTAAGTCCTCATCCTATAATGCTAATAACGTCTAGCGTTCATCACACGGGTCATCTTCAAACCAAATGACAGTAGGTAAGGAGATAGAAGTCTAGATTTTGCTGTAACATCTTTTTACAAACATTTTACAGCAGCTTATCACTAAGATTAAACAACTTTTAAAAATCATTTAGAGCTAAAATTCAAAAGTACTTGAAACCATTTTCAAGGGCAAGGGCCGCTGCAGTTTTGAACATTGGAGCATAAGTTTAAGTCAAAATCTTTTGTCCAAAGGGAGGTAAGTGGAGCAAAATGATATGCTAAATAGGTAATGTGACTACCTAGAGTTTTTAGAAGATAGATGAGAATTTTGAACAGGTGTTTTTCAAACCAAAACCTACCTAACGACATGGCTCACTATGACTTAACCATGGTCGGTATGGCTCTGATACCAAGCGCTGTCGGACCCGGGTTTGACCCCGAACCCAATGTGTGTACCGTGCTAGTCCCACGATCAATTGCTAGCACACACATTCAACATTGGCATCATAATCCATACATCACAGGTTCAGCTCACAGCAGTCCAAACATAAGTCGTACAAGAGTCTAGACTTTAGCGATTACATAGAGGCCGACCGGCCAAATAGAACAGCATTTTAACAAAGAGTTCAACAGCGGAAACAAGATAATAGAGGCACCAAAAACCAGCAAGTATGCCTCTGCCCGCCCACAGGCAACCAACCGGTAAGCCCTAGTAAGCACCGTCGTCGTCGTCTCCAAAACCCGTTGCATAGAAGTACCCGATTGTCGGGTCCTCCTCAACCATCTCTAAAAAAAAGAAGTCACACAAGCGTGTGTGAGTACAATACGTACTCCGCAAGACTTATAGTGTTTGCAATGGTATTCCATAATATGCGAAGGTAAACAAGGAATGGTTCAGGTCCTGCAGTTTGCATAATTCATAATATACATAGCGAAAAACATTGCGGTTTTGTAACGAAATTTTTGGTAAAACAAGCTAGCACAGCAAACAAGTATATAAGCATCAACCCCCAAGCGTTTCCAACCATATGGGCTCCCTGCCCATGCCAGCCAACAGTGGCAACACGCTGCCACAACCATCCCAGCGAACTCCCCGTTCGCACCAAGATCTTTCCCCAAAACAGTTCCCAAAAATTAAAACTACTACGGTGGAGAATTTCCCAAGTCGTCCATAACCGAGGACACGGCTATTCGAATAGTTTTAACTCTCGAGAGTGTCTACAACTGTACCCACATGACAAGGATAACATGAGCTACCACACAGGAGGCTCACACCATCAATGACAAAGCCTTTCCACCGTTGACCTAGCAATATCCCGCGCTTATGATCCATCCCTAGAGAGTTGGGAGGCCTCCCAAAATCCCCAAGGCTCATACAATGTGCTGGTCACCCTTGAACAATAATCAAGGTACCTTCGAGCTATGGACAACAACCATACCCCGCACTATCCCAATGTCAACAAAAATGACCTACTACTACCACCGGCGGGTCTATTGCTAGGTATCAACAATATACTAAGCTAGGAACTCCCATCAGAGCCACATGTGGTTTGCACTGTGCTTCTTGGTTCTAGCTACACCATAGAATCGGTCCTTAGTGACCCGGGCGAGACAACCACCTAATCGATACCACAACAAGGCACCGAACACTACATCCACTCGCCAAGTCCAAAAGCTTGTTTTCAGTTTTTGTTTTCCACCAAGAGCACAGGGAAGAATACCCACTGTTCATTTCCATAATTTCGCAAATGCTTCTTTTTCTCAACATCCCAAAATCAAGTAACAAGTAGCCTTGATTAAAAAGCAAACTAAGCATACCTATTGACATCTTCCCAACCACATGAACCCAAATTTTCATGGCAACATAAGTGACAAGAATTCATGATACTCAAGTAACAAGGATAGGGCATATGCAACAAGAGGTTAACTACCCAAGAATCCACACATTTCAAGTAAAACATCGCATGCATAATAGTTTGCAATCAATATAGTTTGTAAGTTTGAAATATAGGAGCAATTGATCAAGGGTGCTTGCCTTGTTCCTGGACTTCTTTGGAACTCTTCTGATCCTCCACAACCGGGTCAACAACGTCGTGTTCTACCAGAATACCAAACGAATGCAATGAAAACAACGGCAAAATTTAACAGTACAGGAAGTACAAATATTTTTACAGAATATGCAAGTGCATGATTTTAGATGAACCTAGGAAAAAGAATCGCTTGAATCCGAGTTCGTACGAGGGAGATACGGCTAAACGAAGTCTGCTCTGTCCTAAAATCGAAAATAAATGAGAAACAGCGTTTTCGCTCGACCGAACAGCAGAAACGGCTGAAAACATTCTACCGACTTAACGGTGGTCTATTGAGACGTTTTCGTTCTAGGGCATTTTTATGGGACGAAACCTACATGTGTGCTGCTGTGAACCTAAGGACAACTCCCAAAAGTGGATATTCTCCAACTCGCTAGGATATTAGTCACACACGCTCACACGTCACTAAAACGGCCTAACACGTGAAGTCCACCGGGCGTGAAGTTTTAACCTAAGGCATTTGGGGGCGTGGAGGGTTTCTAGGGCCTAGGAGTCACTGGATGTACAAGTGTAACCTATGGAAGGCTTCGGTAGCGGCGAACGCCTTGGTCCAAAAAACGATGTCTTCGTACGCGCAAACTACAGTCTTCGCACGTAACGATGACCGACAGAAACAGGAAAACGACAGCAGCTGCTCTACTCGTGGTTATCCCGTTCTAATGCTAGTGAGGCCAACCTGGCTTGCTTGGGCTGATGGGGTGCTGCTACTCACTCAAACACAAGCGCACCTAAGGTGCTCGGTGAAGGCAAGCTAATGCACGGCTTGTCTACCTCTGTCCTCTCATGCCCGAGTGCATGGCTAGCGCATGCAGGCACGAGGAAGCTCTAGGGTCCTGCATGCAAGATCGAAGGCTCTACCACAAGCGGCCATGCTCCGATTGAGCCTCATCCACACATATGGCCACGGTGGTGATGCTTGGGCGGATGGCAAGGAATGGCATGACAGCCAAGCCAAGGACGTGGGAGAACAAGTGGTCTCCCAGGATAAAAAGGAGGTACATGCAGAAACAGAAGCTCACCGAGGAGTGCAGCGTAGGAGCAATGTTGAGGCGGTGATCGGCTCGGCAAAAGGGTTGCTCACGATGGAGGCTGCAGACAAGTGCTATGATGAGCTCAAAGAGTGAATGAAGATGTATACAGCCAGGACAGCGCTAACTCACCGGGGCGCAGTTCAGCGGCTGGAAGTCACGCGGCACCCGTCGCGTTGCAAAAGACGATGAGGCTGCGTGGTGCTTGCTGCTTGCTGAGGGCGAAAACGGAGTTAGTCGAGCAAGAACGTGTGGCGACACAGCTGAGACAAGGTAAACTCACCGGGCTCTCAGACGAAAAGCGTGTGCTCGCCGGCGCCGTGGGCGGCACCTCACTCCTCAGCGAACCAAGGGACAATCCTTTGGGTCCTTGGCAGGTGAGAAGAGGGCGAGCTGGGGAGGCAGGAGGCATAGGCTTGGTTAAAAGAAGGCAGGGAAGGAGAGGAGAGGGGAGGGGCGCTGCTCTGCTCCACGGTCTCGCGAAGGCGTGTGCACGGGCAAGCATGCAGCAGACAGATGGGACAGGGCAGGGCGCTGCTGAGGTTGTCGGGGTATCTCGCGAGGTCCCAAGGCGGCTCTCTGCCTCTCCCTCTCACGTGGTCTAGGGCGCGCAGAGGAAGCCACCTGGCCGAGCCGCACGGGCGGAGAGAGATCCTCGCGTGATCTCGTTTGGACGATGGAGGACAGGGCACAGCCGATAGCGTCACGTATCAACGATTCACGCCTAAGGACTATCTCTGGGTTGACACCGAAACCAATCGGCCGATACAGATTGATACAAACCGATGATGTTATAAGTGAGAAGCAAACCGGCCGATTGCCGATAGTATTCGCATACATGAGCATCGGCTAGAAGCCGATGACAAACATAGGCGGAGTAAAAAGCCAGCTGACTGGCGCGGGCTCGCGAGAGAGGGGGCGCGGCGCGAGCTCGGGAGAGAGGAGCGCGCGGCGCGGGCTCGCGAGAAAGGGCACGGACTCAAGAGAGAGAAACAGCGAGGGCGTGGGCGCAAGGCGCGGGCGCGAGGTCGGGAGAGCGAGGGCGCGGCGAAGTCGGGTCGGACGATGGCGGGCGCGAGCTCGAGGTCGGGAGAGAGAGTCCGGGCGCGAGCTCAGAAGCAGAGTCCGGGCGCGAGGGCGTGGACTCAAAGAAGAGCCAAGTCCCCGGGCACGAGAAAAGGGCGCGGACTCTAGGAGAGGCGCGGGGCGAGCGAGCGCGGGCGCGGGCGAAGGCCCGATCGGGAGGCGGCTGGTCCGATCGGGAGGCGTCTGGTCCGATGGGGAGCATTCGGACCGTCCAATCCCCAAGAGGATGGTCCGAAAGGGGCAGCATGCTTCCAACCGAAAGAAACTTCGGGGCAAGGCTGGGTTTTTCATGCATGAAAGATGATATGAAGAGCATGCAGATGGAAAAAACGGTTTTATGCACCAAGATCAAAAGTGGTTGTTACAGGAGCGCCCTGAGGGCAGAAGGCATATCAGAATCTCACCAGAGAAACCTCAATGGCAATACACCAAAACTGAAAATAAGGTATTACCTCATCTCAAGGGCCTGAACCAATATAAATTGTTTCATGTTCCTTTACAATCTATCAAGTTTAGGTCTCACGAGTAGACCCATATTCTCATTGCCGGTGTAAAACATCGACAGGACCTATCACACGAGCATGTGCACGGAAATTACTAACAAGGTGAATTTGTTCCTAAGTATTTCTAATTATGATATTCTTGAGAATAGTTTGCTGCCAAATAGTTGTACTTTGCTTGTGATCAGATTTGAGAGAGTTGCATCATTCAAGATCGAGGAACAAGAGGAGGAGTTTGCTGGACCAATGCTATGTTTGATGGCGCCTATTCATGTTGTTGGAATCAAGAGGGAGGTGAGGGAGGAAGATACCAGCAAAGGGATAGCACAAAGATGGCACCACCAACAAAGGAGAGTTGCTGCACAAGGAGATGGCGGCGTGCAACTCTGTTCATGGATGTCATGGTGAAATCTACATCAACTCAGAACTTTCCCATGTGAGAACATATTTTTCCAAGAAAACTCATCTTATCTGCTTTCCAACGAATTAAACGGCATGTGATTTGGAGTTTTTTACACCAAGTTGTGCATGTGTTGGTTACCGAATGCACAGGCGGGCCCGGTTATGCATGGGAGTTGATGAAGATGCAATGGTCATGGCCCATATGCTTTGTTGAGATGATGAGCTCCCATTCCAAGATGTTATACAGGTGGAGAAGGACTTCTTTTGCAAGCCCTACATGGATTCAAACTTCCCACACAAGAGAACTAAGGATAAGTTGGAAAAAGCCCAACTTAGATTCTATTTGAGCTGTTAGGAGAGGCCCGCACTAGAACAGACGTAGATTTGACATACGGAGTCTATTTTGGGTGTGTGAGCACTTGTTGGAAAGCTTACCTCGAGCCCAATCCATATTATACTCATGGGCCTTCAGATTCAGCATGATCACGCTGCAATGGCCAAAACAATCTAACGCTTGTAATCTATTGTTTACAGATTCAATCCTAGTTTATTTCCTAGTGTTATGGTTTTCTATATAAGGCCCTATACTTGACCAAAAAGGTTGGACTATGTTTAATATACACATATTTTCGCAGCAATATTGCTCTTGTTTTTCTCCTAGGTTTGTGCCACCGTCGCCAAACTAGAGAGGGGAATTATGAGTTTCTGTCGTCGATTGTTCTTACTTTTCCTTTCAGAGAATTGAGGGTGCAATAGATCCACTTTTGCATAGTCAAGTGACTCATCATTAGCATGTGGTTTTGCGAATTCGTTGTGAAAGGTGTGCTGCAAGGGTAGTACGTTGTTCATCCTCTTTGTTGATTACACGATGTATCCAGATTCTACGTTGAGAATGTTGGGTGCCCCGTATCATCTTGGTATTAGATAATAGTTGTCTCGTTAGGATCTTTACCCTTAGCTACAATAGTCCATTAGATTTGTGTTTTAGTTGTTGATCCTAGTTTTCCGTCATGTTACCTTTGATCCTAGTTTTTGTGGTGAGTTTTCTATGCTAAAACCGAAACCCTAGCTGTGTGCATAATTTCTTTCACGTTCTGAATTTTCGATGCATGTGTCTTTCGGTAAAAGTTTAATAATTGTTACATAAATAGTTGGTTTTTAGTGTTTAGATACTTGTTGGAAAGAGCACGAGGTCCTCTACATATCACTATCTAATGTGAAAGTTGAAACTTGGCCTCTAGCTATCTGTTTTTGAGACGAGAAAGTCAATACCTCGTTTCCGTTTTCGTGCCCTATCAGTTTTAGTTCTAATTTCAGTTTTGTGTGTTGAGTCGATATGTCAAAAATTAAAAAAAGTTAGTGAACCATTCTTTCCTTTGTGAATACTTTAAACTTATAGAGACTAGTTGTTGGAAGTTGCTCTTGGGCTTTTCACGTCTGTGAGTTGTATTCAAAATCATACCTTATCATCGTTGTGCAATTTGGTGTGTTGATTGTAGTGGCAAAAAAAAAGAAAAGAGAAAAAGTTTAGAAAGAAAAAGGTTGAAAACAAAAAAGAAAGAAGACAGAAAGAAAAGTGCTGCAAACACCACATTGATTGGTTATATTTGCTACTTTTTAGAAGTTGCTTGCCTTGTGCAAATCTTGTAGACCAATTCTGAATTTGAGCAATGAGCTAGCTTCTCCCCTTGTACTTTTGCAACACGAGATTTGGTTTTAAAATTCATATTGTGATAGCTCATTCCTTGGTTGCATAAGTCCTATTATTGTTGTGTGTGAGTTGATATGTACTTCACTTATATCTTATGGTCAACAACTAGGCATATTGTTCTAGCTTGGAATATTACTTAACGAAACAATAGTTGTAATTTAGAATTGCTAGAACATACACTAAGCCCTCCAAGCTCCAAATATTTACTACTTGTGCGTTTGCTCCAAAACTGTGAATTCGCTTAACCATCACATTTGAGTTATCTACTACCAGCAGAGTATGATCAGGCCCTCATCTTAAGAAGGAAGTGTAAGAACATCGATTAGTAAGGGGGTAGTTATGAGTTATCACCATAATCTTGCTTATTTGATGCTGTAGATAGGAACATTTTTTCTCTAACTAATCATTGCAGGAGAAGAAGAAAATGAGGACATTGACATTGAAAAGAAAGTGCAATTCTATGATGCAAGGGCAAATAAAAGTAGAAAGAAGGTGTTATTTGAACCAGGTGACATAGTTTGTGTGCACCTTCATAAGGATCATTTTTTGGAGAAGCGGAATTCCAAGCTTATGCCACATGGTGATGTCCATTTAGAGTTTTGGAGAAGATAAATGATAATGCTTATAAGATAGATCTTCCGAATGATTATGCTGTAAGTGATGTGTTCAATGTTACTGATTTGACACCATTCATTGCTATGGAAGACACATATTCGAGAACGAATCATTTCCAAGAGGGGGAGGATGATGAGGATGTACCTAGCTCCTCTCATTCTTCTAGCCAAAAATGTGAAAATGAATATGGTACAAGTATTATCCATCCATATTCGCTCTGTTTTTCATCCCTAAATAGATAAGACGCCGGAGGCATTCTTGGAGATCTGAGCTTTCTGCTCGGTGTGGCTGCCTCACCCTGTTTGCCCACGGTAATCTCAGTGAGGGATGGACCTGGAGGGGGTATCTTGACACCCTCCTTCCGCCCCTGCCAGGTCAGAGTGAGTGGAGAGACTAGCTAGGCCTAGCCTGCAGTGGGGTTGTCTTCAGCTCCGGAGTCTCCCTACAGCCATTACTCCTCACCCGAATCTGGGAAGATCTTGGAGCTACCTCTGAGTGTGCCCTTTAGGTGTGCCTCCGAGTTCAAGGCCGGAGGCCTCCACTGCCCGATGCTTCTCGCCTTAGCTCCTCAGGCTCAGGCGCATGTTCAATGTGAGACAAGAAGTGAGCTATAACACAAGAAGTTCTAGAAGTAAGATGCTCTTACTTCTTAGCCTTTCTAGAGCTGAAGTCAAACCCCTGCAAGGGAGGCTAACAGAAGAATAATTGGATTTGGGACATGTTGAGCTTGTCATCATGCTGACTCCTCCATTAGCAACATGACTGGTGCAGTTCGATGCAATGAACCGGAAATTCAAATGACGTAAGGACCCAGGGTAAAACATGCGACGAGAGGAGCACATAAGACCATCACCAATGCGAGATGCTTATATTAGCTGCTTGAGGAGAGATATTATCGCCAAACTAGTAAGCACCCCGGGTAAAACATGTATATCCTAATGGAAGCAAAGCTTAAGCAGGTGGTTCAATGAGACTAACCACACCTAAGAGCATCTCCAACCGACCTCTCAAACCATCCCTTATCTTAAATTTAGGAGTTTAGAGGTTAAAAATCATCTCCAACCGAACTCCTATCTGGCTCTTATTTATCATCTGGGGGAGGCACCCCCCCAGATGTAGGAGGCCCTCATCTCCTCCAGCCCCCATCCTCGCCCCTCTCCCGACCCCCCCTGGTCATCAGCGGCGTCGGCCCCAGCTGGGTCATCGGCACCAACAAATGCAAAACCTAAAAAAAGAGGAGAGAAGGGAAAAGAGAAGAATGGCTCACCTCAGATCTTGGAAGACTGGCCACCGGCGTATCCCAGCTGCGTCGGCCCCGCCGCCCCCTTCCTCTTCCCCCCCCGGCCCGCCGCGTCTCCGACCCGGCCGTCCCAAGCCGACCCCGCCGCCCCGAGCCACGTCGGCCCCGCCGTGAGCCGTCGGCCCTGCCGCCCCCGCCGCCCCGAGGTGCGTCGGCCGAGAAGAGGAAAGTGAGAGAGAAAGAGGAGAGAAAGGGAGAAAAGAAAGGGAGTGGGCCAGTGACAAGTAGGCCCCACTTAAAAATATGAGGGATCGGTTGGAGTGTACAGTGAAATAAGAGGTTGAATATAGATGAGAGAGCTCCTATTCTAGCTAATAGGAGGTTAAATTTAAGAGTTCCATTGTGGTTACTCTAAACTATGAATAAAGCATCGGCATGACATCGATGACCAGCGAAGCGGAGATGCCCAGCATTTAGCGCCCCTTAAATTTGATGTGGCAAAAAAAGCTGAGTTTTTTTCTGTTAAGCTTCCCTGTAAGCATCGGGTTGGAGATGGCCTATTGCTCCAACTTCCTTTTTTCGTTTCCCGCGCGCATGCTTCCTAAAACGATCAACGGTGTGTTTTTTTTAAAATTTTCTATATAAAAGTAGCTTAAAAAAGCAAATAGATCCATTTTTCAACTTTTTAATAGTAAATACTTAATTAATCACGTGCTAATGATGTTCCTCGTTTTACGTGTGGCTTATTTAAGCCACTCAATAAACCAAAAAAAACAGGGCCTAATTGTTGTGGGGATTGATGGAGCCTGCTGTCTGAATTTGGAGGATTGGACGGATCCACAAGGTGAGGAGGATGGAAATGAGGCGTGTCCTATGTCTTATCTTATCTTCCTACTTAAAAAGAGTCATTCGTCTACCATCCTCCTCACACCACGTGCAACACACAACCACTCTCTCCTGAGTAAAACGGAACAACCAAGCGGTTGGTTAAAAAAATTGCTGGATCTCATACTTTATACTAGATCCAATGCACACGCCAATCCATTCCTAATCGTGTTGGTCTGTTGCAATGGACGAGTACGTTACTAGTGAAGAAAGAAGATAGGGGTTATATTCATGTTTCATGCAACTTGTTAAATACATAATTCAAATTTTCATATGTGACATATTCGGATTACTGAAGTAGTTACTTTTAGTCTTTTTTTTTACTACGACTTCTAGATTTATTCCTTTATATATATTTTTTATAAGCCGCATGGAAAAAGACGACATCTCACTGTTATTCTCTACATTTGTAATTAACTTTTCAATAGTGACCATTGCTTGATCGTACCGTGGTTTTTTCCTACAAGGTTTTTTATATAAAAATTCATGTTTCTATTTACATCTATTTTTATAACAAATAGTATAAGAACATTACTGATTTGATCTGCGGTTTGACCGGCGGCGTGTTTGTCCTTCAATCTGATCGCAGCAGCAAGTTGATGTCGCCTCATCTGCAGTGCAAGCATTGAGTAAAAAAAAGACAAAGCAAAGGCACCAGCGCACGTCCCCAGGCAACCAAAGCAAGCAAGCCAGCATCGTCCCTGTTCATGGGAATTCACTTTCACGTTCGAAATTGCTACATTCACAAGCTTGTGTACTAGAAGTTTTCAGTCTACACTTTGTACACCAAGAAATGTACTAGAGGTTCATGTTTTTGCTAGGTTTACACAAGATTCATATTAGCAGATTCAGGAATTAATTTCCCTTAACGAGTTTGAAGTACGATCTACAGCTCCTGGACCAAGATACAAGATTTTCACGGTGACAAATAAAGATACCAGCAGTTCTACCACAACAAAACTTAGATGAGTTCATCCTGTTAGATGAAATTCAACAAACAAGAGACTCAATGATTGGTCTAATGTTGAGAAGAAGAAGAAACCGTAAGCTTTGCTCATATCATCTTATCTATCTAATAATATTTTGCAGGAGGTATTTTAAGGAGAAACACCTGCCTATATGGGCATTATGGTTGAACCTGGAACAAATTTGTATGACAAAGTACTTGACCAGTAAGATGCACCTGAAGCAAAAGTTATTCTTGTACAAATTGCAAGACGGTGAGTCTGTGATGGATCATCTCTCCACTTTCAAGAAAATTATTGCCGACCTTGAGTCTATGTAGGTAAAGTATGATGAAGAGAATTTAAGCCTTATTTTATTGTGTTGATTGCCTAGCTCATATGTAAATTTTAGATGTACTATTTTTTATGGTCGTGATACTCTAACTTTGTAAGAAGTTTATGATGCTTTGCATGCCAAAAAGAAAATGAAAAGGATGATACCCTCAGAGAATTCAGGTTTATAAACAGAAGGCTTGGTTGTTTGGGACAGGCAAAGGAAGAAGAACATAAACCAATCAAGAGACAAAAGTTCTGACAGCCACCGTGGGAGATCAAAGTCCAGAGACAAATTTAAGTCATGCAAATACTACAAGAGAGGTGTATATGATATCTCTGAGTGTTGAAAGTTGTAGAATAAAGAAAAGCGCAATGAAAATTATTGGCCGAAAGGTAAGAAAGAAGATGAAGGTAAAGCCGTTGTTGCTACGGATGATGGTTCTGATGGAGATGTACTAGTTGCTTATGCTGGCTGTACACAAACTAGATGCTTATGTTTGGTTTACTACCTATGAAATGTTGAAGGGTGGTACTATGTTGATGGGTGATAAACGCCTATGCAAAGTTGATGGCATTGGTCAATTCAGATGAAGAATTCCAAAGTTGTGGTTGTGTTAGAATATTATCAGCATGTGCAGTATATCCAAAATTTAAAGAGAAATCTCATATCTTTATATACTCTTGATCAAAAAGGATAAAAATATTCCAGAGGCAACGAAATTTTAAAGGTAACAAAAGGCTCTCTTGTTGTGATGAACGCTAATATTAAAAATGCCAACTTACACCATCTGTAGGATATTACAGTATTAGGTAATGTTGTTGCAATTTTTGATTCATTATCTGATTCCGATGCTACTAATCTTTGGCATATGCGTCTTGGGCATATGAATGAAATTGGTTTGACAGAATTGAGCAAGAGAGGATTGCTAGATGGTCAAAGCATCGGGAAGCTAAAATTTTGTGAGTATTGCATCTTTGACTGGCATAAGAGGGTGAAGTTCAACATTTTATAACCTACAACAGAAGATATTCTTGATTATATGCATTCTGATTATAGTGGCCAGCTCGTAAAACATCTCTAGAAGGTGCTTGTTATATGATGATTACCATTGATGATTATTCTCGAAAAGTTTGGCATTATTTTATAAAGCACAAGTATCAGGTGTTTTCTGTATTTAAAGAGTGGAAAGCTATGATTGAAATACAGACCAGAAGGAAGGTAAAAATACTTCGTATTGACATTGGGTTAGAGTAATGTTCTAAGCAGTTCAAATTGTATTGCAAGTTCGAAAGCATTATAAGGCACTATAATGTTTCTCATACGCCTCAACAAAATGGCGTAGCTGAGTGTATGAACAGGATAATTATATCAAAGGCATGTTTCATGTTGTCAAATACAAGTTTGTCTAGTAGTTTTGGGTGGAAGTCGCTTTCGCCGCTTGCTATATCATTAATCGATCACCTAGTACTGACATTGATAAGAAGACTCCAATTGAGGTATGGTCTGGTTCCCTAGCAAACTATTCAGACTGAAGAGTATTCCGTTGTACTGCTTATACTTATATTGATAATAATAAATTGGAGCCTAGAGCAATTAAGTGTATTTTTCTTGGTTACCAATCTGGTGTGCAAGGCTATAAGCTATGGTGTCCTAAGACTAGAAAATGTTGTGCTTAGTAAAAACGTATTCCATTAATCAGTTATGTTACATGACAGTCTATCTAGTAATATTTCTGTTGAGAACAAGTAGAATGCAAGTGTGTAGATGGATCACTTGGGCAGTTTAGAGCATGTACCAGAAAAGGAGAATATTGCAGTTGACCAAGAAACACCTGTTATTAAAGATTCAAATTCTTTTACTGTTAGGCAGCCGCCACAACATTCTATTGCACTTGATAGAGCAAGTAGAACTATCAGACAACCTCAAAGATTAATTGAAGAAACGAACATAGCCTCTTATGCTTTGGGTGTGGTAGAAGAGATTGAAGGTAATGCAAAACCTTCTGCATATTCTAAGGCTATTAGTTTTTATGATTGTAATAAGTGCATAGCTGCTATACATGATGAGATAGAGTCACTTGAAAAGAATAGTACTTGGGAACTAGTGAAATTGCCTAAAAAGAATAAACCTATCCGTTACAAGTGGATTTACAAAAGAAAAGAAGGTATGTCTCCAAGTGACGAGGCAAGATATAAAGTAAGATTGGTTGTTAAAGGTTATAACCAAATTTCAGATATTGATTTCAATGATGTCGATGCATAGTTCAATTCGTACTTTACTTACTATTGTTGTAATGCATGATTATGAACTAGAGTAATTAGATATTAAAACTGTATTTTTATATGTAGAGTTAGAAGAGGACATCTATATGGGGCAATCTGAAGGTTTTGTTGTTCCTAGAAAAAAACTAATATGCAGGTTGAAGAAGTCTATTTGTGGGTTAAAGCAGTCACCTAGACAGTGCTATAGGAGATTTGACTCTTTCATGCTTTCTCAGAATTTTAGAATATCAAATTTTGATAGCTGTGTTTATTTGAAAGTTGTTAATGTTTCAGCTATATATTTGTTTCTTTATATCGATGATATGTTAATTGCTATAAAAGACAAATCAGAAATAGCAAAGTTGAAGGCACAATTAAGTAATATGTTTGAGATGAAGGATTTAGGTGTAACAAAAAAAATTCTCGGTATGGAAATTACTAGAAAATGACAATCTGGCAAGTTATAACTTAGTCAGAGATGTTACATTGAAAATGTTTTTTGTCGATTTCATATACATGATACAAAACCAGTGAGTACTCCTTTAATTGCACATTTTAGACTATCTTTAAATTTACATGCACAGTTAGAATATGATGTTGAGTATATATCTAAAGTTCTATATTTAAGTGTAGTTGGTTCACTTATGTATGCCATGGTATGTTCTCATCCTGACTTATCATATCCATTGAATGTTGTCAGTAGATACATGGCTAATCCTAGCAAAGAGCACTGGAAGGCAGTTCAGTGGATTTTAAGATATTTGCGTGGTACTTCTATTGATGTTTGCAGTTTGGAAGTTCAAGAAATGGACTTGTTGGTTATGTGGATTCATATTTTACGAGAGATTTGGATAAAAGAAGATCACTCACGGGTTATGTTTTCACTGTTGGAGGTTGTACCGTTAGTTGAAGACAAATTTATAAGCAACTATTGTCTTATCTACTACTAAAGTAGAGTATATGGCTATTTCTGAAACTTGTAAGTAAGCTATCTGGCTTAGAAGTTTGTACACTAAGCGTTGTGGAGATACGTCTTGCATTAATATATTTTTGATAGTGAAAGTGTAATATTCCTAACAAAGTATCAAATGTTCCATAAGAGAACAAAGTATACTGATGTGAGATATCACTTTATTTAAGGTGTTATTGCTAAAGGTGATGTTAAAGTATACAAGATAAGTTTTCATGATAACCTAGTTAATACGATGATAAAGCTAGTTCCTACTACTAAGTTTGAGCTTATTTGGTGTTACAATGTAGTCCTAGAGACTAATTGGCATGCAGTTATTTTATCAACTTAAGATGTTGTTTGATGATTGATGATTTATATGTTATAAGGAAAATTCGTCTCAATGTGAAGATTGTTAAATACATGATACGAATTTTAGCATGTAACATATTCGGATTTCTTGATTAGTTTCCTAATAGAACTTCTAGTCTTTTCTTACTAGGACTAGATTTATTCCCCTATATATATTCCTGTAAGCCATACGGGAAGGAATGACATTCCACTGTTATTTCCTGTATTTGTAATTAACTCTTCAATAGTGATTATTGCCGGTTGTCACTTGCGGTTTTTTCCCACAAGTGTTTTTTAAAAATTTGTCTCTATTGCATTTATTTCTATAACACAACTGATGTGCCCTACACAAATTTGTAACAGTGGAAGCTAACTGCTAATCATTGCAGGAAATACATGTAAGACCTATTTGATTGCATGTACGAGGCTTGGCTTATATTTGGGGGTGAAGTAATGAGGCTTGGCCTATACTTGGAGATGTAACATGGGCGATTTGGTTGTTCGGTTGAAGCTTCCGCCCTTACTTCTATATAGTTGCATACAAGGGTTATATATAGGGATGAAATGATTTTTGGCTTCACACCCTAGAAAGGTGTGTAAGTAGGACAAATGTGGTTGCTTTACATATATATCCCTGAACGTGAGCTGAATATATGTTCGTATAAACGCTTGAGTTACCAGTTGAATCCATGAAAGCAAGTTGCGAATGTGCAATGAAACATGGGTTCATATGTAGATCCATGAAAATCTTCAATAAAGTGTGTTTGTTTGGTTTATTTACATTTAGGTTGGTTGAAGTGTGGTTGTTTGATTTATTACCATATTTTAGCAGATGTCTGAGCTTATCGTTGTTCTCTTGCCAAATTTTCAGAAGTGTCAATTTTTTCTGTAAACCAAATGAATTCCAAATTCATTGGCATTAACAATTCTTTTTCATGGCAAATTTGGGTGGCAAACTAGACATGCCTGTAGTTAGGGGTGGTAATGAGCCAAGTTTCATATGTTCTTTTGTAACCTAATGTAGTTCTCTTATATTTTGAGCTAAAAAATATAAAAAATCAGCCCGTTACTTTTTAGTCCCAGCACTTAAAATTTATAAACCAAAAAGATAACCTATTACCATCTCTACATATAGTACGTAGTGGGTACATGGTTGTGTAATCAAAAGAAGGAACCAAAGAAATAGAGTACATAAATTAGTTATTTATTTGTAGAACCACACATTACACGACCATATTACATTATTATGCAATATGTACTGTATATATATCAAATTGAGTACTATATTAACCATAACGACACACGTATATCCGCCTATCAGCCCTATCGTCGGCATTCGGTGGTCCGCGGCGTCCTTTACATGCTCACGATTTCCAAAGGGACCGCGTAGACTGGCTCGGCGTGGTCATACATCGACTTCTCCTGACAAACCGGTTGCTGTTCGATCACGTTCACCTTGCCACGGCGCACCGCCACGCTGTCGCAGCCCGACACGGTAGCGGCGCGGCACCGGGCCACGCACACGGCGCCGCACCGGCTCACGTCCGCCGTCCCACACCGATCGATGCCGAGCGCGCCGCACCAGTCGGCGCGCGCCACGCGGCACCGGCCCACGGCGACGTCCGCGCACCCGCCCACGTCGGCCTCGAGGCACCGCCCGACGCGCAACTTCCCCGCGCCGCGCACACGCGCGACGCCTTTGCACCGGCGGATGGCCACCGCGCTGGCGCGCTCCACGTCTGCCGACCGGCACCGCCGCACGGCCACCTCCCGCACCCCGTCCGCCCGCACCGCGTTGCACCGGTGGAAAGACGCGGCGCCGCAGGCCTCCGCGGTCACGAAGCCGCACCGGGTGAAGCTCACGTCACCGCTGCCCCCGCCGCGCACCACGACGTGCTGGAGACGGTCGACCGCGAGGACGCCCGGGCTGACAACGGTGATCGTGCCGCCGTTGCACCGGAGGACGCCCTCGTGGATGACTGTCTCCGCTTCGTCAACAACGACAGTGAACTGGTGGTCGTCCTTTACGGTTGTGGCGGAGGGAGGAGTTCTCGATTCTACTTCCACCATTTTTATTGGGATCTATCTTCAGATACTTTTCTTGTAGTGTTTGGATTCCTGAATAGATGGCCAATCTCTTTTAAAGGACCGTGTTGCTTAAGAGCTAAGGTACTAGCAAGAAGCTGCTGTCAAATTAATGAATGACCCTCTTGATTGAGATGGCTCGTTTTCTCCGAGTCTTCAAGAAACCAACGTCTACTGTCCATCTGTTTGTGAATTAAATACGGTTGATTGCGACGTGTAGTATGTATTACTACCTGGTTCAACCAGAAAAATACGAAAGGTCTGTAATTTTAGTTCCTACTACTACTAAATATTAAAAATAGTCGGTTCACATTATATAACAAAACAGACGCACGTAATTCATATACATTCGAGTGCAACGCAACGAAGTCATGATTCCTCTCAGCGGGACTGAATTGTATCTAGCATCAATTTTTTCTCCTATGTTCTAACATCAAAAGTTCATGAATTTATTGTTAAAAGGGGATTTTCGTTGTTGCGGTAGCCAGGTTAGAGCATCCTTAAGAGAGGCCTAAAAAACTTTCCAAAAATTAAATTTTAGGATTTAAATTAAAAAACAGCCCTCCAACAAATACCCAAATCTATCTAAAAAATTCACCAGGCCCAACCTAGTTCAAAAGTGAGCCAAATCTGGGAAACCTATTAGCGTTTCCAATTACTACTTCCATAGGAAATTTTACTGTTCACGCGCCAGGAATTGTCTATCCATGCCTTTTTATCTCCCAGTACCTTCCGCCCACACCTTTTTTTATGCCGCTTACCGTAGTCGCTTGAATCGCATACCACCACAAGCCGTTGTCGATCTGTCTCCCCATCTGTCGGAGGATGAAACCTCGACGGCGGGAAGTCGGGAGACCCCCCTTTTTGAGATTCGGCCAGGGGAGTAGTTCTCAGGCGTAGCCGGCTTCAGGTGTAGCAGAAAGATAGGCGAATAAGACGTAGAAAAGACTGCGGGGTTCGGACCGTCCACAGCGGGCCCGGACCGTCCAAACCGCGGTGAAGCAGAGGACGGAGGCTGAAGGGTCCGGACCGTCCGAACCGGTTCTGGACCGTCCGAACCGAGGAGATCCCGCGGGGAAGACGATGAACAGCACACACGAGGGAGACGCGAGGATTTATACAGGTTCGGGCCGCCGGAGCGTAATACCCTACTCCTGTGTGTGTTTTTGGCTATCAGGTGGATGAATGTGACTTGGTGTTTACAAGGTGAGCTCAGGCAGCTTGCCGGCGCTGAGGAAGAAGAACAGTAGGTCTGAGAGTGAGCTAGAGTCGGAGAGCCCGGGGTTAAGTCAGAGTCCGAGCCCGGGTCCTAATGCTAAAGCTTGCTTGCCCCTCGGTTCGGTGGCTTGGATCCTCCTTTATAGATTAGGGGAGTCGACAGTGCCAGAATACGGAGAGAGAGCTTTTCCGGTGAGTTCTCCTGTGCACACGTCTGCCTACGACGCCCATGCCGGAGCTGTTGCTGCTATGGGCGGCTAGAGCACGCGCATGCCCGCAGCCGCCTGTTGCGCCACGCCTGGAGGAGCCCCTGTCGGGTGCTGCGGGCGGCTGGTCTGGTCGCCTGGTTGCCACACACGCCCGGAGGCGGCGCCTCCGGGCACGGGCGACACGCGCCCGGGGCCAGAGGCGGCGCTCTCGGGCGGCACTCGCCCGGGGCCGGAGGAGGCACTCCCGGGCGGCCCGCTCCCGGGCAACACTTGCCCGAGGCCGGAGGCGGCGCTCCCGCTCCCGGGCGACGCGCGCCCGGGGCCGGAGGAGGCGCTCCCGGGCGACAGGCGGCGCGTCCGGGCGCGGGGACGAGCACCCGGGCCGCGGGCGACGCATCCGGGCACGGACGACCGGTGGGAGACACGGCCTCTCTGCCGGCCGCCGGTTGTGCAGGATATGTCCCCCGGAGGAGCCGATGTGGCCAGAGAGCCACGCGTCCCCGCAGAACGTGGGACCCCCAGTCCCATTTCGCCGACACCATCGGTCGCAATTAATGACACGTTCGGCTAAGAGATCAATATGGCCTTCCATTTCTCCATAGGCTAGCGGCAAAGTCTTTCGTCGAGGGCACTATGGCCGGCGACGTGTTCTCTGGTGCCATGGAGCGGCGGCGTTAACGAGGACCCCTCGATTGATGTTTGCACGGGGCACAGTATCAGCAAAAGAAAATGATCGCAAGGAAACACTAGGCCTATCTATTCTACATGGCTAGGAAACTAATTTTTGGGATTCAATTTTTGGGCCTCTCTTGAAGATGTTAAACCTTTTTGATCTTAAAATTTTTAGGATGATCCTAATATAAGATTTCTGAGGATTAATTTTTGGGTCTCTCTTGGAGATGCTCTTACTGACAGCTGTGGTGACAGTAAGAGCCCGATATCCAGACCAAAGTTTAATTCTTTAAAAAATAAATTTTTCGTAAATTTTGTTTGCTTTTTCTCAGTTTAACATGCCAGCCAGGCTTAAAGAAGTGTGAAGAACTAACCTCTTTTTAAACGGTAAGGAAAATCTTGATTGAGATAGGACTTGGACTGAGTAGGCCTAATCTACCTCCAGTACACTGTACAAATGATATATAAATTTCACTCTGTGTTGCAAATAGCCGAAACTGGTCCCTAATTTGTTTCAGGCTGCAATGCAAAGGACACGACTAGATGCATAGGTGGTGTGCCGTGTGCCGTCGCGCATTAGGCCACCCATCCATTCCAAAAACAGTATGGCCTCCCCGCACACCTTGACGGTTGGGTCCTAATGGGCTATATCAATTTTTCGACCACTATCTTTTATGTGTTGGGGCTGCTAGCGCGCGGGCGCAGGTTAGGGTTAGCTAACCGACGCGCACGGCGGCCGTATCGCTGCTGACGTAATCCCTCCTCTAATTATTTCCTAATTACCGTTATTAGTGTTTAATAAATTTTTAATTATAAAATAATACATAAATAAACAGAGTTAACTGTTTTTGGTTTTAATTGAATGTTTCAAAAATCTAATTAAAATTTTCAAATTTTGGGTTGAAAATTTTAAAATTTGAGTAGATTTTTTTAAATTCTTAGTTAATATTGAAAGTTTCAAAATTAGAGATGAAAGTTTCAAATTAGTGGTAAAAAATTTACTCGATTTTTAGTATTTTTTTTTATTTTTTTACTATACATGTGTTCATGTGCACACGTGATGCAACTAGGTGCTCGACCTTTCGATAGGTTCGATTTGGCGACGTGAAGACGTTCATGTTTTGAGGCTTCCGATCAGCGATCGTCATCTTGCAATCGCTACACCCACATGTCTAGTTGTTACAACCACGCTCTTATGTAGTCGACCTCACCACGAAGGTTTTATCCCTGCAAGCAATCGAAGAAACTCACAAGAACGAGGAAGAACGCAACCTGAATTGCAGATGAATGTTTAGCATACGAAGTTGGGGTTGTACAAACCGATCTAGACGGTGAAACTGCAATGAAGAATAATCTAAACAAAACCCCAAGAAGGAGCAGCTCAAGCCGATGTAGGATGTGACTTGGAGAGATTTGTGAGCATGCTCTAAAAAGCATGCACGAACTTCGAGGCTCAAAACTTAGTCTTGCAGATTGAATTTCACAATTTTAGATTGGCTGAACCCGACAAAGTCAGGGAGGAGCGGATGTAAAATTTTTTATAGATGTTCGCAGATATAAAATTTGCCCAATTCCGAGTCCGTATGCAAAAGTTATGGCTGTTTGAAGACAGGTAGCGTGAACTAGGGTTTCGTGGCTCAATCCTGTTGCTCCGGCTAGAGCATAAGTGCCAATAGGTCAAGCGGAGCTGACAAGGAGGCTAGCAATGCAGGGCGATTGATATAAGGCGGCTTGCGACCTATCTAAAAACGCTTGCAAAAGCGGGTTAAAAACTCAAGGTGGCTTGCAGTCCAAAACCGAGTAGAACTTGATCTCTTAAGGCAGGCTCTCGTGCAATGTAATAGCTAGAACTAGAATCACGAACACGACTCTAAACCAACGACTACTAACTTAACCTAATAAGACATAGACTCAACAAAGCGAAACTGAAATAAATTTTACAAAGGCACAAAGGGGTTTGGACAGGGGATAAACCTAACACTACGAAGAACATGATAGTAATAATTTTTTGGGTTTTTTGGACTCTAGGTAAGGGAAAACAAAACTTAACAGAAGGAAACACAGATGATACCTATCGGGCAACCTAATGCTCTGATACCACTTGGTACGACTGGGTGCCCGATCTTCCGATAGGTTCGATTTGGCGACGTATGGACATTCACGTTTTGAGGCTTCCGATTAGTAGATCGTCACCTTGCACTCGCTACACTCACGCATTTTGTCGTTATCGGCCACGCTATCACGCAGTTGACCTAACCACGAAGGTTTTGCTCCTACAAACAATCGAAGAAATTTGCAAGAATAAAGAAAACACAATCTGAATTGCAGATGAATGTTTAGCACACGAAGTTGGGGTTCTACAAACTGATCTAGACGGCGAAACTATAGTGGCAAAATAATCTAAGCAAAACCCAACTCTAAACAATGACGGCTAATGAATATATATGAGTTGGGACATCCTAGGATTAATCCTCGAGTGCACACCCCTTGGTTTAGCCCACGACACAACTACTAGGCCCAAGGCCCAAAACAGACTCGGACTGGAAGAGATATGTGTCTTGTTTGGACGATTCCAGACAGTTCAGGAGGAATTTTGATGTGGGACCAAAACCATCTGAAAGTAGACCTTATAAGTTTTTCAACAAGTACTCATGGGACCCGAGAGTCCTTCTGGATCAGTGGCTAGGTCTGTTTGAAATTGATGCTGTCAGGAGGCCCGAATCCGAATCCAGAACCTGCAGAACTTCATCTCTTGCATTCTATGGACCAAAAGTGACGTGGTGATGTAGGAGTAGACTTGAGTAAGATCTTGGTTTGGTCCCTAATCAACTTCTTTGATTATCCATGCGTTCCTTGCACTTAGTCTCTTTTCCTTCACCCAAGCAAGTATCTCTGCAAACGAGAACACACAAAATTCATAATGCAGTAACGGCTGTTCAAATATATAATACGTAAATTTTATGTAGAAAGCATGTACCTTTAGTTGATGAATACATAAAATAGCTATGGTCATATTCGATTGATGTCCTATTAACACGTCGCTCCCTAGGGTCTGCTAGGTGCCCACTAGCAACACGCGCGCATAGCAGAATCCTCTTTATGTGTTGCCAAGTTAACTTCGTTATAACTGGATATTTATCACTGTTGTCGAAAACGGTTGGTACAGCCGTCTTTACGGTCGTTGATATGGATACGGTGACCAATCCGTCACGTATCATTGATACCGTCCACATTAGTCGTTCACAAATGCAAAAATTCCGTTATTAGTGATTGATCGACCGTTTGCTGTCTAAACAATCATATAATTGGTGTGATCACAAGGCCCAACCCACAACATTACTAACCCATTAGTTTTACTCTCTAGTATTCGATGCAAAACTATAACTATTCACACCTATACTTTAATATATGTTGACTAATTTTGATTGTTCTATTTAAAAATAGTAGGAATATATTCAATATATGTAGTCGTATGCATTTACCTCTCAAAAATGGCAAATTATTATCAAATATATATAGAGCGATATTCTGTACCACACTCAGCATGTCGTTTAGCTAAAATGTGCTCCTCAGAGCATGTTCACTGATCCCCACTCCTCCCCAGCCTCCCTCCCCTCCTTCGTGCACCTTTTCTTCATCCAATAGTCATAGTAAAATTTTTACTCGGAGAGAAATCATCCCTGGATACCTTATTAAGTAGTAGCAGTAGTAAAATCTTTACTACGATAGAAATCATCGCCAAACACCCCTTTACTACTAGAGCAATTCTTTTACTAGACATCACACCGTTTATTAATATATATATGCTGGACCCCCACACCATAATGAACCACCCATCAGAGTAATACTTTTACTAGATGTTAAAACATATATTAATATATATACGAGGTCACCATACTATAATTAATCACCCATTCTTTATTCCAAAATTTTTGGATCTAGAGATGCAGGAGGTGATGGCTCCTAGGTGGAGGAAGCGGCAGCGGTGGCGTCAGGGATTTCTCTCTACGGTGGAGGCCTACCGACGATGATGGCCGTGTCGCCTCTGGTAACAGCCAACCATGCATTCACCTAATCCCTCCAATTTATCCAGATCTTCACCGAGCGGAAAACAGGGCGGTGAGACGTCGATGGCGAGGTCATTGATGCTAGATCAATGAGGTGGCTAGGAGAGAGATGTCGGCGGTGCAGATCTAGGGACATGGCAACTAGTGGACACCATGAGCGGGAGCAGCTACTGACACAAGTAGGAGCATCAATCGGTGCCTCTTGATCAGGTGTGGCCGTCGCCACCACCATCGCCGGGGTGGACCTCCGTTGCTGCCCGGGTCTGCTTCTTCGACGGGGGCTTCTGAGGTGGTAGATGGGCCTGGATCTGGCGACTCCCTCTAGTGACTTAGGCATTGGCGCAACTACTCCGGCGTCGGGCTCCCAAGGCCATGGCATCTTTGATCCAGGTGGGCGTGGCGATGGGAGCAAGGGGCGAGTGGGTTGTCGAAGCTCCTTGAGACTGCATGGCGGGCTGCCCACATTGTCGATGGCTGGATCGGCAGACTACCTAGGTGGTGACACAGAGGACCATCCTAGGTGAGCAGTCGGCACTACTGGTGGTCCTTATCGCCGGGGAAAAATCATGTATATTGTGCAAAAGTGGTGGCGATGATGTAATTTTTTTTATTCATAACCTTGTTTGTTGTGTTTATCCGTGAGTATTTTTTAAATTTTTTGGGTGGTTGATCGTGTAAAATACCCATTTGTATTTTTTTACTCGAGGTGCTTAGATGTATACTAATTTAATAGGATGTTGTGGTTAATTGTAACAATGAGTAAATCATTTATTCTATAGTTTGTGCTTCATTTGTAACATATACACGTCTGATGCACTATCCTATGGCTCGATCTTTTGGTGAGATGATAACTATCGATTTGGTCACGGGGTGACGTTGACGACGAAGGCTACCAAATGAACAAATCTGGGAAGCCCAGCAATCGCTACACCACGCCGTTGTCATTATCAATTATGGCGCGCGGCTGACCAGACCACGAAGGTCCTTTCCTACGTTGCAATCGAAGAACAAAGAAAGAAAAAAGAAAGTGCAATCTGAATTGTGGGTAGGGATTAAGCGCAAAGTAGTATAGCTCGAGGAAGTAGTGGCAAATCTATTCGATCCGGCAAGAGAACAACAACAAACTATGGCGACTTGAAATCTCAGGTTGCCAATCTAATCGATCATGGACAAGAAACAAGTGGAATTGCAAATGCAAATGCACAACTAAACAAAACCCAAATGTTTGGGAGAGGATACAGTCTATTTAAGTGAATTGAAGAGATGGGGACATCCTCCTGGGTGTGGAGGTGGAGAGGAGGTGCACCCCTAATGGGCCTAAAGTATTACAAGGCCCATGGCCTAGATTATATTTAGGACAAAATTGCAGAGCAATCAAAAGGTATTGTGATGTGTGGCCAGATCCATTGGAAGGACCATGACACAATCTTTCCATCAAGTCTTGAATCACCTCAAATGGACTCCATATGAATATTCTATGGCCATTTGAAATTATACTGTTTGTTGGACACTGAACTAGAGTCTTGAATTTGATAATCTTGCTCGTTAGTTTTAGTTGATGTTGACGTGCATGCTTGCTGCTCCACTCCAAGGTTCCTGAGAACAATCACATCACATGCAGACAACATATGGTTCACAACTTCAGTTTGGCCATCAGTTTGGGGATGACATGTATAGAGAATAGCAACTTTGTCCCCAGCTTGCTCCCTAATGTCCTCCAAAAGTGGCTCAAGAACTTGGCATCTTTGTTTGAAACAATGGTGCATGGCACTCCATGTAGGCGAATAACCTCCCTAAAAAATAAATCAGCAATGTGTGTAGGATCATCGCTTTTATGACAAGAAATGAAATGTGCCATCTTAGAAAATCGATCCACCACAACAAAAATACTATCCCTGCCCCTCTTTGTCTTTGGTAATCCCAATACAAAATCCATACAAATATCTTCTCATGGAACACTAGGAACAGGAAGAGGCATATATAAACCATGTGGATTTAATTATGACTTAGGTTTTTGACAAGTTGTGCAGCGAGAAACAAAGAGCTCAACATCACGTCTCATCTTCAACCAATAGAAATGTTCACCCAGCATGTTTTCCATCTTCTTGACACCAAAATGTCCCTTTAAACCTCCTCCGTGTGCTTCCTGTAACAACAAAAGACGAACAGAGCTTGCTGGAATGCATAGCTTGTTAGCTCGAAATAAGAGCCCATCATCAAAAGTGTATTTATTCCAACTCTTTCCACCTTTGCAATTCAGCAAAGCATCCTTAAATTCATCATCAGAAACATATAGATTTTTAATTGTTTCTAAGCCAAAGATCTTCTAGACAAAGCATCAACAATCACATTTTCCTTTCCTTTCTTGTGTTTAATGACATAAGGAAAAGATTCAATGAATTCAACCCATTTTGCATGTCTACGATTCAGTTTGTTTTGACTCCTAATATGCTTCAAGGATTCACGATCAGAATGTATAACAAACTTTTTGGGCCACAAATAGTGTTGCCATGTCTCCAAACATCGAACCAAAGCATACAACTCCTTATCATAGGTGAAAAAGTTTAAGCTAGGCCCATTCAATTTCTCAGTAAAATAAGTAGCAGGTTTACCTTCTTGAAGCTATACACCACCAATTCCAATTGCACTAGCATCACACTCAAGTTCAAAAGTTTTACCAAAATTAGGAAGTTGGAGCAATGGTGCATGAGTGAGTTTGTCTTTCAAAAGTTTGAAGGCATCCTCTTGTGCTTGTCCCCAGCAAAAGGAACATCTTTATTCATTGAGTGGCGTGGCAATAGTTGTAACACCCCGAAACCACCTTAAATTATAAATCGTGCATAAATCCTAATTTTTAAAAATTTTAAAATAAGGATTGAGCCTTGAACAAATAAAAATCCTCAAGAATAAAATTCAATTTGGCTTGTGAGTATTTTTCTTAAATTCCACTTGTCCTATAATGCATTCTCAATTTTTACTGGAATTTTTAGAGCATTTAAACTAATTTTAATGTAACAAAAACAATTATCAGAGTTTATTAAAAAGAAAACTAAATTTAAAACCCTTTCCTCTCTTGGGCTACATTTGGCCCACAAACCCTTCGGCCCACCCCACCACTTGGCCCCCTTTCCCCTCCACCTGGGCCGGCCTTAGCCCAACTCCTTTCCTGCCCCCTCCCGGCCGAGGCGCGCCCGCGCCCCGCCATCGATAGGTGGGCCCTACTTGTCAGAGGCGTCTTCTAGCTCTAGCCGCCCCTCTCTCACCTCCCAAAACGCTAGAACTCCCCACCTCCAAATTCACTTTCTCGAGTGGATTAATTCTAAAATTAAGTTGGGGGTTATATTGCCAGTTAATTCCCTGTCAATTCCCCCCTGATTCCCCATTCAATCGTGCACTAAATTGATGGATTTAACTCAGGTTATTTCACCCGCCATTAGCGGCCGTGGACGAGCTCCCGGAGCTTCATCTCCTCTTCTCCTGGGCTATAAGATGGCGGAATCACCCTCTCCTTCCTCTCCTTTGCAAATCCCGAGCCCCCTCTCCTTTAATCCTCATTTCCTTTGAGTTTTCTTCTCTCCTCTCAATCAAAGCTACTCCGGCGAGCTCTTCCGCTTCACCGGAGGCCCGCTCGGCCTTGCCGTCCTCACCCCCAGACACGCAACGTCATGAGCTACCCCGGCATCACCTCCTCTCCATTCGCTGACTGCCGGAGCTGCTTCTCCTCCCGTCGACCCGAACCGCCACCCACTGTCACCGTCGTCAGCCCGTCTTCGCCATGCCTCGGGTAAGGACCCCCAGCCCATGCTGAAGCCATCCCCATCCCCTCTCTTCCCCTCTCGTGCTCTTACCAGAGCTCCCCACTCCGTCGTGTGCCTGTGGCGGCTCGGTCCCGAGCTGCCGGCGCCGGTCGTTGGCTGTGCCGACGTGGCGCCCACGTGGCCGCCACGTCCGCACCCTTTTCCCGCGTGGCACCCTGTGGGGTCCGCGCGTCAGTCCACACCCCCTCTCTTGATGATGTCATAAAAAGGATTTTCTATATCAAAATAATTCAACAAATTCGCAAAACTTTATTTAAATTGCATTACAACTTCGAATGGCCTTATCTTGGTCATATGAACTCCAAATTGACCTGTTCAAGTCTCTACATTTTCCTTAAAATGTCTAGAATCCAGTTATGTACTTTGTGTATACTGTTTTATGCATTTTCTTAGAATAAAGCCAATTTTTGTTTGCATATGTCATGTAGACGCCGCTGCTCCCGATTCTCCGCTTTACTTCGAGGTTGCTGCTGAAGACTTCGGCTGCGAGCAAGGCAAGTCATACCCACTTCCTTGTACATATTGATTACCCATGGATTTGTACAAATATTTTTATTTAAATGAATGCATTATGCTTTACAAAAATTCCTGCGGTAATATTGTTTTATTATAGCCTATTCCTAAAATCCTTGTTATAGCTTTATTATTGGTAATTCTCCTTGACAACCTTAGGTAACTGAAAACTAGCTAGTATTTGTGTATATTTGTAATGCAAACTAGCTATTCTAGGTTATGCTTAGCCCGTGCTTAATTAGTAACAACTTAATCCTTTTATGAGATAATTGGGGAAATGACCAGAAAATAATGTTAAAATAATGTTAGACTTGGTTTTGGCTGGTTAGCCTAGACATGAACCTTCTCTATTCAAAATTCCCCAAAACTTTGTTTGAGGCTGGGCTTGAGGTGCATGGATGGTTCTGTTAGTCGCACCTCGGCCGTCATAAGGACTGGTCTTCGGGCCTCAGTTGCAAAGCATAACCATACTACCACATGTCTAATGGGTAAGGCTTAACCTGTAACTTAGATCAGCTTTAGACAATGGAACATAGATAGAGGCGGATGACGTCTGGTTGTTGACCAACGTCTCTAGTAAATGAAGGTCACCGGGGGTCCGGGGATTGAGATGCCGTGGGCATTGATCATCTACCTCTCCCAGGGGTTTGGCTGTAGGCGGTTGGTGTCGGTTCTTTTGTCTACAATTGACCTAGGTGAAGGGTTATGTCACGACTTTTGTTCCACATACCGTGGTGGTATGGGGCACGTGAAGGAGTTGTGTCTTGTGGGTAAAAATGTACACCTCTGGCTAGAGTATAATCTATTCAAAAAGCCGCGCCCTTGGTTATGGGCAAGCCTAGCAATGTATCCAAGTTAGAGTTTCCTCTATAAAAATTGAATAATGGATCAATGGTCAAAATGTGATAGTTGACCGGGATGGGTGCGGTTAGCCTTGGGTTAGGCAAGAACTAGATGAGCATGGTATACGCTACCTTGGGATAATTTGATCTTTGAAATAGAATCGGATTCCTAAAATTTGCTTTAAAAGATTATAAAATAAAATGCTGTTTAGTGCAAAATAGCCCTATATGTCCCCTTGTACTCATTTAGCATTATTGGTGCATTATTCCCGAGTATGGTTTGTTGAGTACTTGGATGGTACTCAGTCTTGCTCTATTTATTCCCAATCCAGATGACGAGTACCCTGGTGATGAAGACTTCGATGTCTAGCTCGTACCTGTCGTCAAGTTCCTGTGGGCCTAGTCCCCAGCTTTTCTAGTTATGAACTTTAATTGTTTATCTTTGCTTGTCTGGGCCTTTGGTCCCCCATGTAATAATTTAAACTACGTTATCGCTTTCGCTTGTGTACTATGATATTAAATAACTTTGTATTGTGTACCTCGCCTCCTAGGATGAGGATTAATACACTTGCGTATGGAAATTGTTGGGTGCTTTCCGGGCGCTACAATAGTGTTGAAATTCTTCACAAAGTAGCGATAGAATCTAACAAGATCATGGAAACTTCGAACTTGCGTGACTATTTTAGGAGTCAGCCAACTCTTGATAGCTTCAATCTTGGCTTCATCAACCTCAATTACCTGCGGTGTCACAACATAACCAAGAAAACAAACTCGATCTGTGCAAAAGGTGCACTTCTCAATGTTACCAAATAGGCGTGCATCTCTCAATACAACAAACACATCACGCAGGTGTTGAACATGTTCATTTATGGTTCGGCTATAAATCAGAATATCATCAAAATAAACTACCAGAAATTTTCCAATGAAAGGGTGCAAAACCTCATTCATAACATGAATAAATGTACTGGGTGCATTAGTTACTCCAAAAGGTATGACTAACCACTCATACAAGCCAAACTTTGTTTTGAAAGCACTATTTCCATTCATCACCTAGTTTCATTCTTATTTGGTGGTAACCGCTATGCAAATCAATCTTAGAGTACACAGTAGAGCCACTCAACTCATATAGCATATCATCCAGCCTAGGGATAGGATGCCGATACCTAATAGTAATATTATTAATCGCTCTACAATCAACACACATGCACCATGTCCCATCTTTTTTCGGAACCAAAATAAAGGAACAACACATAGACTAAGGCTTTCTCGTACATACCCTTTATCTAGCAGTTCTTGCACTTGACGTTGAATTTATTTTGTCTCCTCTGAATTGGTCCTATACAGCAATCGGTTTGGCAAAGTAGCTCCGGGAATCAAATCGATCTGATGCTCAACCCCTTGAATAGGTGGCAGCCCAGGTGGTACTTCATCCGGGAAAACATCCTTATACACCTGCAAGAGGTCAGTAACAACAGGAGGCAAGGAAACAGGCAAGGAGCTATATGTGGCATTAAAATTCAACATGGCATCCTTGCAAAAAAGTGCATAGCAACAAATATCAGATGCATCCAAATCACAAATGTCAGATTTTTTAGCTAACTTAACAACACACTTCAATTTAATTTCAGCATTCTTTTTTGTTGATACTTCTGTGGCTACCTTCTGATTATCAATTTGACTCTTCTCATGCTTTCCCTTTTTAGCACGGTCTAACTCATCCTTCAAAATCACATCAGGAGTCATTGGAAGCAAAGTAATCTTTTCATTTTTATGAAAGAGAGTGTACTTGTTAGTCCAACCCTGGTGCAAAGTCTGCCTATCATACTGCCATGGCCTACCCAACAACAGAGAACATGTTTGCATTGGTACTACATCACAATCATCATAGTCATGATATGTTCCAATAGAGAAGGGTACTTGAACAAGTTGTGTTACTTTCATCTTACTACATGATTTGAACCACTGAATATGGTAAGGCTGTGGATGTGGTTTTGTGACCAAGCCAAGCTTCTTGATCATCTCAGCGCTAGCAAGATTGTTGCAACTACCCCCATCAATAATCACACGACAAGATCTATCCTTGATGACAAACTTAGATTGGAATAAGTTGTCGCATTGGTGTTGTTCTGCATGCTACATTTGAGCACTTAGCACACGCTTCACGATGAGGCTCTCATACTGCTCCAAAAGTTCAGCACCAAATTCCACACCACCATCTGGATCAGCATCTTTGTCATCATCTACATGGTTAACTTATTAAATCATTTATTGAATTTCCTAAAAAATGGGCTATGACACCGAGCCACCGGTCATGGGTGAGCCTAACAATGTTTTTGGTGATTAGTCTCACTGTTTATTAAATTAAATTGATAAAATATGGTTAACATGGAGATCTTTGAGTGGATTCCATGAGCCCTGGGTACCTCAAGGAAGGCAACTATGGCCACTCGGACAGAGGGTGGGCCGGCCCCTACAATTGGAGATAGAGTAGGACTCGGCTTCATGTTACCTTGCAAGACAAGTAAAGGGATATAATCCTAGCCGGACTCTCTATGTACTGACAAGGAATACCCTGGGTCATATCCGATTGGGTTTCCTACCCTATAACCCTCATCCCTCTGCATATATAAGGAGGGGTAGGGAGCCCCTTGGGGTAGATCAATCTATACAGCGAAAGCAATATACCACAACGGGAAGTAGGGTATTACCTCAACCCGAGGGCCTAAACCAGTATAAATCTTCATGTTCTTTCGAGTCCATCGAGTTTAGATCTGATGAATAGCCCTATATACAATATTGCCGACACAAAACATCAATAGTTGATATGCTTGGTAGGGGATTCGTCAAGATCATCGTCATCAAGCCTTATGGATCCAGGCACTAGAGTTGACGGCATCAACTTCTCCCTCGGACACGCAATCAGATTTGGGAGCCTTGATTTCATCGCTGACGACTTTGGCAACCTTACCTTGTCTGACTTGGTTTCGATCCGGTTGGCTACGGATCAAGCCAACTCTGCGCCAGTTGGCCTACTCAATGCTGTAGCAGTGTTCAAAACATGATTCGGCAATACCCAAGATCTACGAGCCCTGGGGCAACTCTCTTTCCTAGTGTTCGACTCGAACACATCCCCGAGCCATTTGAGACCGGACCTAGGGAAGACAAGGTCGGCAATCCCCCACTCGGACTCAACAATGCTCCAGCCATCTTCAACTCCAATTTGATGCGGCAAACCCAATTTTCTTGAATTCGACTCAGGTATGGCCCAGAGCCACTCAGGATCGGGTCCAAATAGGTTGGGATCATCATCATGCCACTGCACTACTCGGAATCTGACTCTCAATCAGAAAGCAGCTTAGCAAGCTTCTCACCTCCACGCGATGTCTTCATGGCATCCAAGGGTTCTGCTCCAACTCAAGATGCGCGCCGACTACGCAAACAGCAAGAGGAAAAGGCTTGCCGGCTACGTGAGCAAAAGGAGGAAGAAGATCGATGTATTCAGGCCGAACGAGATGCCGATGGTGCAGCTCCATCGCTGGCCACAGCTACAGCCGCAGCGCCTGCCATAGCACCAATCCATTTGGCCACGCCGAGTGTGGAGTTGACTGGCCCAAGCACCACGCGACTCGGCGCTGCGCCTCAAGGGCCAACGTTGAGGAGCACGACCCCCCAGAGTAAGCCTTCGGGCTCTTCACCAACTACCTCCCCTCGTGACTCACAGGGGTGGAGGTTTAAGTCTTCCAAGAGGTATGAGATCTTCAGTTTTCAAATATCCTGAAGTATACTGCAATGTCTTGATTGCTAAATAATCATGCAGGAAGCCAAGTGACGTTGATCCCAAGGGGACAGTGCCACCAACCCCCATGACCAACCCGACCCCGACTGGCGTGGAAGCGCCCATGCCACTGCCTAAGCCTAACACTACCCCAGCCCCTGAGGACATGGCAGCTGACTCAAGTGAACATCCAGCTTCGCCTAGTCGGGAAGTTGCCAAGCCAGTCATTGAGCCAGCTGAGGAGCCTGCACTTCCAGAGGACCCCCGACTAGTGCCCCCTCTCCACCGTCTTCCCCTTCCTCAAGCGACAATGACCTCCCCAGGCTTGAGGTGCCCCCTCGCAACTTTCCCCCGGTGTTCTGTTGGACAAACCTAGATGGCAGCAAGGACGTCCTTAGTCTAGACAAGGAAGACGCTCGAAAGGAACATAATTGAGCTGTTTGAGGCCACCATCATGGCTTCGCAGCAGATTTAGGTTAGCAATTCTCCTAATTATGACTGATGACTTGAGTGTTGATCTTGCAGTCCACAGCCTTACTCGGCAATGTTTTGTCTTGCAGAGAGTAGTTGATCGGTCTAAGAAGATGAGCAGGGCGCTTGCCCGGCTTACTCCCTAGATTGCTCAATTCACGTAGCTCTAGGCGCAGAAGAATGAGCTGGAGCAGACCAACAAGGAGAGGGAAGACTGGCTAAGGGACTCTGTCAATTAGCTATGTGACGAGGTGTGGGCGAAGACTGGAACCATTTGAGGTGAGTTTCATTGATGCCCTTATTCCCTCGAGTCTTCTCTGCAATTTTGTTGACGCTCAACTCTGTCTTCATTGTAGCTCATGAAATAGAACTAAACAGCAAATCCTTGGAGCTCAAGCGGTTGAAGAAGGAGCTCAAAGAGCTCGAGGAGGCGAAGTTCAAAGTCGACACTGAGTTTGCGATTAAGTTCTTGGTCTGCCTTTGAATTTTAGCTGTAAGAACAATCTAGTCTCCTAATTGCTTGTCTTTTGATGATAGACTACATGGCCAATGCGCAGACACGATTCAGCTCCTTCGACGAAGAGATCAGGGCGATAGAGAACTCGTGGAGCACCATTGTTGACTCGATGAAATTCCTGCTAGACATCATGCAGCCAGGTGAAGCCGGTTCCAGCTTGAGTTCTCCTGCTCAGGTGCTTCGATGACTCCAAGGCGCGCCAGTTGTCTTGAAGGCCTTCGCCATCGAGCACGCCACCATGGCGATCACTCAAGCTCTTGCTATGACTAAATCTCTTTAACCTCAAGTGGATACTGAGGTGGTCAGCGAGGGGTTTGCTGAGGGGACAACTCCTGAGTAGGGGCTCGAGTTGATCAACCGGGCAAGGCCCATTGTCAAAACAATCGCCGAGGAGCTGCGTTTGTAGTGTTCTGCTAACAAACAAACTCTCTTAAGTGGTCTGCTCATGGGGAAAAATAGTTATAAGCATGTGTTTCTCTGTTTTTTTTTGCAAATCCCAGCTAAGTATTTGATTTATCATTGTTGTCCTTAGTTTTACCCGACCAGCTAGGTTATACTGAGTTATGATGAGCAACTTAAAAAGTGTTTATCCCATAAATCTATACTCGGTTAACGATTCAGCATGATCGATGCAAAACTTCGTGACTTAGATAAACCAAACTTAGGGCTAAGCAAAATCAGGAGACATATTATCATGTAGCCCCCAACTCACTACTCGGTTGAAGCAATTGATGTAGTGAGTCAGAGTAAATAACTTTATTGACATGTATATAAATTGAATACAATGCTTAGGTATAGAAAAGACATAGCTATTCTATGTTCCATGAGTTATTGACTAGGACACCGTCTTCAGTCCTCAGTCGGTAAGCCCCCAATCATGTCACCTCAGCAATAATGAACGGCCCCTCCCATAAGGGAGATAACTTGTGCCTGTCTTTGGTGGTATAGATTTTTCTTAATATGAGATCTTCTATCAAAAAGGCACGGCCATGGACATTATGGCTAATAAAGATGTAGGCCTTGAAGGTATTTTGCCAACCGAATTGTTGCGATGTCTCTTGCTTCCTCCAACTAATCTAGCTCGACCAGTCAGTCTTCGTTTGATTTTCTTCTGAGTGGGCCCAGACTCACAAAGAGCCGAAGTCCAACTCGGTTGGTAACACGGCCTCAACACCATAGACTAGGAAGAAAGGGGATTGCCCTGTTGCTCTACTGACCATGGTTCATAAAGACTAGAGAACGGATGGGAGTTCTTGTACACACTGCCTAGTAGATGGTTGTAGTCAGTCAAATACCCTAGCATTGATACCTTGTAAGACCATGCCATTTGCATGCTCAACCTGCCCATTGCTCCGTGGGTGAGCCACTGAAGCATAACAGAACTTGATGCCGAACTCGTCACAGAAATCTTGAAAAATGTCACCGATGAATTGAGTGCCGTTGTCCATTATGATGCGATTGGGAACTCCAAATCGATAAAGAATACCCATAATGAAGTCTTTTGCCCTGGCCATAGTTATAGTAGCAACTGGTTTTGCCTAAATCCACTTTGTGAATTTATCCACCGCGACAAACAAGTCTATGAACCCTCCTGGCACTTTCTTGAATGGCCCAACCATGTCTAGCCCCCATACTGCAAAGGGCCAAGCTATTGGAATTGTTTGCAGTTCTTGAGCTGGTAAATGTGTTTGCCAAGCAAAAAATTGGTATCCCTCGCATGTTCGAACTATTTCTTTTGCGTCGGTGACTGCAGTCGGCCAGAAGAAACCCTGTCTGTAAGCCTTTCCGACTAACATCCTTGATGTAGCATGGTTGTCATAGATACCTGAGTAGATTGATTGCAGAATTTTCTTGCCCTCCTTAGGTGTGACGTGGCGCATGAGGACTCGGATGCAATTTGACGGAAGAGTTCATGTCCGACTACGAGAAAGCTTGTGCTCTGTTGTTTGACTTGTTCGGCTTTGTTGTGATCTATCGGGACCACTTCGCCCTTAGATCCCATGTTGGCTAGCTCGTCTGTGGCTTCATTGTATTGGCGCAAAACGTGAGTGATTTCCAGCCCGTCAAACTTGTGCTCTAGCTTTTGCAGTTCTTGACAGTATGCTGCCATGTTATCATCCAGGCACATCCAGTCTTTCATGACTTGATTCACCACTAATTGGGAATCCCCGCGAACCACCAACCGTTGGATACCGAGTGATATGGCAATACGGAGCCCGTGGATGAGTGCAACATTGTGAGATGCTAGAAAATGTATTTGAAGGACGTATTTTAGTTTTTCTCCTATTGGTGACATCAAGACGACGCCAGCTCCTGCTCTGCCATCCGTAGAGAACTGTCGAAGTACATTGTCCAATACTCAAACTTGTCTGTAGGTGTAACATACTGAACTTCAGTCCAGTACTCGAAGTACTTGAGATTTGATCACTATCCATGGTAGGAATACAATGTCAAACACCATCAACTCGAGTGGACATTTAGCAATTTTGCCAGTAGCTTCGTGATTATGCAGGACATCCCCGAGAGGAAACGAAGTGACAACTGTAACCTAGTGGGATTGGAAATAGTGCACTAGCTTCTAGACAGTTATACGGAGTCCATAGAGCAGCTTTTGGACTTGGGGATAACACATTTTGGATTCGCTTAGGACTTCACTAACGAAGTATACCGATTGTTGTACCTTTTATATGTGTCCTGGCTCTTCGCGCTTGATGGCCAAAATCGTGGTAACTACTTGAGTAGTTGCCACCAAATACAGCATAAGCGGTACCTGGGGCATTGGTGATGCCAACACGGGTGGTGACGTGAGAAATTTCTTGAAGTCTTCGAAGGCTTGCTGGGCTTCAAGTGTCCATTAGAAATTGTCAACTTTCTTCAATAACTTGAAGAAGGGCATCCCTCATTCACCCAACTGGGAGACAAATTTGCTGAGTGCCGCCATGCAGCCAGTCAGCTATTGTACGTCCTTCTTGCTAGTTGGAGCCATGTTCATGATTGCGTTGATCTTCTCTGTGTTTGCCTATATGCCGCGATGTGAAACGATGAAACCGAGTAGTTTTTCATATGGTACTCCGAAGGCGCACTTTTTCGGGTTGAGCTTCATCTTAAATCTTAGAAGACTTTGAAAGGTCTCTTTTAAGTCAGCAATGAGGTCGCCTTTGAACTTGGTCTTGATTACCACGTCGTCGACATATGCCTCTACATTGCACCCGAGTTGAGTATGAAGACACCACTGGATGGCACGCTGGTACATTGCTCCAGTGTTTTTCAACCTGAACGGCATGGTGACATAGCAGTATGCCCCAAACGGCGTGATAAAAGAAGTCTTCAGGCAGTCCTCTTCCTTGAGACTAATCTGATGGTATCCTGAGTAGCAGTCGAGAAAGCTGAGTAGCTTGCATCCCACGGTGGAATCAACCACCTGATCTTTCCTAGGTAGACCAAATGGTTCTTTGGGACACGCCTTGTTTAAGTTAGTGTAGTTGATGCACATGCGCCATTTACCATTCTTCTTCTGGACCAAGACTAGGTTTGCTAGCCAATCCGGGTGGTAGACCTCTTTGATGAACCCGACTGCCAGGAGCTTGGTAATCTCCTCGTGGATAGCATCTTTGCGGTCCTGTGCAAATCACCGTAACCGTTGCTTAATTGGTTTTGTGCCCGGCTTGACGTTGAGGGAATGCTCGATCACCTCCCTTGGTACACCAGGCATGTCAAAGGGCTTCCAAGCAAAAATGTCCCTGTTTGCCTGGAGGAAGGTGACGTGCTCGTCTTCCTATTTGGAGTCGAGTCCGGTCCCGACAAGTACAGTCTTGGTGGGGTCGGAAGGGTCTAGGGGATCTTCTTAGTTTCTGACTCCACTGAAATTCCTGACTTGGCCGCCTTTTTCACCGGACTTTGTCATCCTTCTTTGAATTTGATGCTGATAATCGGATATTGCTCCGTCCGATTGCAGCTTGTTGTGATTGGGCCAACTCACAGCTCTCCTTATCGTAGGTGAAGGCCTGCTTGATGTCACTGTGTAGGGAGAGCACTCCTGCTGGGCCAGGCATCTTGAGAATCATGTATGTGTAGTGGGGTACCGCCATGAATTTGGCAAGTGCTGGTCTTCCAAGTATGGCATGGTAAGCTGTCTTGAAGTTGGCAACCTCGAAATAGACACTCTCGGTGCGAAAAGTTTCCCTCATGCCAAAGGTGACCGATAATGTGATCTGACTGAGTGGGGTTGAAGAGAGGCTAGGGATTACCCCGTGGAAGGGAGCTGTACTTGGCCGTAACTCAGATCGAGGAATTTTCATCTCGTCGAGTGTCTTGGCAAAAAAGATGTTGAACGCACTTCCTTGATCGATAAGAAACTTTTTCAACTTGATGTTTCTGATAACTGGGTCCAGGACAAGGGAATATCGCCTTGGGTGTGCCACTCGGTCAGTGTGATCTGTGCGGTCGAACATGATCGCCACTTCGGACCAGCGTAGGTATTGGGGGTGTCAGTGGAGACCGAGTTAACTTCTTGGGCAGTGAGCTTCTGTTTGTGTTTGGACTCATATGCCGATGGCCCCCTGAATATGTGGTTGTGCTCAGCCTGGGGATCTTTATAATTGTCAGCTGGACCTGAGTTTGGCTTGTCTTTGTACTTCTATTCGCCAGATGTAGATGTTTGCTCAAAGAAAACTTCTTAAGCATGAAGCAATTCTTGGCTACATGCTTCCCCTTTGGGTGGAAAGGGCATGGCCCGTTCATGACTTTCTGGTAGTCAACCGCCTTGGGGGGTCGCGGTCGAGCATGGTCGATAGTGGCCATGATATCTTCTGACTTGCGCTTGCAGTACTCAGCCTTAGATGGGGCCGTGTCGTCAGTGTCCCGTCGCTCCTTCTAACGTGGCTCCTTCTTGTCATCGAGAGCCTTAGCAACAGCATTGGCTGAATCAGCATACTTATTTACCACATCGAAAAGGGCTTTGATGAACGCCGGTGGCTTCCAAGTGAATTAGGCAATGAACGTGGTGTCTCTGACTCCCTTGCGGAAGCCGGCTATGGCAACCTCGTCCTTGATCTTGGGGATTGAGTTCCTCTTCTTGGAAAAGCGCTTGATGAAATCTCTGAGAGACTCATTCTTCTTCTGCTGGCACTGGTATAGATCGTACTCGGATGCTGGCCTTTGTTATGTTCCCTGGAAGTTGGCCACGAAGCGCTCGTGGAATTCCCCCTAGGAGCCTATAGACCCTCTATCGATGTTTTGTATCGGCAATAATTTTATGGGGCTATTCGTAAGACCTAAACTCGATGGATGCGAAGGGACACAAAAGATTTATCGTCGTTCAGGCCCTCGGGGTGAGGTAATACCCTACTTCCAGCTGTTGCGTATTTCCTTTGAGATTTCTCTGGCGAGATTGTGATATGCCCTATGGGGCTCCCTATCCCTCCTTATATACTAGAGGGATGAGGATTGCAGGGTAGAAAACCCAATCGGATACGACCAAGGGTATTCCTTATCAGTACATAGAGAGTCCGGCTAGGATTATATCCCTTTCCTTGTCTTGCAAGATAACATGAAGCCAAGTCCTACTCTATCTCCAATTGTAGGGGCCAGCCCACCCTCTGTCTGAGTGGCCCAAATTGCCTTCCTTGATGTACCTAGGGCCCATGGCCTCCAAGTAGCCCCTGAGACCTTCATAGTTGAGTCACAGCTCAAGCCGAGTGCCTTGCTCCCAAGTCCTGCTTCATGTTAGCTGGCAACGAGGTTATAAAGGGCTTCATGGAAAAAATTGAATAATGTGAGCTGAATAGGCGCACCTATTAGATATAGTCCCCAACTTTGTGCTTAATTGAGAAACAATTAAACATAAAGTTAAAGATCTTTAACCTTGGAGTCTTTCTTAAGTGATATGTTTCTCGGAAATTGGACTCTTCAGCCAAATATTGACTGGAATTTTGGTCATGGCAATTTAGCTAAGCATCTTAGCCATGTATCACTATGGACCAAGCCCAATGCATGACGAGGTGTACTTGAGAGATACATGCATCCCCAATTTTAATGGAGACCAGTTATTGATCCTTATAAGGATATATCCTCAATAGCTGAGAATAATCAAGATACCCGAATATATACACCCGGCTGTAGGCTTAGCATGAAGCGTATCTGATTATTTAATCAGTCCTTTAAAATAGCACCTATATCGTGATTTTAACGTGACCAGTGAGTGACCCAATAGGGCATGCTATTTAAGATATGAGTTCTTAAGGTCTCAAGGCACTTGGCTTGAGCTGTGACTCAACTATGAAGGTCTCAGGAGCTATTATAGAGGCCATGAGCCCCGGGTACCTCAAGGAAGGTAATTACGGCCACTCGGACAAAGGGTGGGCCGGCCCCTACGATTGGAGATAGAGTAGGACTCAGCTTCATGTTACCTTGCAAGACAAGGAAAGGGATCTAATCCTAGCTGGACTCTCCATGTATTGATAAGGAATACCCTGGGTCGTTTTTAACTGGGTTTCCTACCCTGTAACCCTCATCCCTCCACATATATAAGGAGGGGTAGGGAGCCCCTTGGGACAGATCAATCCATACAGCGATAGCAATACACCATAACTCGAAGTAGGGTATTACCTCAGCCCGAGGGCCTAAACCAGTATAAATCTTTGCGTTCTTTCGAGTCCATCGAGTTTAGATCTGATGCATAGCCCCATATAATTATTGCTGATATAGAACATTGACACTCTAGGTACGGAGAAGTGGTTTGGAAAACTCTGGGTATAGGCTAGGCGTGTTCAACCTGGAAAGGTTGTTCAGGGATGATATAATAATGTTTAATTAATCAATTGTTTATGACTCTCAAATGTTTATAAAATGTTGTTTATGCAAAATAGCTATATTAAGCCTACCTTTGTTATACCCTATGCATACTTGCATTTTGCTATGTGACTTGCGAAGTATTCCATATCCTCAACTTGCTATAACCAAACATCAAAGGAGGAGCACTTCAGTGACTAAGGTGAAATGGAGGACTACGCTAGGTCCTTGGCAAGATGCTTGTTGAGTGGAGTCGCCTATGCTAGATTTTTTTTACTTTTCTTCTGCTAGAGTTCATTTTAGTTTTAGAGGTTCTATCCACCTTTGTAATAATTGCACTTGTTTATTAAACATTTAAGCTTTTGTACTTTGTTTATCAATATAAATTTGTATAGCCCACTGATTCCTGGACAGGGATTCAAATACACATAAGCATGCTAGAATTTTGGATGGAAATTCCGGGTGTGACAAGTTGGTATTAGAGCCACCTTGACTGGACAAGCCAAATGGTAAACCATAGAAGCCTTTTGAAAGTATAGATCAAACCCTCTCTCTTTCTTTTTGAAATAAAAAATCAGGAAAGGAGTCTATTTTATTCTTTCGAAGAAAAAGTTATTTTTGATAGAAATATATAATTTTGAAAATAATCTATTATTTGGGAAAATGTTCATGGAAAAAACATTTTATTTGAAAAAACAAACCCCTTATTTGGAAAATGATTTAAAAGAGTTTTTGTAATATTTTTGAAGGGAAGTAATGATCTGGTCTCTCTGTTTTTCTTTAGATGTCGAACTACGAGCTGCAACATTTGTTTGGCGATGGATGTTTTGTCACGGAGCTTCCAAATATGCCTTCGCTATTGGATTCAATTCAATGCCGGAGTATCGACAAATAACCCATTGTGGAGGCCATGGGCCCTGGGTACCTCATCACAGGCATATGGGCTACTCGGATAAAGGATGGGCCTAGTCTTGTAATTAGAGATATAGTAGCACTCAGTAGACTTTGCCTTGTACAATAAGGAATATACAGTCCTAATCGGGCAAGTTATATCTCTAAGAGGAAATCCCTTGGCCGGAGTCCGGCTAGGATTCCTACCATGTACCCCTGTCCCTCAGTATATAAGGGGAGGCAGGGCACCCTATGAGGGCAGATACACACAAATCCTCAAAGGAATAATACCACAACTGGACGTAGGGTATTATCTCACATCGAGGGCCTAAACCAGTATAAATCTCCCTGTGTTCCTTTGCAATCCATCGAGTTTCCATCCACCGAGTAGCCTCATATTCATATTGCCAGTGTAAAACATCAACAGTTGGCGCGCCAGGTAGGGGTTTTCGGCGAGATCTACATCAACAAGCTCGATGGATCCAACAACAGGAGCTGACAGTGAGAAATTCTCCCTCGGAGACATAATTTCATTCGGAAGCCTCGACTTTGTCGCCGACATGTTCGACAACCTCGCCTTGGCCAATGTAGATCTAATCCAACTGGCCGAGGAACCAGCTCACTCCACGCCAGTCGGCCAACAAGACACCGCAGTCACCGTCATCAATCTGCTGCGGCAATCTTCCACTTCGCCGAGCCTCGGGACAACTCTCGCCTTCGGCATCCGACTCGCGCTAGGCCTTGAGCCAGCCCAGGTCGGGCTAGGAAGGGGAGAGATCGTCAATCTCCCACACAGGCTCAGCAACGCCACGGATCTACATCTTACGCGGCAAACCCGATCCCCCACGATTTAGTTTGGACATGGCTGAGAGCCGCTCCAGATTGGATCTAGGGAGGTCAGAGTCGTCCTTACTCCGATCAACTACTTGGATTCCAACTCCAAGTCGGACAGCGGTTCGAACACCAGTTCGGACACCAATCTGGCGAGTTTCCTTCTGCCCCATGAGATCTTCATGGCTTCAACCCCTCCACTAGAGGTACACTGACTACAAGAGGAGCAACAAGAGGAGGCATGCTGACTACGGCAACTGGAGGAGGCCGACCGCAAGGCTCACAACGACGAGCTGCGCAAGGCTGGGCGAACTACTCAGCAGCAAATCCTCCAGAATAGAGTCGGCGACCACGATGTCTTCGTCACGCCACAACAGAATGTCGTGGCCGCTGCAACCTTGCTGGATACACTCTAGCTCGGGCCTGATCACCAGGCCACCAAGACTATCGCCAAGATTAAAGCCATGACCACAACTGCCGCATGTCAGCAACACCAGCAGTCGAGCGAAACACTTATACCGACCAATCGGTCAGGTTCTCCAGTGGCAATCTCGTCCACATCAGCGCGACGCCGGGCAGCCGGCTCAAGTCAGCCATACGAGGATTTGCGGCAAACATCACTCGGCAACACCAACAACAACAATCGGCGACGTCACTAGAACGATCGTCGGCCCAACCAGGACCTCCAAGTTCATCTACAACGCGACCTCCGACAAGACATTAATGCCTGGCGTTGTCAACACAAAGAGGACGAGCATCACCGACTGGAGGACGAGCATGAGCGCTTTGGCCTCCACCACGAGCGGTTCAACCGCCGTGATCAGAGCCGGAGCCCTCACGAAGATGAAGGCGTTCCAGCTTTCACCCACGAGCTACAGGACGTCAACTGGCCGTCGGGCTTCAAGCCTACGGGAATCGAGAAATACAATGGCAAAACCAACCCCGAATCCTGGCTCACTGTATATACTCTGGCAATCCAAGCTGCTAGAGGTGACCACAAAGCCATGGCTAACTACCTCCCGGTCGCCCTGGCCGACTCAGCGAGGACATGGCTAACTAGGCTCCTGAGGCGGTCGATCAGTTCCTGGGGAGAACTCAGGGAACGGTTCATCGCTAACTTCCAGGGGACCTATGAGAGGCCGTCTTCCGAGCATGATCTATACCAGCTGCACCAGAGGAAGAACGAGTCTCTGCGCAAATTTATCAAGAGGTTCTCTGAGAAGCACAACCAAATACCAATGATCAAGGACGAGGTCGTCATCGCTGCCTTCCGCAAGGGAGTAAAGGACGCCCCGTTCACCGCGAAATTCACTCGGAAGCCTCCAGCCACTGTCAGGGCTCTCTTCGATATGGCGAATAAATACGCCGACTCGGCCGAGGCGGTCACAGAGGCCCTCGACGAGAAGAAAGAGTCCCAGCAAAAGGACCAAAAGGCAAAAGCCGACAACGAGCCATCACAGAACAAGTCTGGCAGCCGCAAGCGGAAGTCAGACAACGAGGTGGCCAACATGGAGTGAACCTGGTCGCGGCCCCCAAGGAACAACGACTACCAAAAAGTTATGAACGGGCCTTGCCCCTTCCACCCCAAGGGCAAGCACGCGGCCAAGGACTGCTTCATGCTTAAGAAGTTTGCTTCTGAGTAGGCTTCGTCATCTGGTGCCAACAAGGACAAAGACAAGCCAGATTTGGGCCCGACTGACGACTTTCAAGATCCCCAAGCCGAGCTCAACCATATCTTCGGAGGGCTGTTTGCATATGAGTCCAAGTGAAAGCAGAAGCTTACGGTGCGCGATGTCAACGCAGTCTCTACAGCAGACGTCCCCTAGTATTTGCGCTGGTCAGAGATGTCCATCAAATTCAACCGCGCAGATCATCCAGATCGGGTTTCACACCCGGGACGCTACCCACTCGTCCTGGACCCGGTTGTTAAAAATATCAAGCTGAAGAAGGTCCTCATAGATGGAGGCAGCGCACTCAACATTCTATTCACCAAGACTCTGGATAAGATGAAGATCCCTCATTCAGAGCTGCGGCCGAGTACCGCGCCCTTCTACGAGATAATTCCCAGCCTATCTTCAACACCACTCGGGCAGATAACCTTGCTGGTCACCTTCGGCACTCGAGATAACTTCCGCACAGAAAACATCTGCTTCGAGGTCGCCGCCAAATTCATGGCGATACCACGTGATACTCGGACGACCGGCGCTCGCCAAAATCATGGCGATACCACACTATACCTACATGGTGCTCAAAATGCCTGGGCCAGCAGGAGTCCTCTCCCTCCGCAGCGATGTCAAGCAAGCCTTCACCTGCGATAAGGAGAGCTATGAGTTGGCTCAATCACAAGAGGCGGCAGTCGGACACAACAGCATTCGGCAAGCCATCTCAACCAAAGTCGAGGATGACCAAGTTCTAGCCAAAAAGCAGCGAAGTCGGGAATTTTAGCGGACTCCGACATGAAGAAGATCCCCCTTGACCCTTCCGACCCCTCCAAGACTGCCCTAGTCGGGACCGGACTTGACCCCAAATAGGAAGATGCGCTCATCACCTTCCTCCAAGCCAACAAGGATATCTTCACGTGGAAACCGTCCGACATGCTAGGCGTACCAAGGGAGATGATCGAGCACGCCCTCAACGTCAAGACAGACGCCAAGCCAGTCAAGCAACGGCTATGGCGCTTCGCACAAGACCGTAAAGATGCTATTCGGGAGGAGATAACCAAGCTTCTCGCAGCCGGGTTCATCAAAGAGGTCTATCACCCGGATTGGCTGGCAAACCCAGTCCTGGTTCGGAAGAAAAACAGTAAATGGCGCATGTGCATCGACTACACTGATCTCAAACAAGGTGCCCCAGGATCCATTTGGTCTACCTAGAATAGATCAGGTTGTGGATTCAACCGCAGGGTGCGAACTTCTCAGCTTTCTTGACTGCTACTTGGGATACCACCAAATCAGCCTCAAGGAGGAGGACTGCCTAAAGACTTCTTTTATCACACCATTTGGAGCGTACTGCTACATCACTATGCTGTTCAATTTGATGTCTTTTATCAATGGGCCATTCAGCGGTGTCTTTTATCAACGTGGTGATCAAGACCAAGTCTAAAGAAGACCTCATCACTGACCTAGAAGAAACCTTCCAAAATCTTTGAAGATTCAAGATGAAGTTGAACCCGGAAAAGTGCGCCTTCGGTGTGCCATCCGGCAAGCTACTCGGCTTCATCAGCTCGCATCGGCGGCATCAAGGCCAACTCGGAGAAAGTCAACGCAATCATGAACATGGCACCCCCGACTAGCCAGAAGGACGTTCAGAAGCTGACAGGCTGCATGGCGGCGCTCAGCCGGTTCATTTCTCGACTAGGCGAAACAGGACATGCCCTTTTTTAAGCTATTGAAGAAAGCAGACAATTTCCAATGGACTCGCGAAGCCCAGCAAGCCTTCAAAGACTTCAAGACATTTCTGACATCACCACCCATGTTGGCGTCACCCATGCCCCAAGAACTGCTAATGCTATATCTAGCGGCAACCACTCAGGTAGTCAGCACGGTGCTGGTGGTCGAGCGATCTGAACCAAGTCATATCCAAAAAGTTCAACGGCCAGTCTACTTTGTCAGCGAGGTCCTTGCTGACTCGAAGATGAGATATCCGTAGGTCCAGAAGCTGCTCTATGGCCTACTCAGTGCACTATTTCCAAGCACATCAAGTCACGGTGGTCACATCGTATCCACTCGGGGACGTCCTGCATAATCGCGAGGCCACCGGCCGAATCACTAAATGGGCGCTCGAGTTGATGGCGTTCAACATCACCTTTCAGCTACGGGCAGCTATCAAATCACAAGCTCTAGCCGACTTCATGGCCGAGTGGACAGAAGTTCAAATGCCTACATCAACAGTGAGGCTAGAGTACTGGACAATGTACTTCGATGGTTCCCTACGGATCAGCGGACCCCTACCGGCGAAAAACTCAAGTACGTTCTCTAGATCCACTTCCCGGCTTCCCACAACGTCGCCGAGTACGAGGCACTTATCCACGGGCTCCGCATTGCTATATCACTCAGTATCCGCCGATTAGTTTTGCGAGGAGATTCTCAACTCGTGGTAAACCAAGTCATGAAAGACTGGACATGTCTCGACGACACAATGGCAGCGTACTGTCAGGAGGTCTGGAAGCTGGAAAACAAGTTCGATGGGCTAGAGATAACACATGTCCTACGACAATACAATGATGCTGCAGACGAATTGGCAAACATGGGATCCAAGCGAGAAGCGGTCCCGACAGGGATCTTTGTCGAGCAACATATGGAGCCATCAGAGCAGTCAGGAGGCGAACCTACCCTAGCGACAGATGAAGTACTGAACATATGTCAAGACTAGCAGACTCCTGTTCTCAAATTCCTCCTAGACGATGAACTCCTAGAAGATCGCAGTCAAGCCGAACAAATTAAACATTGAAGCAAAAGTTTCCTAATCGTCGGAGAAGACCTGTATCGAAGAAGTGCATCCGGTGTCCTTATGCGCTGCATCACCACTGAGGAGGGCAAGCAGATTCTGCAATCGATCCACTCGGGCATATGTGGCAACCATGCCGCATCCAGGACGTTAGTCGGAAAGGCTTACCGGCAAGGATTTTTCTAGCCAACAGCAGTAATAGATGCCAAAGACATTGTTCACACATGCGAGGGTTGCTAGTTCTATGCAAGACAAACCAATCTCCTAGCCCAAGAACTCCAAACAATCCCAATCTCTTGGCCCTTTGCAGTATGGGGGCTTGACATGGTCGGGCCTTTCAAGAAAGCGCCAGGAGGGTTCACACACTTGTTCGTCGCAGTGGATAAATTCACCAAGTGGATCGAGGCAAAACCCGTTGCTATCATAATAGCGGCACGAGCAAAGGACTTCATCATGAGTATATTATACCGATTTGGGGTCCCTAACCGCATCATCATGGACAACGATACTCAGTTCACGGGCGGCGTGTTTCAAGATTTCTGTGACGACTTCGGCATCAAGATCTGCTATGCGTCTGTGGCACACCCACAGAGCAATGGGCAGGTTGAACGCGCCAATGGTATGGCCTTACGAGGTATCAAGGCTAGGATAATCGACCGACTACAACCATACGCGGGCCGGTGGGTACAAGAGTTCCTATCTGTTCTCTGGTCTCTCAGAACCACGGTTAGTCGGGCAATAGGGCAATCCCCTTTCTTTCTGGTCTACGGTACCGAGGCTATGCTACCAACTGAGTTAGAGTTCGGCTCTTCGTGAGTTCGGGCTTACTCAGAAGACACCTCAAACAATACCCGATTGGTTGAACTAGATCAGTTGGAAGAAGCAAGAGACATCGCAATAATCCAGTCGGCAAGGTATCTTCAAGGCCTGCGTCGCTACCACAATCGTAATGTCTATGGCCGCGCCTTTTTGGTCGGAGATCTTGTCTTGAGAAAAATACAAACCACCAAAGATAGGCATAAACTATCCCCAATATGGGAAGGGCCATTCATTATAGCCAAGGTCATGTGGCCAGGTGCCTACCGACTAAAGACCGAAGACGATGCCCTCATCAGCAACTCATGGAATATAGAACATCTACATCCTTTCTATACCTGAGTCTTATACTTTTCATGTGTACAGATTTTCTCTGACTCACTACACCGCTTGTCTCAACCGAGTAGTGAGTCAGAGGCTGCATGTATTATATGTGCTTTGTCAATAATATACGAGCCTGTTTTGCTTAAGTTATGAAGTTTTGAAACGACTTTGTTATATTTGCTCGAGAATAGCTTCCTACGGTGAACGATTTTATTAAGTTCCTATAGACCAACTCGACGCAGACTATATAGTCGGGTAAAGCTAATGACAACTGAGTAATAATTCAGAGCTTGGCGGCATTGCACATATTTACACATGTCTTTACAAAAATTCAAATACACCGACTGCATGATGGACTGTTCTTACATACCCAGGTCTCGAGTGATCACCTCAGCAGTCGGCCTCGCCTTGGCTATCAGCTCCAGCGCCTCTTCTGGTGTCGTCTCCTCGGTGAATCCCTCTCCGATGGCTTCAATGTCTACCCTGGGGTAGATGCGACTTGGTCAATCGACAGGGTTTGGGCCACCCCGACAACAGTACGCTCATCCGAGTACCTCTTCAGGATACTCGGTGCTTCGTTAAGGCGCACCTGCACCTGAGACACGTTCGGAGCTGGTTCCCACATAACGAGGATCCATCACATCAAGGAGCCCCTTTCACGGACTCGGCAAGGATCTCTCGTGACTCCTTGACGACCTTTATCTCCTCTGCAAAAGCCTGAAATTGGATTTGGGCATTGGGCTCTAGAGCTGCCCGGGTTCACTGACAAGTAAACTTGTTAGGCAAAATTGCAGACAGTACTTAATGGATTGGTTAAGATCATTGTCAGAAGCAGAGACTTACTTTCGTTAATCGGCCTCATAACACTTGGCTTTGGCATTCTCCAGTTCATCTTTTTCTTTCTCGAGCTTGGTGCTGGCCTTCTTTTCAAGTCGGCCTTCTCTTTCTCAGCTCGGCCTTGCCCTTGTCAAGTGGTCCTTGTCTTTTTAAGCTTGGCCTTGGCTCTCTCGCCTCCTTTCAGCTGGATTTCTCCTCTGTTCGAGTCTTCAGCTCAGCTTCGAGGCTACACATCAGAATAGTCAAGTGCTTCAACATTGCAGTCAAGACACAACTGGGCAGTCAGGAAAACAACACAGCTGGAGAATATACTAAGGGCTCAGTCAGGAAGACGTTCGGGAGACTTACTTCCAATCTTCTTGGCTTGGTCCCAATTTTTGTCCCTGAGTTGATGACGGCTCCCTTCAGCCAGACTCCTCCCTGGTGGCGCTGCTCCAATTCGGCCTTTAATGCCCAGAGCTGGTCCAATTCTTGGAGCTGGGGGGCAACCCGGGTCAGGACCTCGTTCATCCTCTCCGAGCGGTCAACAATTTTCTACTCGGAGAGAAACAGTGCAAATCAGAGTCAAGCATCAAAACACTCGTGCAAGGAGGACTACCAAGACTCCAATACGGCGAAATTCATACCTTAATCCCCTGGGACGCGGCGATTGCGGCGCGAAGCAAGTCTTCATGCTCCTTCTTCGCCACAACCTCGTTTTTTTCATGGGGGGCTTATAAACTCCTCGCAGTTCTGTCGGGGCCACCCAACGGATATGTCTCGGTAACTTGCGGGGAGGGGCTCGGGCTTGGGAAGGTCCGGTCTTTCCGAAGACGATGACGATGACGACGACAACGACAGCGACAAGGATGGCAACGGGGTCCTGGCCCTCAACTCGGCAGCCTCCGGGGCCTCGGGGGCTGGCTCAGGGCTGGAGCATACAGCTTCGACAACCGCCCCTTTGGTTGGCCGGTGTCGGCGGCCCTGCAGTTGGGGTGATCTTAGTTTCCACAACTGGACCCGGTCGTCGGCTCAGTAGGTGTGCTCACTGGCACTAGCTCGGCCGGGGCTAGCTCGACAATGGGAGTAGCTGGAGTGGTCTCCTTGAGATCAATGTCGGCTCGCTTCCTACGTAATGAGTTAGATATCAAAACACTACCATGCCGAACAAGATTTTCAGAAGACCCAGAGCAACTTACCTCTTGGAGAACTTAGGCCTCTGTCCGGGGGATCCAGAGGTCGGCACTAGAGGGCCGCTGGCTATCAGGCCTGAGGGCACGGTAGTTGGCGGCAGTGTTTCTATCCTAGTCAGCCCCGCTAGCGGTGGCGGCTGCTGGGTGCCCGGGTACTCGGGCGGCGCCATTCTTGGGCTCGCTGTTGCTGAGCCTGGCAGTGTTGGACCTGACTTTGTACTTGGCGATGCTCGTATTGGGCTCAATGATGCTGAGCTCAACTGCGCTGGTCCCAGTCTGGGACTCGGTGGCCTAGGGGCTGTACCGGCGGTGTCTTTTATCTTCAGACTCCCGGCTACAGCACTCGGCCTCATAACTTTTTTCTTGCCCTCGTCTACAACAGGCCTCTTCCCCGCTCTCTTGGAGTCAGGCTGGGCAGCAGAAGGACTTCTCGGCCTCTTCTTTGATTTCATGGCCGATAATGTTCGGGAGTCATCATCGAACTCCTCACACATCTGCAAGCAGTTCAACAATACATGTTACACATTGTGGAGCCAACTTGGGCATATATCTGCAAGCATTCACCATAGATGAACTACAAGACAACATCAGCAAGGGTTACCTTTGGGCGCGGCCTCTTCCAGCTATAAGCCACCATAGACTGATCTGTCTTCAGTTTCGACCATCCCGCTGGCACAGAAATCCAGCAGGATGTTGGTCACCTTGTACTTGTCCATCAGGTCAGAGTATTCCTGGCTGGGATCACCTTTGCCCTTGTAGTCCTAGCCGAAGTGACACCTTAGCTTCAGCGGCCTAATGCACCGAGTCAAGAAACATCTGGCCACCCATGGACCAGTCAACCTGGCTCTCTTCAGCTCGTCAATCCTACCAACAAGTATGTTAACCTACCCCATTTCTTCAGAGGTGGGCAAAGACGACTACCTGGCAATAACCACCGGGGGCAAACCCATAAAAGGGGGAAGGCTTGGCTCAAGATCGGAACAGTAAAACCATTCCTTATGCCAGCCCTTGAGAGAAGATTTCAGGGGAATATTGAAATAGATCCTCTTCATCTTGCTCCTGAGTTGGATATCGGCCCCACCAATCACTTGGATTTTGCTCTTGGAGGGCTGGGGCTTGATATGGAACAAGTGTCTGAACCGATTCAGATGGGGTTCCACACCCAGGAAGCACTCACAAAGAGTCACGAATATGGAGATTTGTAAGATCGAGTTGGGATTAAGATTCACCAACTCGAGTTCATAAAAAGCAAGAAGCTGGCGGAAGAACTCGGAAGATGGAAGAGAAAGACCTCAGTTGAAAAAAGAGGTGAAAACGACGGTCTCACCGACCTGGGGCTCTGGAACCAATTCACCTTCAGCCGGATGCCAGTTGATGACATCGTGGCTCTGCAACCTCAGCTGCTTCTCTAGAAGCTTTAGCTTAGCCGATCCACAATCCGAAGTCGGCCAGACCTCGTCTGACGCGTCCACGAAATCTGAAGCCCTCGGCATGGTTGAGAAGATTTAGGGGAAATGTTGCTGGAGGTTTGGAATGGACAAGGAAGAGCGGAATCGCCCGAGTTCCAATGGGGAAGAGCAAGCAATGGCGAACACTAGCGGAGCGGGAGGCGAAATTTCGGCGTGAAAGCTGGAAGATGAATTGATTGGTGGATTGGAGAAGATGAAGTAATATTTTCTCTCTCTCCCCACCTTTTATAGAGCCATTTCCGATTCATGGGCTTGGGCCTACAAAGTCGGTACTGGGCCACCAAGACATGAGTTTCTACAGTAGCACACTCAATGTGGGCCGCTCGCTGGCTGTGTTAAATCACAGTGTTGGTGCTACCAATAGGAACCGATGAGGTAAACAAATATGCTTCATGAAGGCCTAATTGCTAAACACATGTGTTTGGGTATCTGTCTTATCCGCCAGGTATTGAGGATATATCGTTATAAGGATCACGAGCTGGTCTTCATCAAAATTGGGGATGCAGGTATTTCTCAAGTACACCTGACCACGCAATGGATTTAATTTCATAAAGTGGTACTCGGCCTACATGCTTGGCCACCAGTTGCCATGAGCAATATTATTCCAGCTGACATGACACTGAAGAGTCTAACTTCTGAGTAGTGCACTACTCGGGAGAGACTATAAATATTTTCTTCCAGCTGACATGAAGCTGAGGAGTCTAACTTCCGAGTGGGACGCCACTCGGGAAAGACTATAAACACCCTTTCTAGCTGATATGAAGCTGAAGAGTCCCATATACGAGTGGCATGCTACTCGGCAAAGACTATAAATTATTTCCGGTTGACATGATACTGAAGAGTCTCATATACCAGTAGTATACTACTCGGGAAAGACTACAGGGTTAAAGATCTTTGACTTTATGTTTAATTGTTTTTACAATTAAGCACAAAGTCGGGGTACACCTAATAGGTGCGCCTATTTGGCACACACTATTCATACATTCACATGGAGCCCTTCATAGCCTCGCTGCCTGCTGACATGAAGCAGGACTCAGGAAGAAGAACCACTTGGACAAAGAGTACTCGAGAGCAATGCACTCGGGCAATCTTCACCGTGGAGGATGAGCACTCAGCATCAGCTGTGACTCAACTATGAAGGTCTCAAGGGCTGCTGTGGAGGCCATGGGCCCTGGGTACCTCATCATAGGCATATGGGCCACTCGGATAGAGGATGGGCCTATTCTTGTAATTAGAGATATAGTAGCACCCGGTAGACTTTGCCTTGTACGATAAGGAATATATACAGTCCTAATCAGGCAAGTTATATCTCTATGAGAAAATACCTTGGCCGGAGTCCGGCTAGGATTCCTACCTTGTACCCCTGTCCCCCAGTATATAAGGGGAGGCAGGGCGCCCCATGAGGGCAGATACACACAAATCCTCAAAGGAATAACACCACAACTGGACGTAGGGTATTACCTCACATCGAGGGCCTAAACCAATATAAATCTCCCCGTGTTCCTTTGCAATCCACCAAGTTTCCATCCGCTGAGTAGCCCCATATTCATATTGCCGGTGTAAAACATCGACACCCATGATCCAACTGAAGAGAAGTGTCATGTTTGTCTTACCACGATAAGTGATCTTGAAGTAGTCCCATCAATGATCTTTGAGGCTAGAGGAAGGAATTATTACCACACATGTCAGGAAGTAGAATTGACAGCGATTGGAGAACAGCATCATCGGTATACTTTCCATTTGATGAATACAATTTATCATTAGCATCCATCCAGGACCCACAAGTATGAGTACAGTCATTATCAGTGTCCTGAGGTAGAGAATAATTCAGTTATGCAACACTTGGTGAGAATGTTAAGTGCTATAGACAATGCGCATACTGATGTGATGATTGTAGCTCATAACCGTGAGGACACAAAATGAGTCAAGATTTGCAGGTTGCAAGATCAGGTGGATCACTTAAGGTAGGAGATAGCTGAGTTGAAGGGAGAATCACTGCTAAGAGGAGCTAGAATCCTTACTACTGCAAGGAAGAGAACTTGTCTAACTCCCCATCTTCAGCTAGCTACAACAATGCGTGTGCTGAACAATAATGTACCACTAAGAACTAAAGAGCCTCCGTTGATCCATTTGGACAGTGAAGAAGAGGATTTAGATGAGTCAGGAGGAAGTTCATATTCAAAGGAACCAACCATGAGTCGATCAAGAAGCCATTTAGTGTTGGAATGGGGTGAAACAGATGATTTAGACTATGATTCCGATGCAAGATGAAGCCCTTCGCCCCGATAGAGTCATTAACCACAAAACATTGTATTAGTGTTGTTTGCTAAAGTATGCTTGTGTGTGTGTGGATATAGTGTACGGTCTATATCAAGTGGTTTGGCGATATAGATGGATGAGTTTAAGTTTGTGTGTGTCAGGCTATGTGGGCTAAGTCTTCAGCAACTTACATGTAATTCAACGAAGTTCAGATAAGTAATAAATTGAAGTTTAGTTAACTTTACCTTGGTCTTTGTGGTTTTCTCTCTTTAATTCCCTATGCTACCTTTATCCTCCTCAGATAGTGAATACTTGTAGTACAGTCACTTAGCATCAGGACAGTGGGGGATCAAACACTCATTCAGGGTTTGTTCCCAATGGACCACCGCCCATGTCAAAGAATCATACAATGGCTCAAGTCATGGATCATCAGACTCAGCTTATGCTATGATGATGCAACAGATGCAAAACAAGCGAAATCAAGGTGCTAACAACAACAATGTGCAAGCTGCTCCGCCCCAGAACAAGCTTGTAGAATTTCCTCGTATGAGGCCACCAACTTTTTCTAGTACTACCAATCCAGTGGAAGCAGGAGATTGGTTATATGCGGTACAGAAGAAGTTAGATTTGCTTCAATGCACTGATTAAGAGAAGGTCTCATTTGTTTTACACCAGTTACATGGACCTGCATCTAAGTGGTGGGATCATTTTCGTACCAACAGGGTTGATGAACAACCAACACATGGGCACAGTTTACTGTAGTTTTTAGGAAGACCCATATCCCAGCATGGGTGGTTTCTCTCAAGAAGTAGCAGTTTTGAGCGCTTAAACAAAGGAATGATTCAGTCACTGAGTTTCTTTATGAGTTCAACCGCCTTGCGTGCTATGCTTAGGAGGATGTGTGTACTGATCACGAGAGACAGGAGAAGTTTCTTGAGGGACTGAATGACTAGTTGTCGGTTCAACTGGTCTATGGGGATTATGTTGAATTTTAGAAGCTTGTGGACAAGGCTATTTGCTAGGAAGATAAGCATAACAGGATGGAGCAAAGGAAACGCATGATAGATAGTTTTAAGGTAGAGCAGGGAAGCAACCAGAGGCCGCAACGCCCATTCTACAACAAGACTAGTAGCAACAGTAACACGAATCATCCAACTGCTCAAGTTAATCAGCGCCCGACAACAAGTTCAATTCAGAATCAACCACCCAGGAAGGACAAGGATGGCAAGACATTAGTTTGTTACAACTGCAATGAACCGGGCCATTTTGCTGACAAGTGTCCGAAGCCTCAGTGATTAGGAACAAAGCCTGCTTTAGGACAAAGCAATCCCAATGCAACCAAGGCACGAGTCAATCATGTTACAGCAGAAGAAGCTCAAGCTGCTCTAGATGTCATTTTGGGTATGTTCTCTGTTAGCTCAATTCCTTCAACAGTACTTTTTGATTCTGGTGCTACACACTCATTTCTATCAAAGAGTTTTAGGGGAAAACATGGGATGCAAGTAGAATAACTTAGTCAACCTATCGTAGTTAGTACCTCTGGAAACCTGGTGCCCACGACATAGGATAGCCCTTCTGTCACCATTGAAATCCAAGGAGCTTCTTTCCTAGCCAATCTGATCATATTAGAATCCAAAGACCTGGATGTCATTCTAGGAATGGACAAGTTGACCCGACATAAAGGAGTGATCCACTGTGCTACCAGAGAAGTTACTCTAACCAACAATTTTGGACAAGAAGTCACTTTCCATACTCCAGCTACTCAACTCCCAAGAATGGTTTTGAATCAGGTTACGTTAGAGGATATTCCAGTGGTAAGGGATTATCCACATGTGTTTCTAGAAGATTTTTCTAGTATGTCATCTAATGAATTGGCAGAAGTAAAGAAGCAAATCGAGGACTTCTTACAGAAAGGATATATCATATCAAGTGCATCGCCTAGGGGAGCGCCAATTATCTTTGTAGAAAACAAGGATGGTACGCAGAGGATGTGCGTAGGTTATCGTGCATTAAATGATGTTACTATCAAAGTATCTGTTACCCAGGATTGATGATTGATTCGATTAATTAGAAGGAGGCATATTATTTTCTACGACCGATTTGCGATTAGGATATCATCAATTGAGGATCTAAGAAGAAGATATACCAAAAACAACTTTTACGACTTGGTATGGGTTATAAAAATGTACCATTATATCTTTTGGACATACCAATTCCCCAACATTCTTCATGAACCTGATGAACATGGTGTTTATGAAATACCTAGACAAGTTTGTGGTAGTTCTCATAGATGATATAGTCGTATATTCCAAGACTAAGGAAAAGTATGAACAATATCTTCACCCTCGATATTTTGTATCGGCAATATTGAATATGGGGGTACTTGTTGGATCTAAACACAGTGGACTAGAAAGAACACGGGGAATTTATCCTGGTTCAGGCCCTCAATGTGAGGTATTACCCTACTTCCAACTGCTTGTGTATTGCTTTCGTGGATTAGATTGTGTTATGCTCCAAGGGGCTCTCTACCTCTCCTTATATACCGTAGAGGTGAAGATTACAAAGTAGGAAACCCAGTTGGACAAGATGAAGGGTTTCTCTTATCAGAACATAGAGTATTCGGATCCATTTCCTTGTTGTGCAAGGTTACATGAAGCCAAGTTCTACTCTATCCCTAATCATATGGGCTGGCCCATCCTCTGTCCGAGTGGCCATATTTGCCTTTCTTGAGGTACTCGGAGCCCATGGCCTCCACAGTAGCCCCTGAGACCTTCATAGTTGAGTGACAGCTTAGCCCGAGTGCTCATCCTCCATGTTGAAGAAATCCTGAGTGCTTTGCTCCTGAGTACTCTTTGTCCGAGTACTTCTTCTCCTGAGTCCTGCATCAAGTCAGCTGGCAACCAGGCTATGAAGGGCTTCATGGAAATAAATGAATAGTGTGCGCTGAATAGGCACACCTATGAGGTGTAGCCCCTGACTTTGTGCTTAATTGAGCAACAATTAAAGTCCAAGATTTTTAACCTTGGAGTCTTTCCCGAGTGATATATTTCTTAGAAATTAGACTCTTCAGCCAAATATTGACTGGAATTTTTCAAATGGCAATTTGGCTAAGTATGTAAGCTGAGTGTCACTATGGATTAAATCCAATGCATAATGAGGTGTACTTGAGAGATTCATGCATCCCAAATTTTAATGGAGACCAGCCAATGATCCTTATAAGGATATATCTGCAATACTTGAGAATAATCAAGATATCCAAATGTATACACCTGGCCATAGGCTTAGCATGAAGCATATATGATTATTTTAATCGGTTTCCTGTAAAACAGCACCCGAGTTGTGATTTTAACGCAACTGGCTAGTGGCCCAATAGGACATACTATTTAGGAACTCATATCTTCTGGCACTACTGAATAAGCCGGCCCAAGCCAACCAACCCAGCACAACCCTTTAAGTATCAGGGAGAGACAAAAGATTCTAATTCTTCCCCAATCGCATAACCCCTTCGTCTCCCAGCAACCGCACCCCTTTGTCTTCCAAACTTCGCACTCTCTACCTCTCGAGCTCACCTAGAGTTTCCACTCAACAACCAAGCCACTCCAGATCCATAAACTCCTCCGCATCCACTTCCACACCCCCACTCACAAAGGCTACCACAGCTTCATCCAAAAACCAAATCCAAGAAGATGCCAAAGTCTACATTCGATTCCGCTCCGCTGCTGATCGGGGAAAGGCCGATCTTGGTCTCCTACTCTTAAAGGCTGGCGCACATGGTTCGGGAAGGGGTGCTGCAAGCCAAGGAGTTAATCAACTGGTGCCCCACTGAAGGTGAGACCATCCCCACCCCGGAGACCCACGAGATCGTGGTCTTTGAGTCCTTTTTCCAACAGGGTCGAGCCCTCCCTCTTACGACTTCATGCGTGGCTTGCTGGCCCATTATCAGATTGAGCTCATCCACCGCAACCCTATCGATGCTTTGTGTCGCAACAATTATATGGGGCTATTCGTAAGACCTAAACTTGATGGTGCAAAGGGACACGAAAAATTTATCCTAGTTTAGGCCCTCAAGGTGAGGTAATACCCTACTTCCCGCTATTGTGTGTATTGCCTTCGAGGTTGATGTTGATTTATTTGTCGATCTCTAGTTATCTGCCCCAGGTTACAAAGTAGGAATCTCAGACGGACTTGACCAAGGGACTTCCCTTTAGGAACATAGCATAACGGGCTAGGACTATATCCCTTTCCTTATCTTGCAAGGTAACATGAAGCCGAGTTTTATTATATGCCCAATTACATGGCAAGCCCACCCTCTATCCGAGTAGCCGTATTGCATTCCATGAAGTACCCGGGGCCCATGACCTCCATAGTAGCCCCTGAGACCTTCATAGTTGAGTCACAACTGACGCTGAGTGCTCATCCTCCATGGTGAAGACATCCCGAGTGCATTGCTCCCGAGTACTCTTTATCTAAGTGATTCTTCTCCCAAGTCTTGCTTCATGTCGGCTGGCAACGTGGCTATGAAGGGCTTCATGGAAAACTTTGTATAGCATGTGCTGAATAGGCACACTTATTAGGTGTAGCCCCCGACTTTGTGCTTAACTGTAAAACAATTAAGCATAAACTCAAGGATCTTTAACCTTTATGTCTTTCCCGAGTGATATATTTCTCAAAAATTAGACTCTTCAGCATCATATCAGGTGGAAATATTTTTTCTCAAGGCAATTTGGTTAAGCATGTAAGCCAAATACCACTATGGATTTAATCCAATGTGCGGTTAGGTGTATTTGAGAGATATCTGCATCCCTAATTTTAATGGAGACCAGCTATCGGTCCTTATAAGGACGTATCCCTAATACCTTTTAAATAATACAGATACCTTAACACACGTGTCTAGCAATTAGGCTTGACATGAAGCATATCTGATTATTTTAATCGGCTCCTGTAAAACAACACCCAAATCGCGATTTTAACACAGTTGGCTATCGGCCCAATGGGACATGCTATTTAGGAACTCATATCTTACAGCCCATTACCGAGAAAGTCAGCCCAAGCCAACCACCCAGCGCAGGCCTATAAATCCCAAGAGAGAGAAAAGATTCCCCTTTCTTCCCCAAATCACCAAAATTTTTGCCTTCTAGATCGGCGCACAAACGCCCTCATGCTCCCCGCTCCAAGCTAGGGTTTCCACTCCACTCGAGCTTCCCTCCACAGATCCGGAAAGAACTCCAATCCAGCATCGATTCTTCCTTTCTAGACACTTTCTCCCCACCTCCCAAGCTCCGAAAATGACGAGATCATCTTCCTACGTTCCCCTTGTCCCTGTTGGAACCTGGTCGACGTCGATCCCGTACAACTCAAAGCCTGCTCATTTGGAGAGAATAAAGCGTCTTCAAGCATGGGAGTTGATTAAATGGTGTTCGGCCAAAGGTGAGTCTATCCGTACCCCTGATTCCCACGTGATCATGGTTTTCGAGACCTTCTTCAATAGGGGTTTTGCTCTTCCGACCCAGATTGAGCTCATCCACCTCAACCCAAACTCCATTCTTCTTATTTCTATCTTTGTGACTCTCTGTGAGGCCTTCTTGGGGATCGATCCCCATTTAATCTCTTCCGATACTTCTTCCATATCCACAGGCAACCCATAGGCCATAGGGGGAGCTGGGCTACCGCTTTGTATGGAGATGAAGAAGGTTTACCTTCGTGTCCCCCTCAAGACCTCCTTGAAAGGATGGCACCTGAAGTGGTTTTACTGTGCTAATCCAGAGCCCTCCTTGCCTCCATTTTTTGAAAATCCTCCCCAGTTTCTAGATTGCTGGTCATTGCTACCCTTGGAAGACGAGATGGTAGAGGTGTGGCAACTTGTGGAGAAGATCGAAGATCTGAAGAATCGAGGACTGACCGGGCCCTAGGTAGCCCGGACTTTCTAGAACCAACGCACGCAGAACCTCAAAGTGAGGATCCACCGTGGGTATGAGTACCAGGGAAGGAATGACCCAACCCGAGAGTGTGCCAACCTTGTCGTGAAGGACTTGGTGATAGAGACCCTATTATGCTACTTTGTAAGTGGCATAGTGGAGACTCTGGACTCCGAGAAATGTCCAAAACCATATTGCTTGAAGAGGCCAAGGACATCGGTAAGCTTCTGGTGTCTTGTCATATTGATGTTTGCATGTGATGAATGCCAAGTATCTGAAGTGTATGAAATTGTGTTCATATGCATTGTTTGCAGGAAAATGCCGGCTTTGTGTCGACTCCCTCCAGTGCATAAACTGGGCGGTCAAGAAAACGGGCAGCTAGCCCATCGGCTGACCAACCCAGCTCTATGCGAGCTGGGAAGCAACCTGCTTGAAACCAAGCCAAGCCGAAGAGCATGCCCACCAAGGCGTCTGGTGGTCCTAAGATCAAGAGTGCCGATGGCGCAGCTTCAGCGCCGACTGTAGCTTGAGCTGCGGCGCCCACCACACCACCAACCTAGTCAGCCGTACCAAGTGTGAAGCCGACTGGCGCTAGCAAGATGCCCCTTGTTGCCACGCCTCAAGGTGTAACACCAAGTGCCACACCATCTCAGAGTAAGCCTTCGGGCTCTCCACCGACTACCTCCCCTCGTGATTCTTAGGGGTGGAGGTTTAAGACTTCCAAGAGGTATGTGATCTTCTATCTTCAAATAATTCGAAGTAATTTGCAATGTCTTGATTGCTGAGTAATGTTGATCCCAAGGGGACAGCGCCACCAACCCCCATCACCAACCCAGCCCCGACTGGTGTAGAAGCATCTATGCCACCACCCGAGCCAAGCACTATCCTAGCCGCTGAAGGCGTGGTGGCAGATTCGGGCGAACAATCAGCTTCACCTAGTCGGACGGCTGCCGGGCTGGCCGTAGAACCAGTCATCGAGCCAGCTGGAGGGCCTACACTTCCTGAAGACCCCAGGCCTGTGACTCCTTCTCCTCCGTCTTCTCCTTCATCAGACGATGATGGACACCCTAGACTTGAGCCGCCACCTCGCAACTTTCCTCGGGTGTTCTATTGGACTAACCCAGACGGGAGTGAAGACGTCCTGAGGCTGGACGAGGAGGCCACCCATAAGGAGCGGGTCGAGCTGTTTGAGGCCACCATCAAGGCTTCGTAGCAAGTCTAGGTAAGCACCCCAACAGACTGTGGCTTTTGACTTGGTTGTTGATATAATGATCTTATGGCCCATTGCTTTATGTAATAATGCTTTGTCTTGTAGAAAGTGGTTGACCGGTTTGAGAAGATGAGCCGAGTGCTTGCTAGGCTGACTCCTCAGATTGCTCGATTCACTCAACTCCAGTCGGAGAAGAATGAGCTGGAACGAACCAGCAAGGAGAGGGAGGCCTGGCTGAGGGACTCCGTTAACCAGCTTCGTGATGAAGTATGGGTGAAGATTGGTGTCATCCGAGATGAGTTTTACGGATGCCCACATTGTTTCAGGTCCCCTCTGCAATGTGTTGACGCCCAAGTCCGTCTTGTTGTAGCTCATGAAATAGAGCTGAACAACAAATCCTCCGAGCTAGAATGCTTGAAGAAAGAGCTTAAAGAGCTCAAGGATGCGGAATCCAAGGTTGACGCTGAGTTTGCGAGTAAGTTCCTTGTCTACCTCTGAACTATGACTGTCTGCATGATCTGGCCTCCTGATTGCTTGTCTTTGGATGATAGACTACAAGGCTAATGCACAGATGCAATTTAGCTCCTTTGGCGAAGAGATCAAGGCGATAGAGAGCTCGCGGAATGCCATCATGGACTCGGCGAGGTCTCTGTTGGATATCTTGCAGCCGGGTCCAACTCAAGTACTCCTGCCTAGGTGATTCAACGACTTTGAGACACTCCGTTTGTCTTGCAGACTTTTGCTACGGAGCACGCCACCCTAGGGATTACCCAGGCCCTTGCTATGACCAAGTCTCTTTATCCCCGAGTGGATATTGAGGCGGTCAGCGAGGGGTTCGCTGAGGGCACAATGTCACATCCGAAATTTTCATCCAAAATTCAGGTGCTTTATTGTGTGTAAATCCTCGTCCAGGAATCAACCGAGGCACACATATGACAGAGTTGATAACAAAGTAATTGTTTACATAATGACTGTATTTATTACAGAGACAAATGGCACCTCTCAAAATAATAAAGTCTAAGCAGCGGAATAACTACGGACGACGTGATGACTCCCACTCCACACGCACTTGACCAGGCTCCCACTCAGTCTACCAAGAAGTCCACCTCACTGTAGAAATCCTCTGATGATGGTTGTTGATTGCAAGGTGAGTACATGAAATACTCCTCAAGCCACACAACAAATATGTAAGTGCACAGATATCCAAAGGATGGCATAATATGGCTCAAGTTGCATAAACAACATTTAATAAAGCATTTAAGGAAGTAATAAAAACACACTACTAATTTTTTACCCTATTACATCGGCACAATTTTGTTGTAATAGGGCCAAAATCGATGCAATACCTTGGTGTGGCATTAATTTCTTGTTTGATGCGAGTCGATGCAAGAAACCTTGATGCAATAGGCTATCGCATCGGTTTGCTATGACCGGTGCGAGATGCTTGCTATTGCATCGGCCATCCATTGTCTCTTGCATCGGATTAGTTTGATGCAAAATGGTTATTGCATCAAAATCGTGTTGATGCGAGATCGCTGTTGCATCGGCCATGTATGTCTCTTGCATCAAAATAGAGTGGTGCGAAAGGTTATTGCATCAAAACATTGTTGATGTAATACATGTCATAAATTTGATGCAATAAGAAATCCTATTGCAACGACTAACGTTCGGTGCAATAGATCATATCGCATCGACATTACGATATAGGCCCAACCACTATACCGCTCTCCAAAGCGATATAGGCCCAACCACTCCAACCTGGAGCTAACCATATTCCACCATTCATTATTTCATTAAGATAGTGTGAGACTAATCATAGAAAACATTGCTAGGCTCGCCCATTAACCGTGGACACGGCTATTCGAATAGTTTTACTCTAGCCAGAGGTGTACAACTTTACCCACAAGACACAACTCCACAACACATCATTGTGCGCCTCAATACCACCATGGTACCTCGGAAAGGAGTTGTGATAGGATCATCCATGTAATTCACACAATAGGAGAGCCTCCCGCCAAGCCTCCAGTCTCCCGCAAGATGGCTCGACGCCCAAACTCATGGACTTATTGACAACTGCCATGTGTGGACTTATATCAGCCACAAACAAAGCCCTGGTGCCTCCTATTGAACACGGCACACATCAAATCTTGCTATTACCCATTCTAGCTTGTGGTTAGTACGGGTGTTGCTTTGTTATGAGTAGTCCGCGAACCGGTCCTTAAGCGTCATGAGCACCGCTAACAACATTCACAATCCTGGTGCTCACAACCCACCCTTTAGTCAAATTTTAGTGCACCATTAAGTTATCCTCACACAACCACTGTCGTGAATTGAATTATCATTTCATGTGAACTGAATAATGTATTTCAAGGTCTAAATGATTGCCCATATGTTATGCTATAGTTTCTAAGCATGGTTAAGCAGGATCCTAGAATTATTCTAGCTAACCAATAACTAAAGCTAGCTAGTCACATTTTCCCATGGGTCCAAAGGTAGGTAATCGAATCAACAAGGCCATAATCAAAGACAAAGGGTTCCCTTCTAGATGACATTATAAAAATAAATGCATAGTTGAAGGAAAATGTAGCTTGAAACATAGGTACAATATGCTCAAAGGTATTGAAGAATCTGTGTGACTGGCCTTGCTGCTCTGCAAGTGCTTCTGAACTCTCTTCGGGAAATCCAGACTCTTCCGAAACGTCCGTGGCTATAGGCAATAGACAAAAACAAGCAAAACAGTACATAAGCACACATCAACATTACAATATGATAATTTTAATGGCTCGATCTTGACTTTTAATGAATTTTGCATGTTGAATCACCCCAAACGGAGTTCGGATGAATTAGTTATGAATTTTAGAAGTTTAAACCTTTTTAAAGCCTATTTAAAGAATTAAAGCGATTTATGACGTCATTTATGATTTATTTTAATACAGGAAAAAGTTTTATGGCATCAGCACAGGAGAGAGAGATGGTTGACACCTGGGCTCCACTAATCAGAGAGAGAGTCATGGGTTCACGGTGGACCGGGTCTACCGAAGGTCTACAGAGGATCCAACGGCTAAGATTTGAAGGGGCATGATCGGACGGCCCAGATCAATTAAAGGTTCTATGATGGATCAGAGGGCTGAGATCTAACCGATCATAGATCGGATAGCTAGGATCTAACAACCGGGATTTAACTAAAGAAGGATCGGACGACTCAGACTTAACTAGAGCAATCTGACTGCTAGGATTGATCCCGCCAGGATCGATCCCATGGGACCGACGTGGCGTTGACCTGGCACCGACGTGGCGGCCACATCGGCAACCGGCGATGGTGGTGGCACAGGAACCTAGGGTCGACGATGATCGGCAGCGCAGCGGAGTATGGTGACAGCACATGCATGAAGAGGGGATCACGATGAAGCTTACTGAGGCAAAAACAGCGATGAATGGCGATGGGAAACTCCGGTGGTGAGCTTCTTGCAGCGGAAGGGTTCGGGTCGTTGGCGGAAACGCTGCTCCGGCAGGCTTCAGCATCGGGGTGATGGTGGCCTAGCTTCCTTGCGATCTTGCAAGTCCAACGGCGTCAATGGCGATAGTCGGTGGCGGCAGAGTCGACGGCTAGACGTGGCCGAGCGCTAAGCGGCGGTGGCAATAGGATCCCATGCGTGGAGGGGTGGCTAGGGCTTGCTATGGCTTGAGTTGAAGCTCGAAAAGATCCCAAGGTCTCGGCGATGCTATTTAAAGGGGAAAAGGAAGGAGACCGACTCAGGGACGACTCGAACGGCGGTGGAAACCTAGGGCTTGGAGGTTTTCCTGAACGGACCCGAGCCCGAGCCCGATTGGAAGCGATTTGGGGCTCCGATTCTTGAAGAAAGGATACAAGGGGATAAGGGAAGATATTCCCCTCAACCAATTTGGAGTCCGAGAGTGCCAAGAGGCTGAATCGAGCGGATTTGGTGCAGCGGCAAATGCACAGGAGCACCTTCGACTTGAGGTTGGGAATGACCCTGATAGGTGGTGCCCACCTGTCAGCGGGCGCGGAGAGGCGCGGGCGGTTGCAGGCCATGGGCTGAGGCGTGCGCACGAGGAGGGGATGAGTGCACAGTATCGGGCCGGATTCGGCCCAAGTGCAAGGATGGGATTTTTAATTCCTTTTTCTTTTATTTAAATGATGTAAATGTTGTTTGATTTACTAAAAATACTTTCCTTGCTCAAATAAATCCCAAAAAATTTCAAGAGATAGAGGATTAAGCAAAGTATTTTCTAAAATTATCTCAAGGCTAACTTTGGTTTGGAATTTTCTCTGTTTTTAATATTCTCACTCCTTGAGGCTTTTAAATATATTTCTAAAATTCCTTTTCACACACAATTATTTAAATTTGGTAATTTCACGGTGTTACACACAACTCCCGAGCAGGGGCTTGAGTTGATCAACCAGGCGAGGTCCATTGCGAAGATGATCGCTGAGGATTTGCCACAATAATTGCTCTGCCCAAAAGACAAACTCTTTAAAGTGGTCTGTGTATGGGGGAAAACAATCATGATTTGTATATATTGTGAATGCATGTGTTTCTTTGCTTTTGCAAGTTAAGCCCTAGTACTTTATTCATCATAGTCGTCATCAGCCTTATCGGACCAGCTAGATTGTACCAAGTAATGAGGATCAACTTAAAAAGTGTTCATCCAATAAGTTTGTACTGTAAAAATTAGCATGATCGATACAGAACTTCGTGATTTAGATAAACCATACTCGAGGCTAAGCAATACCAGGAGACATATCATCATGTAGCCCCTGACTCAATACTTGGTTGGAACAATCGGCGTAGTGAGATAGAGTAAAAAATTTTATTTTTATATATAAATTGAATACAATGCTCAGGTAAAGAAAAGACGTAGTTGTTCTATGTTCCATGAGTTGTTCACTAGGACGTCGTCTTTAGTTTTCAGTCGGTAAGTCCCCGGATGTGTCTCCTCAGTGATAATGAACGGCCCCTCCCATAAGGGAGATAATTTGTGCATGACTTTGGTGGTCTAGATTTTTCTCAATACGAGATCTCCCAATGAAAAGGCGTGGCCACGGACATTATAACTGTGATAACGACGTAGGCATTGAAGGTATCTTGCCGACTGAATTGTTGCTATGTCCCTGTTAACGCCAAAATTTGGTAAGGACCTGTATCAGATTCGGTCAAGAGGACGGTTGCAGTCGGATAATGGAAATTGATCCAAGAAGCAGACCGAGTCTGAGAAGGAGCCATGAAGACCGCGCGTGGCAGTTAATTACTATAGTTATTAGGAAAAGGTTTATCTCTTTTAGGAAACCTGACCTCGTGTCCGGTCAGGTCTCGTTAGCGTTTTCTGTTATAGATAGGAAATCATATATCGTGTCCTATAAGGACTCATGTAACTCGGGGTATATATACGTATGCCCGGGGACCTTGTAAATCTATCACAACGATCAATACAAATTCGGCGCATCGCCACCCCTTCGACGGGATCCTGCTTCTCGAGCCGGGCTGCATCGGTTAGGTCCGAACTCCTGCGAGAGGGTAAGTCTCGTCACACCGACTACCAATCGGCTAGGACTTCCTCGGTTAGGTCCGATATTCTAGTCGGTTTATGGTAGTCGGCTTACCGCGATATATTTACTTTATCTATGGCTGCATCAGTTCAGTTTGATCTCATAGATTGATTAGGTATATCACATCACGTGTGCACAGATTGTATCGACTTACTGGGAGCGATTTATCATCAGTTCGTGCTGCATCGGTTAGGTCCGACCTACTGAACTGCTAGCGATAAGTCGATCCTGCTGAGCCGATGCGTTGTGTGCAGGCGCTTTATCGGAGTGTATAGCCGGTAAGTTATTTTCATCACGATCGCATTATATCTATCGACTCATTGAGGCATTGTTATTATTGTCGGTCTGTGCTGCAACGGTTAGGTCCGATCTACTAGACTGACGATAATAGCTTTACTCTTAATAAGCCGATGGTGTTGTGCGATGGTGTTATCGGAGTGCTTAGCCGATAAGTTACCTGTTAAAGCCGGCTACATTTATTCATTGTTTTATCCTGTGTTCGCTTTATTAAGCAGTCGGCTAGCTTATCAATTATTTATCATTTACGTTATTGCATATTTTATTATTTGTTCTTGCCTGTATTATTGTCACAATCGGCTAAGGGATAGCCGATGGGTTCATTCTGCCGATCCAAGCACAAGTACAAGCAGGTTCCCGGGCACGACCCCAGGTAAGGGCCCGGGCATGAGCCCGGGTAAGGACCAGTGCATGGGCCCGGACAGCGGACGAAGATCTTGGGAGCCGATATGATCAAGGGACCGGGTGCAGGCACACCTTCATAATAATACCAGTAACACTAGATCATGATCAGCTAGGATCTGTTTGATTTATTTATGCATTATACTTGCTTATTTTATCTAGCTTACAGCCGGTTTTCGAATATCCCTTCGATGATCGGCTAGCATGATATTTGTTTATTATTACATTATTGTCCTTGCCATCATCGGTCTTAAGCCGATATGTAAGTGCTACAGTGTACATCGGCTATCGGCTGATGAAACGAGTCTAGATCGGCTTCCAGCCGATTGGCTCATTGATCTAACATTTTCCTCCTTGTCAATTACAGGGTCAAATTGACTGGCACGCCTACGAACCTCAAACTTTAGGACCTGCACTGGAGTGAAGCAAATCTCCCAGGCCTTCGCGTGTCACCCAGACGCCGAACCAGGACCCGGCGATTTTCGGCGTCAACACGCTTTTGGCACGCCTGGTGGGACACGAAGTTTTAAGCCAGAATTCCAACAAACAATTGTTTCAATCAAGATTTTAACATGGCTGGAAAAGAAATCAAGACGGACAACGTAATTCCGGTCACCATGGAAGATCTAACTGAAGAACAAAAACAGCAAGTTGAACAGACCATGGCAAATTTCCAGAAGCTGTGTTTAGAATCCTTCAGTATGACAAGACAAGGGCCGATTCAGAAGTCTCAGTTTCCAAAACCAGTACTGGTAGGAGAATCGAGCCGCACGCAACCTGAGAGTCCACCAATCAAGCCTTTACAGGAGATGGTCAACGAGGCTGTGCACCACGCACTCATCAATCAGTCAGGGATCTTAGTAAATACATTGCATAACCTTATCAAGAAGACTGTTGATGGATCGATTGCCCAAGAGCCAACTCGGGGTCCTGTTTTTCTCCCACCGAAGGTAGAGCTAGGCCAAGTTAATTACAACATTAGCAAGGATATACCAGAACACTTGTTCGCGCAAAACCAGGCCGGGGGGCAACAGGATATCCCTCCTGGATATCATCGATCTATTTATTATGGGGGATACCAGCAGAACTATCCGGGAGGAGCCGATCCAGGTACTTACCAGAGGGAGTATCACAGACAGAATCGGCAACCAACCCCGCCGATGCAGTATCAGCAGTATCAACAGGAGAATGCAAGGGAGGAAGACTTGTCGGCGCGGGTTGAGGAAATAGTAAGGGAGCAGTTCGGGATCAAGCCCAAGGAACAAGCGTTCATGTATCGGCACCCATATCCTGAGTGGTTTGACAGGGTTCCGTTGCCACACCGATACAGGGTCCCGGATTTTTCTAAGTTTTCGGGGCAGGACAACACATCTACAGTAGAACATGTCAGCCGATTTCTGGCGCAGTGCGGGGAGGCATCGGCTGAAGAGGCCCTAAGGGTTAGGTTTTTTCCCCTATCACTATCTGGATCGGCTTTTACATGGTTCTCCTCGTTACCGCCGAATTCTGTTCGGGGGTGGGCCGATCTGGAGAAACAGTTTCACAAATATTTCTTCGCTGGGATTCACGAGCTGAGACTGTCAGATTTGACATCGGTTAAGCAGCGACCAGATGAAACAGTACCGGAATACATTCAGCGATTTCGGGATATCAGAAGCCGGTGTTATAGTTTAAACCTGAGCGATGGGCATCTGGCCGATCTAGCTTTTCAGGGACTCCTGGCGCCGATCAGAGAAAGGTTTTCGTCTCAAGAGTTCGAATCCTTGTCGCACCTAGTACAGAAGGTATCGGCTCATGAAAGCCGGTTTCAAGAGGCGAAAAAGGACAAGTACCAAAGGAGAGTTGCTCAGGTTCAGGTTTATTCAACGGATTCAGATGATGAGGAATCCGACGCTGAGGTTGGATTGGCGGAGTGGGCCAGGAACAAGAAGTCGGTATCATGCCCATGGGTCAAAGATATCGGCAAAGAGGAACGATATGATTTCGATGTGAGCAAAGCCGATAGGATCTTTGATTTGTTGTTGCAGGAAAAGCAAATACAATTGCCGCCAAACCACGTGATTCCATCAGCCAAAGAACTAAAGAAGAAGAAGTATTGCAAATGGCACAACGCGATATCGCACCATACTAACGAGTGTAAGGTTTTTCGGCAACAAATTCAGCTGGCTGTTGAGCAAGGACGAATCAAGTTTGAAGATAAAAAGCCAATGAAGATAGATGGGCACCCGTTCCCCGTAAACATGGTCTATGTGGGGTCATCGTCCAGAACTCAAGCCGATGAAGGAAAACGTCAGAGTAGATCGAGGATTACTTCATCAGGTATGATAGAGAAGTACTCAAGGTACGATGAACAGGGGGATGGACCGGAACAATATAATCCGCATTGGGACTGCCCGTTTTTTCGTTTCTGCTGGGATCAAGGAATGAGATTGCCATCAGCTGAAAATTGCCCCGAGTGCAGCGGTACAGGAAATCGGCATGATCGCCAGCAGGAGTGTTCGCGGGATCGGTCGACTGGAAAAAGAACATCAGTTCATAGCCGATTGGGGCCGATCCATGAAGAGTTCTTTGAGGAGGATGAAGAGGAAGCGCATGGGAAACAAGTCCAGAATCCTCAATGGTGTCCTAGCGGCATATTCACGAAGAATCAGAAGAGAAGGGCACAGCGGCTACGACACCGAGAACAGCAAAAGGAGCGATGCCAGAGTCAAGAGGAGGTTGATCATCGTCCCAAAAGGACTAGGCAAGTTTGGCAAGTGAAGAAGAAGGACGATGAGGACGTATCAGCACCGGTAAATATGGTGTTCTTTTTGCCTCGGGAGTATAAAGCGCTTTCATCAGATGAAGAGGGAGATGAGGAGGTTTTCGCTCAACTAACGTTGCAATCTGATCAAGCTATATTTGATAAACCTGAGAAGTCAGAGCATCGGCACTTAAAGCCGTTATACATCAAGGGATACGTAAATGGGAAGCCGATGACAAAGATGTTGGTTGATGGGGGAGCCGCGGTTAATCTCATGCCTCATGCTACGTTCCGGAAATTGGGGAAGACTACCGAAGACCTGATCAAGACAAATATGGTGCTAAAAGACTTCGGTGGGAATTCATCTGAAGCGAAAGGCATATTAAACGTGGAGCTGACAGTAGGGAGTAAGACATTACCCACCACGTTTTTTTGTAATTGATGGAAAGGGGTCATATAGTTTGCTCCTCGGCAGGGACTGGATTCACGCGAACTGTTGCGTGCCTTCGACAATGCATCAATGTCTAATACAGTGGCAGGGAGATCAAGTCGAGGTGGTGCAAGCAGATCGGTCGACCAATATTGCCATGACCGATCTACCAGTCTGGGAAGCCGATGGTGTTGACTGCTTATCCGGAAGAGTTTGGGAAGGAGATGACCTCAAGGTTACTAGTCAGGGGATACAGCCGATCCAGCAAGTCGGCTCTGAATTGTTACTCTGATGGGCTCCATTGAAGACTTCGAGGGGAAATTGGGGCAAGGATTTACGTCGGCTGATGATTTGGAAGAGATTGATATAGGACCAGGAGATAGACCAAGGCCGACGTATATAAGCAAAAAATTAAGTCCTGAGCTACGAGAAGAATTGATAGCATTGTTGAAGGAGTATCGGGATTGTTTCGCCTGGGAGTACCATGAGATGCCAGGATTAAGCCGATCAATTGTTGAACATCGGCTACCTATTAAACCAGGGTATCGGCCATTCAAGCAAGCTCCAAGGAGATTCAAGGCAGAATTATATGAACCGATCAAGGCGGAGATCACAAGGTTGTACGATGCCAAGTTCATAAGGCCGTGCCGATATGCTGAGTGGGTTTCTAATATCGTCCCGGTGGAGAAGAAAAATGGAAAATTGAGGATATGTATTGATTTCCGGGATCTAAATAAAGCTACCCCCAAGGATGAGTACCCGATGCCGATAGCGGATTTGTTGGTGGATGCAGCGTCAGGCCACAAGATTATCAGTTTCATGGACGGCAATGCAGGATACAATCAGATTTTCATGGCCGAAGAGGATATACACAAGACTGCGTTCCGATGTCCTGGAGCTATCGGTTTGTATGAGTGGGTAGTAATGACTTTTGGATTGAAAAGTGCCGGTGCAACCTATCAAAGAGCAATGAATTATATATTTCATGATCTCATCAGTTTGTTGGTGGAAATTTACATTGATGATGTGGTGGTTAAATCTAAAAGTGGGGAAAGCCATATAGCCGATTTACGAAGAGTGCTGGAGAGGGCCAAGAAATACGGACTAAGAATGAATCCCAATAAGTGTGCTTTTGGTGTATCGGCTGGGCAATTTCTGGGTTTTATGGTTCATGAGCGAGGGATTGAAGTTAGTCGGCGAAGTATCAGAGCCATTAAGACCACAGAGCCACCAAGAGATAAGACAGAGTTGCAATCGTTGATCGGCAAGATTAATTTTGTGAGGAGGTTCATATCAAATTTATCAGGGAGAATTGAGTCTTTCACGCCGTTATTGAAGTTGAAAGCCGATCAAGAATTTGTGTGGGGGGCAGCGCAGCAGAAGGCGTTTGACGAGATCAAGAATTATCTTAGTTCCCCGCCTGTTTTGATTCCGCCGCAGAAGGAGTGCCGTTCAGATTATACTTGTCGGCCGATGAGAAGTCCATCGGTTCTGTTTTGATCCAAGAATTTGAAGGTAAAGAGCGAGTTGTGTTCTATCTAAGTAGGAGACTTTTGGATGCTGAGACGAGATATCCAGCGGTGGAGAAGTTATGCTTGTGTTTATATTTCTCGTGTACAAAGTTGAGGCATTACATCCTATCGGCTGAATGTACAGTAGTTTGCCAGGCCGATGTGGTCAAATATATGTTGTCGGCTCCAGTCTTGAAAGGGCGAGTTGGCAAGTGGGTTTTTGCCTTGACAGAGTTTGACTTGAGGTACGAATCGGCTAAAGCAATCAAAGGACAAGCAGTGGCCGATTTTATTGTCCAGCACAGGGGGTCTCACGAGGACTATGTGGAGCCGATCCCGTGGGTCTTATTTTTTGATGGATCGGTTTGCAGGCATGGATCTGGTATCGGTTTGGTTATTGTGTCGCCTCGGGGGGCAAGTTTTGAGTTTGCTTTTACAATTAAGCCTTATCGGACTAACAATCAGGCGGAGTACGAGGCGGTGCTGAAAGGACTTCAACTATTAAAGGAGATCGGGGCCGATATTATAGAGATTATTGGTGATTCTTTATTGGTGATCAAACAGTTATCTGGAGAATATGAGTGCAGGGACGATGTTTTGAGGTCATATTATGAAGAGTGCGTGGATTTGTTGAAGGGTTTCAAGATGGTGTCAATGAATCATATTCCCAGGGAGCAGAATTTGGAAGCCAATGATCTTGCACAAATTGCTTCAGGATATCGGCTGAATAGGCAGGTTGAGGTGGAGATAGCCGATATCGATGTCCAGAACAAGGCCGATGACTGGAGGCAGGAGATAATTGATTACTTGCGAAACCCGTCGCAGTCTGTTTCCAGGAAGATTCGGTATAAAGCTACTAAATATGTGCTACTTGATGAGGAGTTGTATTATCGGACGTTTGAGGGAGTTCTGCTTAGATGCCTGGATTTGGAAGAAGCCAAAGTGGTTATGTGTGAAGTGCACGAAGGCATCTGTGGGACTCATCAATCGGCTCATAAGATGAAGTGGTTGTTGAGAAGAGTAGGGTATTTTTGGCCGACAATGCTGGAAGATTGCTTTAGGTATTATAAAGGATGTCAAGATTGTCAGAAGTTTGGAAATATACAGCGGGCACCGGCATCGGCTATGAATCCTATCATCAAACCGTGGCCGTTCAGAGGATGGGGAATTGATATGATCGGCCAGATTTTTCCTCCATCAAGTAAGGGACATAAGTTTATATTGGCAGCAACAGATTATTTCACCAAGTGGGTAGAGGCAATTCCTTTGAAGAAGGTCACGTCCAAAGAAGCGATTGAATTTATCAAGGAGCATATCATTTATCGGTTTGGGATTCCTCAGACGATAACTACTGATCAGGGGTCTATTTTTGTTTCTGATGAGTTTCAACAGTTTGCTGCCAGTATGGGAATCAAGTTATTAAATTCATCGCCTTATTATGCTCAAGCCAATGGGCAGGCAGAAGCTTCCAACAAGAGTTTGATCAAGTTGATTAAGCGGAAAATTGATGAGCAGCCACGGCGATGCATTCTACATTAGCCGATTCACTATGGGCCTATCGGATGGCATGCCACGGGTCTACTCGGGTACCGCCGTATCAGTTGGTATATGGACATGAGCGGTTTACCATGGGAAACTAACATCGGCTCTAGAAGACTTTCTTGCAGAATCAATTGACGGCCGATGATTATTATAACTTGATGGCAGATGAACTTGAAGATTTAGCTCAGAATCGGTTGAGAGCGCCGGAAAGAATCAAGGAGAATAAGGCTAGGGCAGCTCGGCATTACAACAAAAAGGTGGTGAATAAGTCGTTTGCCGAGGGGGACCTTGTGTGGAAGTTGATTTTGCCGATCGGGTCCAGAGATAATAAGTTCGGAAAATGGTCGCCTAATTGGGAAGGGCCTTATCGGATTAATCGCTGTGTGCCTGGTAACGCATATATATTAGAAGATGTTGACGGACGGAGTTGCTAAAGCACTTAATGGGAAAATATCTCAAGAAATACTACCCTAGCGTTTGGAATCAACTCTTAAATCGGTTTAAGTATAGCCGATTTCTAAGCAATTAGAAAGCCGATGTTTTATACGTCGCCTAAAGACAGCCGATATCAATTGATATCGCCTTTAGATAAAAACAAGCGGAAAAATTATCAGGACTGAGATAGATAAAAAGCAGAGCCGATCTGATTACATGACAGCGGAAGGGTGATCGGCATGTTCCGAAAAATCGTCAGTTATAAAGGTTTAAGGCTTACAAAAACTTTCGGATGGTTTCGATTGCGCGCAGACGGATCTGATCAATTTCATTGATGGCCCGGATATCATCTTCATCAGAGCCTGGGATGACTTTCAAGCTTTTGCGCCGATGGATGACTTGGCGCACTGCTGCTGCGACTTTGGCTTCTTGATCTTGGATGGCTTGCGGCAGGCCGATGAGCTGGGATTCTGTGTCTTCAAGATCCTTGCGAACTTTTTCAAGTTCTCCCAGCAAATCGGCTTCCTTTTTCTTCAGTTGATTTAGCTTGGATTGAAGTTTTTGGGGGACAGCTGCCATGTCATCAAGTTTCTTCTTATCCATCTGGGCTGATAGCCGATCGGTTTGGATGTCTTGGGCTATCTTCTGTTGGTCAGCGCGATCAGCTATGCGCTGTCTAAGCTTGATGAGTTTAAATCTATGGGATTCCAGATATGCTGCGGGGGTTAATGCGTCGACAAGTTCTTCGGGCAGATGGTGTTCAATTTCTGCGAATCTTGCCCGGATTGGCCCGCAATCTTCCGCTAGCGCGTCAATTGGGTTTTCCAGCCGACTGAGGATGCTCGTCAGATATTCACGTACGTCGGCTGGGAAGGATGGTTTGGTCGTTGCGCTGGTGGCTGTGGATTCTTCTACTTCTAGGTACTTGCCGATGTCAAAGGAGAACAGATCGGCTATGGACTGCAGAATTGGCATCGGTAAAGGGATCAGTAGAAAAGTTAGGAGCGGAGTATAGACAAAAGAGTTACCTGAGGTAGGACATCGGCAGCTTGCGCGACATCGGCTTCAGGGGGATGAATAGGTTGTTCTCTGGAGGGGCCGATGTCAGCCGATGGAATAGGGGCAGTCTCATCGACAGCTGGAGGACTTGGTGCAAAGAGTGGGGCAGCTGAAGGGGCCATCGGCTCAGCGCTTGGAGGGATGGCAGAAGGAGGTTGAAGATCTGGAGCCGATGACTCGGGCTGAAGATGGAGCTGGTGAGATAAATGAGAAAGCGGGTAATAATGATGTTAAGATTTGGCACATACCTGAGGAGATAAGGGAGCCGATGTGGTTTGGGGAGAAGATGGCGTCGTGGCAACGATATCGGCATCGGTTTTCTGTTTCTTCAGGGAGGGGCGATGCGCTAACTTTTTCCTTTTTGGTCCCATCGGCCGAGGCGCCTTGAGGAGAGCCGATGGGGATGGAGCGTCGCGCCCTAAGTTTGGGGTAGCCGATGGAGGTTGATACAAGATCGGCCGACCGCTGTTGCTTGTTGATGGGGGCTCGACGCTGGCGGCCTGCAAAGCAAGGGTCAGAGACGATTGAAGATGATATTTGAAGCTTGCAAGAGTTACCTCGTTGTCGGATTCAACATAGTCGGCGTCCAGACGGGAGCAATAACAAGTGGGCGCTAAGCAGAACAGATGTTTTTTCCATTCCGACCACCATCGGACAAAAGGCTTGGTGTTGGCAGTGCAGACGTACACCTCGGTGGCAGCGCCTAGCAGGAGGGAGTCTGTCAAAGACCGCAGCCGATCATATTCCAGGGCGCTGCTGACCGTGCCCCGAGCCTGGAGTTTGTCGGTGAAGAACAGGCCGATTGGAAGCTGGCCAAGGCCGAGTTGACGGGAGCTGGTTGATGGGTGGTAGAACTCATACGATGGTGGAGTTCGGCCCAGAGAAAAGCCGGTCGGCAGCAGGCAAGGACTGATGGCCGATAGGAATATGGCTTTAGATTGATCATCGTTCAGAGCTTTGAGTGGATCAAAGTTGGAAGGCATCTCGAATGATGATGCGTCATTGTAAGCAAACCAAAGAGTAGCATCCCTGGTAAAGCCATAATAAAACCCCTTGAACCATTGACTAACTTCAGCAGGGATATCTTGCCGCCAGAAAGGCCGATGCAGCCTCACCCATAGAGATGCATCGGCGGTAGATGGGGTCTTGATCTTCTGAGTAATCAGCTGGAAGGATTGCTTGAGGAGGGAAGTTTCTGGGATGGCCTTGGAGGTGTAAACATTAAGCCAGAGCTGTACAAACCACCAAGGACCCCCAATGTGGCCGACGGGCTGGCCGGCCGATAGCTTGGTTGCCACCTGATGGAGCAGCTGGTAGGTGGCGCCAAGGAGATAGTGCCCTAACAGAATTTGTTTCCTATCGGCCAAGCACTCTGCTAGGCATTGCATATTGGTCGTCGGGCCGAGGGTTGCGCCACCAAAGACGAACCGTTCCAACCACAAGTTCAGAAAAGCGACGTGCTCCCGATCATCAACCGGTCCAGTTCCTTTGTTGTGAAGAGATATGTACCTGGACCAGCCGCCGATGTTTTTTGTTTGGAGCCGGTGGGCAGGCTTGAACCGGAGTTTGAAGGGGTTGATGTAGCTTGTCGTGTCCAGGCAGGTGAGCATGGTCACATCTAGCAGAGTGGGGGTCATCGGCCCATGACCAAACAGAAAGGCATTGAGAGCATCAGACCAGAAGTACGAGGCCGATGCGAGCAGAGATCCATTCCTTTCCATATCGGCCAAGGAGAGGTTGATGCAGTGGCCGATGTGAGATTCTTCCCAATAGATCCTCTTTGCAGCCGATACTCTGATGTACCAGTCTCTCCATCCGGGCAATCTGCTCGGCCAGGACCTGAAACTGTTGGTCCAATCACTGACCAACATGGCCGAGTTCTTGAAGGGAGTGCGTTGGGTTTCGGCACTGATGAAATCGGTGGGATCTTCGCTGCCCATGGGGCCATGATAGAAAAAGCAGGGGTAAATCGGCGCCGGAATCAGGATCTGGGCTCTGAGATGCTACAGTAGACAAGAGCACGACGAAGAACAGGTGAAGAACATGGCAAATCGGGTTCGTACAGATTGCAGATTGGGGAAAAATAACCGGGTGAGAAGATTACCTCAGGAATTACAGATGCTGTTGCCATCGCGGAAATAGGAGAGGTTGCAGGGGTCGACGGACGGAGAGAGAGGTTGCAGTAATTCGTCTAGATTCGCTAGAGCTTGGTGAGGATGTGGAAGATGAAGCGGTGGTGCTCTGGTGATGTGAAAGTATAAAAAAGAGGGCAAGAAGACGAAGCGTTTTATAAAGGTATGACAGCCGAGCGGGAATTGAGGCCGTTGGCACTGTTTCAAACATTTATGGCAAATGGGCTATCTTGGGCCGCCTCGGTATGGGAGAAATCTAGAGGCCCAAAGTTGGAAGAATTTCGGAATCCTATAGAAGAATTCCGAAATTGGGGGGCATGTGTTAACGCCAAAATTTGGTAAGGACCTGTATCAGATTCTGTCAAGAGGACGGTTGCAGTCGGATAATGGAAATTGATCCAAGAAGCAGACCGAGTCTGAGAAGGAGCCATGAAGACCGCGCGTGGCAGTTAATTACTATAGTTATTAGGAAAAGGTTTATCTCTTTTAGGAAACCTGACCTCGTGTCCGGTCAGGTCTCGTTAGCGTTTTCTGTTATAGATAGGAAATCATATATCGTGTCCTATAAGGACTCATGTAACTCGGGGTATATATACGTATGCCCGGGGACCTTGTAAATCTATCACAACGATCAATACAAATTCGGCGCATCGCCACCCCTTCGACGGGATCCTGCTTCTCGAGCCGGGCTGCATCGGTTAGGTCCGAACTCCTGCGAGAGGGTAAGTCTCGTCACACCGACTACCAATCGGCTAGGACTTCCTCGGTTAGGTCCGATATTCTAGTCGGTTTATGGTAGTCGGCTTATCGCGATATATTTACTTTATCTATGGCTGCATCAGTTCAGTTTGATCTCATAGATTGATTAGGTATATCACATCACGTGTGCACAGATTGTATCGACTTACTGGGAGCGATTTATCATCAGTTCGTGCTGCATCGGTTAGGTCCGACCTACTGAACTGCTAGCGATAAGTCGATCCTGCTGAGCCGATGCGTTGTGTGCAGGCGCTTTATCGGAGTGTATAGCCGGTAAGTTATTTTCATCACGATCGCATTATATCTATCGACTCATTGAGGCATTGTTATTATTGTCGGTCTGTGCTGCAACGGTTAGGTCCGATCTACTAGACTGACGATAATAGCTTTACTCTTAATAAGCCGATGGTGTTGTGCGATGGTGTTATCGGAGTGCTTAGCCAATAAGTTACCTGTTAAAGCCGGCTACATTTATTCATTGTTTTAGCCTGTGTTCGCTTTATTAAGCAGTCGGCTAGCTTATCAATTATTTATCATTTACGTTATTGCATATTTTATTATTTGTTCTTGCCTGTATTATTGTCACAATCGGCTAAGGGATAGCCGATGGGTTCATTCTGCCGATCCAAGCACAAGTACAAGCAGGTTCCCGGGCACGACCCCAGGTAAGGGCCCAGGCATGAGCCCGGGTAAGGACCAGTGCATGGGCCCGGACAGCGGACGAAGATCTTGGGAGCCGATATGATCAAGGGACCGGGTGCAGGCACACCTTCATAATAATACCAGTAACACTAGATCATGATCAGCTAGGATCTGTTTGATTTATTTATGCATTATACTTGCTTATTTTATCTAGCTTACAGCCGGTTTTCGAATATCCCTTCGATGATCGGCTAGCATGATATTTGTTTATTATTACATTATTGTCCTTGCCATCATCGGTCTTAAGCCGATGTGTAAGTGCTACAGTGTACATCGGCTATCGGCTGATGAAACGAGTCTAGATCGGCTTCCAGCCGATTGGCTCATTGATCTAACATTTTCCTCCTTGTCAATTACAGGGTCAAATTGACTGGCACGCCTACGAACCTCAAACTTTAGGACCTGCACTGGAGTGAAGCAAATCTCCCAGGCCTTCGCGTGTCACCCAGACGCTGAACCAGGACCCGGCGATTTTCGGCGTCAACAGTCCCTTGCTTCCTCCAGCTGATCTAACTTGACCAGTCGGTCTTCGTTTGATCTTTCTTCTGAGTGGGCCTGGATTCATGGAGAGACGAACTCCAACTCTATTGGTAACATGGCCTCAGCACCATAGACTAGGACGAAAGGAGATTGCCCTGTTGCCCGATTAACCGTGTGTTGGCCCCCGATTTTAGAAATCGGTAACCTTCTGTGTTCATCAGCACCAATCCTTGGATTAGTAGTTGGTACACACATACATTGCTGGTTCACAACATATCACGAATGAAATAAGGCTAGAGAATTAATTACTTACAATGAAGCCTGTTAGACCAGCACCTAACAGAGAACTGCAGCAGAAACAAGATAATAAGAGGACCGGTTGACATGCCACAAGCAGTCGACTGGGGAACGAGACCTAGATATGGAATAACACTCCGGTCATCCTGTTAAGTACGGGCTTCTCTTCAATCACTTTGCTAAAATTATATAGAGAGCAACAATGAGTACAAAAGTACTCAACAAGCCACCACACAAAAATGCAGTAATGCACAGGGTATATCAAGGAGTGGAATGGTTTCTTTGCAGAAAGCCAACTTTATAATTAGTTTTCACAAGCCTGTGACCTAGCATCAACTGATCAAGTTTTAGGTTCCATAATTCATTAATCAGCGGAGGTTCTGTCCACCATCTGGGTTATACAACATGGCTTCCCATCACTATGTCGTCATGATTTTCTAGAATTCATCCCTTCCCAGCTCTCGGGAATTGACTTTGCCAGTCCAAAACCACATGCATTTCCCCCATAATTAATTTAAATATTTGAGTCTAGCCAAGTGTATAACATGTCCCAGTGCTCAATTGGATGGTATCTAGGAAAGGTTAGGGCCGCCCTAGTCAATTAAGGACCGAGCCATGAAGCTATGCATGAGATTTAATTGAGCACCCAAGTGCTCAATTCAGGGCCACCCTGGACTCAAACAATTAGCTGAGATTTTATTTCACAAATCATTTCTATTGATGACATAGCAATGTGGCGCTCATGTCTCCACATGCCGAATTTCAATCACCCTCCCTAGGTGATTGCCCAAGCATAAAGCATTTGATAAAGCATAAGTATAGCACGCATCTAAATAAGCACAACTAAGCATTGTCATAATTGGCTTGGGACTCATATGTAATAAAGGGGTACAAGGGAGCATGGCAACAATAATCAAAGGAATGGCACAATATCAAGTACGATATTCATCATTGCATGCAACTTTATTTGTAAACAAAATAATTTTGCAATTGGGATCAATATGCTTAAAGGGAAGTGGTGACTTGCCTGCTGAAGATAGTCCTTATTCTTCAGAACAAATCTTGATACCCTTCACCTCCTAGAAGCTGCACACATTGCCTCTCGACTAACACAAATGGATTCTATAGAGCACGGGAAAAACCAATATTCAAATAACATCCAAAGGCAATCAGACAACATATAAATGCTGGGAACGAACCTAGGGATTGTTCATACACTTCTAAGGCTAATGATCCTTAAGATGCGAAGAGGTCTCGAATATTGGCTTGTACTCCTATATAGGCAAGGGAGTTTGGGGTAGCTTGGGAGCTAAGGCTGCTTATAGGTTAAGCATCAAGGGGGCAAGGAAGCTTATGATCTAAGCCTCAATATTTCTAGCTCTCATGGTAGCTCAACTCCGCTAACTAGCGGAATGCAAGGATGTATCTAGATAACCAAGGTTTTGTTTTAGCTATTCGGAAGATTATGGCTAAACTAGCCTCTAACCAACAATAAAGGCTATGCGCTAAGGGTTTATATTGACTCAAGGATTTATCTAGGCATGTCGGAGGACGAAGCCTCGACGGCGGGAAGTCGGGAGACCCCCCTTTGAGGTTCGGCCAGGGGAGCTGTTTCTCAGGTGTACGAGGCGTTGGAGGAGACGAGAAAACCGTGGCACACAGAGAAGACAGGAGGACTTATACAGGTTCGGGCCGCCGGAGCGTAATACCCTACTCCTGTGTGTATGGCTAGGTGGGAGAATGAATACGGTTACAAGACGAGTTCAGTCGGAACTGAGGAAGAAGAACAGTCGTCTGAGAATGAGATAGCGTCGGGGAGTCCGGGGTCTAGTCAGAGTCTGAGCTCGGGGTTCCTAATGCTCAAGCTTGCTTGCCCCTCGGTTCGGTGGCCTGGATCCTCCTTTATAGATTAGGGGAGTCCACAGTGCCAGAATACAGAGAGAGAGAGCTTTTCCGGCGAGCTCTCCTGTGCACACGTCTGCCTACGACGCCTATGCCGGAGTTGTTGCTGCTGTGGGCGGCTGGAGCACCGGCATGCCAGCAGCCGCCTGTTGCGCCACGCCTGGAGGAGCCCCTGTCGGGTGCTGCGGGCGGCTGGTCTGGTCGCCTGGTCGCCACACACGCCCGGAGGCGGCGCCTCCGGGCATGGGCGACACTCGCCCGGGGCCGGAGGAGGCGCTCCCGGACGGCCCGCTCCCGGGCGGCGCTCGCCCGGGGCCGGAGGCGGCGCTCCCGGGCGGCACTCGCCCGGGGCCGGAGGAAGCGCTCCCGGCCGACAGGCGGCGCGTCCGGGCGTGGGCACGAGCACCCGGGGTCGCGGGCGACGCATCCGGCCACGGATGACCGGCGGGAGACACGGCCTCCCTGCCGGCCGCCGGTCGTGCAGGACATGCCCCCCGGAGGAGCCGATGTGGCCGGAGATCCACGCGTCCCGCAGGCTGTGGGACCCTCGTTCCCGTTTCGCCGACAAGGCATGTATATGATAACTGAAAGGCGGATCTAATAGGAAAGTTCATGATCAAACATGGTATTACAAATGTTTGGTGATTTGTCATTAGGGGGTTCAAATAACTTGTGTGGTGTACCAACCGGCATATTATTTATGTGACTATGATGTGGAACTTCACTAGTTATTATGTGAGGTCAAATGATTTATCATGCTCTATAAATTAACTTACGGTTATATTTATTTTTGTTCAAGTATTATCACATGGCATGATAAATGATCTTAAATTAATAGTTGGTCCAAAATTATATGATACCATGGTTTATTAATTTTACCCCAGTTTCCTGTTGTCAAATAGATTCTTAGTCTAACATGGAGGTGGGTAGATTATAGATTTATTATACAACTTGAATTGGGGTGCTGTGTATATATAAGTTGAGGAATATATATATTAAAGATTTATCATTTACTGGAAATTAGGAGTTTGCATGGTCATCTTATTTAATGGGACATTTCATTAATCATTGGCTATATGATCTAGGTATAATAGTTATGTAATCATTTTATTCCAATATGCAAGGTTAGCCATGATTTTGGTGTTTATCTTAATTATAAGGCCCAAAGCATTATTAGGATTATTTATAAGCCATGAGTTTTGATTTTTTGGACATAGAATAATAATGCTGCTAGGAAATTTCCTAAGCTTGAATTAATATGGAAATAATATTTCTCTTTTAGGTTGCATGATTTCTATACTGCTAAAATGTGTTAGAGACAGATATATGCAAAACTGGTTTACTGCACATATATGATTTATTTATTAATACCTTATGGAATAATTATTATTTAACCATCAGATGATTATTTAATTTATGAATATAAAATATATGTGATTTATATTATGAATTATAGACCGTGGGAAAGTTCTTCAATTTACATGAATTTAGGTTCAAGTTTCACCCGAATCGGAGCTATGGTTTGAAAGATATGATTTTTCAAAGGTTAAAGGATATTTCTAGGATTTTTGGAAATAATTTAAGCTGGCATAAAGGAAAGAATATTCCCTAGGAATATTCCTGTCAGTGGAGCCCAGATGGCAGTGAGTTGGAAAGATTAAAAAGCCAAGGGGTCCACATGTCATAGGCAGGATTCAAAGGAAGTTTTATTATTTTTCCTGGAGGTGGGGTCCATATGTCGGTGGAAGATTGAGGAGGGAGATTTAACAGGAGTAGGGTCCACATGTCATAGACTCAGTGTTTTTAAGAGAGATTTAAAAAGGTTTTCCCCAAGTGGGGCCCACCTGTCAGCTGAGAAGGGAGGGAGAGACTGCGCGTGGGTCGGGGCTGTCAGCGGCTCGGGGAAGAAGGCTACATTGTCTTCTTCCTCAGGCTGCCCTTGCCCGAGTGAGAACGATGGCCGGGTGTGGTGGCCGAGTTAGCGCTGGTGGTGGAGCGGAGGCGGCAGTCGCCGGCGAAGGTGCCGCCGTCGAGGCTGGACATGGCGGCACCGGAGGGTGGCGGCCAGCGGCTGTCTCTCCACTGGAAACCGAGGGAGAGGGGGAGAGAGATAGAGAGAGAAGGCGACGACGTGAGACAGCAAGGAGGCGAGGCCAAAGCCTTTTATTGGTGGCTTGGGGGTGCGGCGAGGTGGATGTGCCGCCGGATTTTGGGGGCAATCAGCTGGCGCCATGATGGCGGTGATTCGGGCGAGATAGCAGTGGAGCTCTGGGATGCGACATCGATGGGATGCGGAGAGAGCAAGATCCACGGACGGGATCAGGGAGGGAGATTGGAGTGGCGGCGGCCTTCCGCGGATGTGATGGCACGGCGTGCAGCGTCCAGGAGCGAATCCCGGGACGGGACGGCGCAGGATTTTGGGGCGGCTGCGGGATTTGTGGCCGAGCTTTCGGAGGGAATCCAGGGCGGGAAAAAGGAAAGAATCCCGCCAGAATTCGTGGCGGCACGGTGGGGGTTTTGGCGCGGCGTGGTTTGGCGCAATGAGCAGAGCACGGGAGTCGACGGTGCGGTGCGGCCGTCGGGCGCGGTGTGATACGGCGGCCCGTGTTGGCATTACGCTGAACGGGCGTCGGGCGTGGGTGAGATGAGGAAGACGGCCGTGCAGGACAGGTGAGGCGAGCGGGCGCGGTTTAGGCGAGGCGCTGATGCGTGGGGCCCACAGACGATAGCAAACAGCAGTCGCGCTTGCCTGCAGACCGAGGCGGACGAGGCGGCTGGCAGGCCGCGGTTGGGCCGAGGTGCGAAACTGGGCCGCGTTCCGGGGAAGAAAGAATGGAAAGAGAGATAGGGTGAGATGTGCCGCGGCATTAACAGCCCAAATGAACAGTGACTGATGGGAATTTCCCAGGGATTTTGATCGGAATGGAGATTTAAATTTAAATTTGGTATTTGTATTTGGGATTTGCTCGAAGACTAAGACAAAACAAATGGAAGGAAAAGAAATATGAGATCGAGGATTTGGCACATTAGCCAGAATTCAAATAAACTCCATGAATTTAGTAATCAAGGATTTTTCGAAAGGGATTTGTAGAATATTTTTGGGAGAAAATTTTGGTATTTGGGGAGGATATGGACAGGGAATTAAATATGAATGGCATTTTGGGATTTAAAGGAAAAATTAAATCGAGAGATAGAGAAGGGCTATACTGCAATATGGCCATTGAGATTATGGATTTAAGCTTAGTTTGAAATGTGGTGCTGCAGCTTGAAGTTTGTATTTTGAGGATTCAAATATTCTCATCCGAACTTGATTTATTGATTTCTTTTTCCTTCAAATGAAATATCTTCAAGTTAAATTGAATGGATCCCGGTTATATAATTCCATGTATTTGGAGACTTGACACAATATTTTATTATTCATTTAAATATCCCCATGAACCATTATATGGATACTTATATGTTGGCTTAATTTATTCATTTGGCATAAATGGAATTGTTGATGTTTTGTATCGGCAATAATAATATGGGGCTACTCGTGAGACTTAAACTTGATGGATTGCAAAGGAACACAAACAATTTATACTGGTTCAGGCTCTCGAGATGAGGTAATACCCTACGTTCAGTTGTGGTGTATTGCCTTTAAGATTTCTTTGATGAGATTTCGATATGATTCTTCTTCTGCCCTCAGGGGGCGCCCTGCCTCCCCTTATATACCGAGGGACAGGGTTACAGAGTATGAATCCCAGTTGGACTCCGACCATGGGATTTCTTTCTAGGAATACAACGTGCCTGACTAAGACTATATCCTTATCTTTATACAAGGTTATGTATGTCGAGTCCTATTGTATCCCTAATTACAAGGTTAGGCCCATCTTCTGTCTGAGTGACCCAAATACTTCTCATGAGGTACCCGGGGCCCATGGCCTCCATAGCAGCCCCTGAGACTTTCATAGTTGAGTCACAGTTGATGCCGAGTGCTCATCCTCCACGGTGAAGACTTCCCGAGTGCATTACTCCCGAGTACTCTTTGTCCGAGTGCTTCTTCTCCCGAGTCCTGCTTCATGTCAGCTAGCAGCGAGGCTATGAAGGGCTTCATGTAAAAATATGAATAGTGTGCGCCGAATAGGCGCACCTATTTGGTGTGGCCCTTGACTTTGTGCTTAATTATGAAACAATTAAATATAAAGTCAAAGATATTTAACCTTTCAGTCTTTCCCGAGTAGTATACTACACGAAAATTAGACTCTTTAGCATCATGTGAGTTGAAAATTTTTTTGCTCAGGGCAATTATTTGCTAAGCATGTAGGCTAAGTACCACTTCATGGATTTTAACCCAATATGTGGTCAGTGTACTTGAGAGATACCTGTATCCCCAATTTTAATAGAGACCAGCTGTCGATCCTTACAAGGATGTATCCTCAATACCTGGTAAATAATGCAGACATCTGAATACATGTGTCCAGCAATTAGGCTTTCCTGAAGCATATCTGATTATTTAATCGGTTTCTGTAAATAGCATCTACATTGTGATTTTAACATAGCCAGCAGTTGGCTCAATAGAGCATGCCATTTAGAAACTCATATCTTGTGGCCTAGTATTGAATTTGTCGACCCAAGCCCATTTATCAGCACAGGCTCTATAAAAGCGGGGAGAGAGAGAAAAGATTCCCTCATCTTCTCCAATCTATCAATCATTTCGTCTTCCAGCTTCCGCGCTGAAATTTCGTGCTTTACCTCGCTAGGGTTTGCTATAGCCAGCGTCTCCCGCTCGAAACTCGCGTGATTCCGCTCCGCCGCATCCATCCCAAGCCTTCAATAGCATTTCCCCCAAATCTTCTCACTCCCAGCAATGCTGAGAGCTTCGCTCGAGATCCCGGAGATGTCCGTGGAAGCTTGGCCGGTTTTGGACTGCGATTCGACGAAGCTGAAGTACTTGGAGAAACAACTGATGCTGCAGCGACAAAAAGTCATCCATTGGCGCACCGCCGAAGAGGAATCTATGCCGGCGCCCCAATCTGGTGAGACCGTCGCCTTCACCTCTTTCTTTCATCACGGTCTTGCCCTTCCCTCTTCGGATTTCTTTCGCCAACTTTTGTCCTTCTATCAATTAGAGTTGGTGAATCTGAATCTCAACTCCATTATGCAAATCTCCATCTTTATCACATTGTGTGAAGCTTTTCTAGGAGTGAAGCCCCATTTTAATCTCTTCCGATATTTGTTCCATATCAAGCCCCAGCCATCCAAAAATAAAGTCCAAGCGATTGGGGGAGCCGGTCTCCAACTCAGGAACGAAATGAAAAAGATCTATCTTCATGTTCCTTTGAAAACGTCTCTCAAGGGCTGGCATAGAGAATGGTTCTACTGTTCCAATCTCGAACCTTCTCTGCCTTCTTTCACTGGTTCTCCACCGGTGGTTCTGCCTAGCTGGTCTTCTGTGCCAAGCTATGAAGAGATGGACCAAGTATACCAGTTGGTGGAGAAGATAGATGTGCTAAAGAGCTTGGGGTTGACTGGTCCCTGGGTAGCGAGATGTTTCTTGAACCACCGCACCAGGCCTTCGAAGCTAAGAAGCCACTTTGGTTCGGATTATCAGGGCAAAAATGATCCCAGCCGAGAATATCTGCACTTAACCGATAAGAACAAGGTGACCGATACCTTGCTCGGTTTTTTCATCAACGGGGTAGTGGAGACAGAAGACGCAGAGTGCGCTACCACAGCCTATAGCCAACAAAGGCCTCGGCCACAGGTAATCCTGAAAAATTGATGTTGAATTGCTATCCATCTATGATGAATGTCTGTGGATATCTGTCTTGGATTGCTCTGCAATGTATGATGTGTGTTGTTGAAATATTTGCAAGACTGTGAGGAGTTTGATGATGACTCCCAAACCCTGTCGGCTATCAAAACGAAGAAGAGGCTGGCCAGCCCTTTTGCTGCCCAACCCAGCTCCAAGAGGGCTAGGAAGAAACCCATTGAAGACCCAGGCAAGAAAAGAGCAAGCAAGCTGAGCATAGCACCGAGGAGTCTGAAGATCTAAGACCCTACCAGTTTAGCCCCCAGGCCGCCAAGCCCGAGACCATCTTCTCCAAGTCTGAGGACAGCAACATCGAGTCCAGCAACATCAAGGCCAAGTCCGGCGCCGTCGAGTACGAGATTAGCAACATCGAGCCCAAGGGCGCCGCCACCGAGTACCTCGACGCCCCAGTCGGTTGCGCCAGAAACAGAGCCGACTGGAGGTAAATCGCCACCGTCTATTGCCGCGTCGACTGGCTCGACAGCCAGTAGCTCTTCACTGCCAATATCTTCTGGAGCCCCCTCGTGGAAGTTCAAGACTTCCAAGAGGTAAGCAACCTTCAATCTTCCAAGAATCTTGAATGAAGTGATAGTGCCTTGATATTTGTCATATCGTGCAGGAAGCGAGTTGACATAGATCCCAAGGGGACTATGCCAGCTGCTCTTGTCACCGAGCCGACCCAAGCCGAGCCAGCACTGGCAAGTTCATTTGCTGAGCCAGAGGCTACCCCAGCTGCAGAAGTTGAAGCAGTCCCGACAGCAGGACCACTAGTGCCAACCGACTAAGGGGCGAGTGCTAAAGTCGTTGCTCTAGCCCCCAAGCAAGCCACTGAAGCCCCTACAGTTGCCAAGTTTGGAGTCAGGACCTCATCTCCAACAATTTCTTCATCGTCTTCTGATGAAGTGGACCTCCCTAGGCTTGAAGCTCCTCCGCACAACTTCCCGAGAACATTTCATTGGGTCACCCCCAAGGGAGTCGTAGAGAGCTATGAGCACAACGAACAAGCAGCATCGAGGGAGCACGAAGTCCTTCTACGTGCTTGTGGGTGCCATGGGCCCCGGGTACCTCATGACAAGCATATGGGCCACTCGGACAGAGGATGGGCCTAGCCTTGTACTTAGAGATATAGGTAGATTCGGCAGACTTCGTCTTGTATAGAAAGGAATATACAGTCCTAGTCGGGTGCGTTATATCTCTAAGGGGAGATCTCCTAGTCGTAATCCGATGGGGACTCCTACCTTGTAACCCTGTCCCCCAGTATATAAGGGGAGGCAGGGCGCCCCATGAGGGCAGGAAGAGCACTCATAAGCTCAGAGGTGCACACAAGTTCATCAGAACCACCACCGTATATCCTCAAAGGAATACATACAAACTGGACGTAGGGTATTACCTCACATCGAGGGCCTGAACCAGTATAAAATCCCTCTGTGTTCCTTTGCAATCCACCGAGTTTACATCCGCCGACTAGCCCCATATATTTATTGCCGGTGTAAAACATCGACAGTTGGCACGCCAGGTAGGGGCTTCGGCGCATCTACATCTACAAGCTCGATGGATCCAGCAACCGGAGTCGACGGCGGCAAATTCTCTCCCGGAGATACAATCTCATTCGGAAGCCTCGACTTCGTCGCCGACATGTTCGGCAATCTCACCTTGGCCGACACGGACCCTATCCAACCGGCCGAGGAACCAGCCGACTCCGCGCCAGTCGGCCTATACGATGCTGCAGCAATCTCTCACGACATGCTGCGGCGATCACCCATATGCCCAAGTCCAGGGACAACTCTTTCTTTCGGTGTTCGACTCGGACTCGGTTTTGAGCCGGCCGAGATCGGGCCAAAAAAGGAAGAGATCGTCAATTTCCCGTTCGGACTCGGCGACGCCGCGGATATCTACAATCTACATCCGACGCGGCAAACCCGATCCCCTGGAGTTCGACTCGGATACGGCCCCGAGCCGCTCGAGATCGGATCTAGGGAGGTCGGAGTTGTAATCACCCCCATCAACTATTCCGACTACGACTCTCAGTTGGACTACGACTCCCAGTTGGATTCCGACTCTAAGTCGGACAGTAGTTCGGCAAGCTTCTTCCCGCCACGAGAAATCTTCATGGCATCCAAAGGCTCTACTCCTACTCAGGAATCACGCCGACTACACGAACAACAAGAGGAGGAGGCCTGCCGACTGCGAGAACAACAGGAGGAAGAAGCAAGACGCCTGCACGCCCGCAACGACGGCCTACGCAGGGCTGGGCAAACCGCTCAGCAACAAACCCTCCAAACAAAAGTCGGCGACCACGACGTCTTCGTCACGCCACAACAGAACATCGTGGCCGCCGCAACCCTACTGGACACGGTCCAACTTGGGCTTGATCACCAGGCCACCCCGACCATCGCAAGGATAAAAGCCATGCTTACTGCTGCTGCATGTCAGCAGCACCAACAGTCGGGTGATACCCTCATACCGACCAACCGGTCGACATTCCCAACGGTAGTCTCATCTACCTCAAAGCGACGCCGAGCGGCTGGCTCCAGTCAGCTGCATACGGAGGCACGTCAGGCGTCACTCGGCAGCCCCAATGACAACCGGCGACGTCAAAGCAACCATCGGGATGATCAGGACCTTCGAGGCTGACAACGACGTGATCTTCAGCAGGACATCAACGCTCGACACCGCGAACGAGAAGATGATGAGCAACGCCAACTGGAAGACAAGAACGAGCGCTTTGGCTTCCACCACGAGCGGTTTCGCCGCCGTAGTCGGGGTCGGAGTCCTCATGAAGATGGAGTACCGGCCTTCACTCAGGAGCTACAACAGGTCGACTGGCCGTCAAGTTTCAAGCCTACAGACATCAACAAATACGACGGCAAGACCAATCCCGAGTCCTGGCTCACGGTCTATACTACGGCAATCCGAGCAGCTGGAGGAGATCACAAAGTCATGGCTAACTACCTCCCGGTCACTTTAGCCGACTCAGCGTGGACATGGCTAACAGGACTTCCCAAGCAATCAATCAGCTCCTGGGGAGAACTCCGAGAACGCTTCATCGCCAACTTCCAGGGAACATACGAGAGGCCATCTTCCGAACACGACTTATATCAGTTGCATCAAAGGAAGAACGAGTCTCTTCGTGACTTCATCAAGAGGTTCTCTGAGAAGAAAAATTCGATCCCAAACATCAAGGATGAGGTCGTCATCGCCGCCTTTCGAAAAGGAGTCAAAGACACCTCGTTCATCGACAAATTCACTCGGAAGCCTCCCAACTCTGTCAAGGCTCTATTCAACATGGCGAACAAATACGCCGACTCAGCCCATGCTGTTGCTGAGGCCCTTGAAGATAAAAAGGCATCCTGACAGAAGAAGCGGGAGGGCACCAACGACGCGGTCCCGACTAAAGCCGGGAATCGCAAACGCAAGTCAGACGGCTTCATTGTGGCAGTCGGTCACAATCGTCTTCGACTTTCAACAGCTGAAGATTATCAGAACAACAAGTGACATGCTCGGGGGCTCACAAGCTCAAACGCAAGGATGGCATTCCCACTCCAAAATACCGAACAGCTAAGTCGCTTCCTGATAAATATTTCTTCACCCGGCCTTGCCAATGCCGCTTACACCTAATAGGTGCACAAGCTGCACTCTTCTCTGTTTTTGCTCTTAAATGATTGCAAAAGTACTCAAGTAGCATAAACCCTGATCCGTGAAACTTTGCTCCATGAAAGACGAACTCAAGTCACCCAAAACGCGTGTCTGGGAAAGAGCCATGAGCCAACTCCCGACGCTAGGGGGCTATGACTAGTCGGGCAGAGTGCTTAAACGTAAGGGATCAACTACTCGGGAAAATTAATATCAATAAGAGGAAGAACATGTATTTACATATATTGTAAAATACATTTTATTCGGGTGATTATTTCCATCATCAGATGCTACTCATCTGATATCTTTATATTGCAGGCCCAGCTCCGGATACGCGTGACAGGAACTCAGGGCTGCGAGCCTATCTCCTACGCTCGGGGGCTGGACAAGTCTGCCAAAATACACTCGGGATGCCCCATGAGGGCTACTTACCGAGTACTTGCGCCAGTCGGGACGTCATCTTCCTCGGCTACGCTCCATGTGAGCTGACAACCGACTTCCGGCACTAGTCAGGGGTCGTATATCACTCGGCTCTGTCAGGTTGGGTACGCCCCATGAGGGTCGCTAGCCGAATCCTATGCTAATGCGAGGTTCGGGTGCCTAGCTTGGCTATAACTCTGTTGGATAGGGTACGCCCCATGAGGGTCGCCAGCCGAACCCTCTGCTAATGCAAGGTTCGGGTACCTTGTTCGACTTTACCCAAGTCAGAGAAGACTTACATCATCAAAGTATATCCAGAGTTCTCATGCACTGCGTCACATCTGAGGAGGGCAAGCAGATCCTGCGTTATACCCACTCAGGCTTATGTGGCAACCAGTTTGCATCCAGAACGTAAGTCGGAAAGGCTTGCGAATAAGGATTTCTCTGGCTGATTGCGGTGACCAACACCAAAAAACTCATCCTGACAGGCGATGGATGATACTTCTATAGAGCTATGCCGGATAGGTCGGCTCAGGCTGGCTTATTTGGTAGCAGCCACCAAGATATGAGTTCCTACAGTAGCATGCTCCATGTGAGCCGCCTGCAGGCTGAGTTGAAATTATAGCGCTGGTGCTACCCACAGGAACCGATGAGGTAAACAGATATGCTTCATGAAAGCCTTATTGCTAAGCATATATGTTTGGGTATCTGTTTTATCCACCAGGTCTCGAGGATATATCCTTACAAGGATCACAAGCTGGTCTTCATTAAAATTGGGGATGCAGGTATCTTTCTCGGGTACACCTGACCACGCCATGGATTTATTTTCATAAAGTGGTACTCGGCATACATGCGTGGCCACCAGTTGCCATGAGCAACATTATTCCCACTGACATGATGTGGAAGAGTCTAACTTTCGAGTAGTGCACTACTCGGGAGAGACTATAAATTTCTCATTCCCGCTGACATGATGCGGAGGAGTCTAACTTTCGAGTAGCATACTACTCGGGAAAGACTATAAACATTCTTCCAGCTGACGAGCTGAAGAGTCTAACTTCCGAATGGGACGCCACTCGGGAAAGACTATAAACACCTTTTCCAGCTGACATGAAGCTGATGAGTCTAATTTTCGAGTAGTATACTACTTGGGAAAGACTATAAATAATCATCCCAGCTGACATGATGCCGACGAGTCTGATTTTCGAGTAATATACTACTCGGGAAAGACTATAAACACCCCCCTTTCCAGCTGACATGACGCTAAAGAGTCTCATATACGAGTAGCATCCTACTCGGCAAGACTACAAACACACATTCCAACTGACATGAAGTCGAAGAGTCCTATATACGAGTAGTATCCTGCTCGGCAAGACTATAAATCATATTCCGGTTGACATGATACCAAAGAGTCTCATGTACCAGTAGTAATCTACTCGGGAAAGACTACAAGGTTAAAGATCTTTGACTTCATGTTTAATTGTTTTCACAATTAAGCACAAAGTCGGGGGCTACACCTAATAGGTGTGCCTATTCGGCGCACACTATTCCTACATCTACATGGAGCCCTTCATAGCCTCACTGCCAGCTGACATGAAGCAGGACTCGGGAGAAGCAGCACTCAGACAAAGAGTACTCGGGAGCAATGCACTCGGGAAGACTTCACCGTGGAGGATGAGCACTTGGCATCAGCTGTGACTCAACTATGAAGGTCTCGGGGGCTACTGTGGGTGCCATGGGCCCCGGGTACCTCATGACAAGCATATGGGCCACTCGGACAGAGGATGGGCCTAGCCTTGTACTTAGAGATATAGCTATATTCGGCAGACTTCGCCTTGTATAGAAAGGAATATACAGTCCTAGTCGGGTGCGTTATATCTCTAAGGGGAGATCTCCTAGTCGTAATCCGATGGGGACTCCTACCTTGTAACCCTGTCCCCTAGTATATAAGGGGAGGCAGGGCGCCCCATGAGGGCAGGAAGAGCACTCATAAGCTTAGAGGTGCACACAAGTTCATCAGAACCACCACCGTATATCCTCAAAGGAATACATACAAACTGGACGTAGGGTATTACCTCGCATCGAGGGCCTGAACCAGTATAAAATCCCTCTGTGTTCCTTTGCAATCCACCGAGTTTACATCCGCCGACTAGCCCCATATATTTATTGCCGGTGTAAAACATCGACAGTGCTGCAATTGCCGCGTCCATGGGAGTCTAGGTATGTAGCAAGTCTTGCCATGTTGAGTTCTAGATAGTTCCCATTTGACCTGGTACTCTACCTTTTGACTCTATTTTGCTCTGTTTTGCTCTAAGCAAAAGATTATCGATCGTTTAGAGAAAATGAACAAGGTCCTGACCCAGCTCGCCCCCCATCTCCAACGACTGAGCCAGCTCCAAGTTGCCAAGGATGACCTGGAGCGGACTAGCCAGGAGAAGGAAACATGGTTGAGGGGCGCAGTTGACAAGCTCAGGGATGAAAAGTGGGCTCTAGCCGAAAAAATCAGAAGTAAGTTTTCTGTGTTATCTTCCCAAGTAAATCCCGAGTATATCTCTCCAGCTTTGTTGATTCCCGACTGCCTTGTTGAGTTCTGACTGCAATCTCGAGTTCTTGACTGTTCTGATTTGCAACCCTTGAAGCTGAGTTAAAGGCCCAGGTAGAGGAGAAAAAACAACAAGAGAACAACCTGAAGGAGATGAAGAAGGCCAAAGCCGAATTGGAGAAGGCCAAAGCCAAGGTGGAGGCCGACTATGCTAGTAAGTCTCCTGCCTGACAATAACCTTAATTCGTTTTCTTGTCGCTCTGACTGCATATTTTGGCTAACAAGTGTACTTGTTGATGCATCTAAACTGCTTCAAAAACCAATGCCCAGATCTAGTTTAACGCCTTTGCAGAGGAGATCAAAGTTGTCTAGGAGTCACGGGAAATCCTCGTCGGATCCGTGAAAAGGCACCTTGACATTATGGAGCCTCTCCATGTTGGAACTAGCTCCAGTACTGTCTCCTAGGTGCAGGCACGCCTAAGCGAAGCCCCAAGCATCTTGAAAAAGTACTCGGATGAGTGTGTCGCCCAAACCCTGGCCATAACCAAATCGATCTACCGTAGGGTAGATATCGAGGCCATCGGTGAAAGTTTTGCCATAGAGACAGCTCCTAAAGAAGCACTGGAGTTGGTTAGCCAGGTGAGGCCGACTGCGGAGGCCATAGCAAAGGACCTAGGTATGTAAGAATAAATAATTATGCTGTCGGTGTATATAACTTTTGTAAGGACATTTGTAAATATTTGTATGATGTTTCCGAGTACCTGCTTTTTCTCAGTCATCATTAGCTTTACTGACTACATAGTCTGCGCCGAGTAGATTGATAGGAATTGAAAAAATCATTCACTTCTAAAAGCTATACTCGGGCAAACATAGCATAATCGTTGTAAAACTTCATAACTTAGATAAAGAAAGCTCGTATTTTATTGACAAGGCACATAATACATATAGCCCCTGACTCACTAAAACAAGCGATGTAGTGAGTCAGAGAAAAAATCTATATGCATATGTATAGAGAAAATACAAGACTCAGGTATAGAAAGGACGTAGCTGTTCTATATTCCATGAGTTGCTGACTAGGGCACCGTCTTCAGTCTTCAATCGGTAGGTGCCCGGACGTGTCACCTCAGCGATAATGACTGGCCCTTCCCACAAAGGGGATAGTTTATGCCTGTCTTTGGTGGTTTGTATTTTTCTCAAGACGAGATTACCCACCAAAAAGTCGTGGCTACGAACATTTTGACTGTGATAACGACGCAGGCCTTGAAGATATCTTGCCGTCTAGATAGTTGCAATGTCCCTAGCTTCCTCCAACTGATCGAGTTCAACCAGTCGATCTTCGTTGGATTTGTCTTCTGAGTAGGCCCGAACTCGTGGAGAGCCAAACTTCAACTCGGTTGGTAACACAGCCTCAGCACCATAGACTAGGAAGAAAGGGGATTGCCCTGTTGCCTGACTAACCGTGGTTCTTAAAGACTAGAGAATGAATGGGAGTTCTTGTACCCATGCCCTGCATATGGTTGTAGTCGGTCGAAGACCCTAGCCTTGATACCTTGTAGGACCATGCCATTAGCACGCTCGACCTGCCCATTACTTCGTGGGTGTGCCACAGAAGCATAACAGATCTTGATGCCAAAATCGTCACAGAAATCTTGAAATACGCCAAATCGATATAAAATACTCATGATGAAGTCCTTTGCTCGTGCCGTTGTTATGGTAGCAACGGGTTTTGCCTCAATCCACTTTGTGAATTTATCCATTGCGACGAACATGTGTATGAACCCTCCTAGTGCTTTTTTGAACGACCCGACCATGTCAAGCCCCCAAACTACAAAGGGCCAAGAGATTAGAATTGTTTGAAGTTCTTGAGCTGGAAGATGTGTTGGTCCTGCATAGAATTGGCATCCCTCGCATGTGCGAACTATATCTTTAGCATCTATTACTGCAGTCGGCTAGAAAAAACCCTGCCTGTAAGCCTTTCCGACTAACGTCTTGGATGCGGCATGGTTGCCATAGATACCCGAGTGGATCGATTGCAGAATCTGCTTGCCCTCCTCGGGTGTGACGTAGTGCATGAGGACCCTGGATGCGCTTTTGCGGTATAGGTCTTCTTCGACCACAAGGAAACATTTGCTTCGACGCTTGATCCATTCGGCTTCACTGCGTTCTTCTGGAAGTTCGTCGTCCAAGAGGAATTTGAGAACTAGAGTTCGCCAATCTTGAGAGATGATTAGTACTTTATTTGTTGCCGGGGTAGGTTCAGCCCCTAACTGTTCAAGCACTGATTTCTTCTTGACTGATGGCTCCAGTAGTTGTTCATTCTGGAAGTTTGTCGTTCAAGAGGAATTTGAGAACTAGAGTTTGCCAATCTTGAGAGATGATTAGTACTTCATTTGTTGCCGGGGTAGGTTCAGCCCCCAACTGTTCAAGCACTGATTTCTTCTTGACTGATGGCTCCAGTAGTTGTTCAACAAAATTCCCAGTCGGGACTACTTCTCGTTTGGATCCCATGTTGGTCAATTCGTCTACAGCATCGTTGTATTGTCGTAATACATGAGTTATCTCCAGCCCGTCGAACTTGTTTTCCAGCTTTCTGACCTCCTAACAATACGCCGCCATAGTATCATCGAGACATGTCCAGTCTTTCATGACTTGGCTGACCACGAGTTGAGAATCCCCGCACACAACCAGTCGACGGATGCTGAGTGATATGGCAATGCAGAGCCCATGGATGAGTGCTTCATACTTGGCGATATTGTGGAAAGCCGGAAAGTGAATTTGGAGGACATACTTGAGTTTTTCACCAGTGGGTGACGTCAACACGACGCTAGCCCCCGCACCACCGATCCGTAGGGAACCGTCGAAGTACATCGTCCAGTACTCTAGATTGTCCATGTTTGTAGTCATCTGAACTTCTGTCCACTCAACCACAAAGTCGGCTAGAGCTTGAGATTTGATTTCTATCTGTGGTTGAAAAATAATGTTAAACATCATCAACTTGAGAGCCCATTTAGCAATTCTGCCAGTGGCCTTGCGATTGTGTAGGACGTCCTTGAGTGAATACGATGTGACAACAGTGACTTGATGCGACTGAAAATAGTGCACCAACTTTTGGACAGTGATGAGTTGGCCGTATAACACCTTCTGGACTTGAGGATATCTCATCTTGGAGTTGGCTAGGACCTCGCTAATGAAGTAGACTGGCCGTTGAATTTTCTGTATATGACCTAGCTCTGATCGCTCGACTACCAGCACCATGCTGACTATCTGAGTGGTTGCCGCCAAGTATAACATTAGTGGTTCCTGGGGCATAGGTGATGCCAACACTGGTGGTGATGTGAGAAATTTTTTGAAATCTTCAAAGGCTTGCTAGGCTTTGAGTGTCCATTAAAAATTGTTCGCTTTCTTTAGTAGTTTGAAAAGGGGCATGCCCCGTTCACTAAGTCGGGAGATGAATCGGCTGAGTGCCGCCGTGCAGCCTATTAGCTTTTGGATGTCCTTCTGGCTTGTTGGGGGTGCCATGTTCATGATAGCATTGATTTTCTCTGGATTGGCCTCGATGCCTCGATGAGATACGATGAAGCCAAGTAGCTTTCTGGATGGTACACCGAAGGCGCACTTTTCCGAGTTCAACTTCATCTTGAATCTTCGAAGGCTTTGGAAAGTTTCCTCCAAGTCGGCGATGTGGTCTTCCATGGACTTTGTCTTGATCACCACGTCATCGAGATGATAACTTCCACACAGAAAACATCTGCTTCGAGGTCGTTGACTTCAAGACTACGTACCACACAATACTCGGACGGCCGACATTAGCCAGATTCATGGCGGTACCGCACTATACCTACATGGTGCTCAAGAAGCCTGGGCCAGCCGGAGTTCTCTCCCTTCACAACGATGTCAAGCAAGCCTTCACCTGTGACAAAGAGAGCTGCGAGTTGGCTCAATCCCAAGAAGCGGCAGTCGGACGCAATAGCATTTGGCAATCCGCTACAACCGAAGTCGAGGATGACCAAGTTCCGGCGAAAAAAGCAGCAAAGTCAGGAATTTCAGCGGACTCTGACACGAAGAGGACCCCCCTAGACCCTTCCGACCCCTCCAAGACTACTCTAGTCGGGACCGGACTCGACCCCAAATAGGAAGACACGCTCGTCACCTTCCTCCAGGCAAACAAGGACATCTTCGCCTGGAAACCTGCCGACATGCCTGGGGTACCAAGGGAGGTGATCGAGCACACCCTCAATGTCAAGACAGACGCCAAGCCAGTCAAGCAACGGCTACGGCGCTTCGCACAGGACCGCAAAGATGCTATTTGGGAGGAGATAACCAAGCTCCTTGTAGTCGGGTTCATCAAAGAGGTCTACCACCCGGATTGGCTGGCAAACCCAGTCCTAGTCCGGAAGAAGAATGGTAAATGGCGCATGTGCATCGACTACACTGACTTGAACTAGGCGTGCCCTAAAGATCCATTTGGTCTACCGAGAATAGATCAGGTGGTGGATTCTACTGCGGGGTGCGAACTTCTTAGCTTTCTTGACTGCTACTTGGGATACCATCAAATCAGCTTGAAGGAGGAGGACAACCTGAAGACTTCTTTCATCACGCTGTTTGGAGCATACTACTACATCACCATGCCGTTCGGTTTGAAAAACGCTAGAGCAACGTATCAACGGGCAATTCAGTGGTGTCTACATACTCAGATTGGGTGCAACGTGGAGGCATATGTCGATGACGTGGTGATCAAGACAAAGTCCAAAGAAGACCTCATCACTGACTTAGTGGAAACCTTCCAAAATCCTCGAAGATTCAAGATGAAGTTGAACCCGGAAAAGTGCGCCTTCAGTGTGCCATCTGGCAAACTACTCAGCTTCATCGTATCGCATCGCGGCATCGAGGCCAATCCAGAGAAAATCAACGCAATCATGAACATGGCACCCCTGACTAGCCAAAAGGATGTCTAGAAGCTGACAGGCTGCATGGTGGCACTCAGCCGATTTATTTCTTGACTAGGTGAGTGGAGCATGCCCTTCTTCAAATTACTAAAGAAAGCAGATAATTTTCAATGGACCTCCGAAGCCCCGCAAGCCTTCGAAGACTTCAAAAAAATTTTCACATCACCACCAGTGTTGGCATCACCTATGCCCCAAGAGCCGTTAATGTTATATCTGGCGGCAACTACTCAGGTAGTTAGCACGGTGTTGGTGGTCGAGTGACCCGAACTGGGTCATATCTAGAAAATCCAAGGGCTAGTCTACTTCGTCAGCGAGGTCCTAGCCAACTCAAAGATGTAACAGCTTACCCTCTAGAACCGCACAGCCCAGCCCATCCGATAGGCGGGCCCACTTACACATAGCACCCCACTTACACTTTCGTCCTTGCTTCGTGTAAAAGGGTTAACCCGGAAGTGCTATGGTTGGAGGGACAAGGCCTTATAAGTTGGTTCAACTCTTGCTCCAGTAGCAAGGTTGTACTAACAAGTGCACACAGCACTCATGGGCCACATAGGCTAGATTCTAATTGGGCCAGGATGTCACACACACCCCCCTCAAAGGACCTGGCGTCCCCGCCAGTCCAACTTACCCGCATAGCCACACAGGCATATAGGCAAATGTCCAGGAACGCGCCCCCTCTTAGCGCACGTCTAGTGCCGGCGCCATATGCCATGCCATGTGCCTCACACAGAGCCCACATGCGTCATGTGCCATATGCCCACACACTGACCTGTACACGCAACCGCAAGGGTTGGCTCTGATACTATTTGTAACAGCCTACCCTCTAGAACCGCGTAGCCTAGCCCATCCAACGGGCGGGCCAACTTACACATAGCACCCCACTTACACTTTCATCCTCGCTTCATGTAAAAGGGTTAACCCGGAAGTGCTATGGTTGGATGGACAAGGCTTTATAAGTTGGTTCAACTCTTGCTCCACTAGCAAGGTGGTACTAATCAAGTGCACACAGCACTTATGGGCCACATAGGCCAGATTCTAATTGGGCCAGGATGTCACAAAAGATGAGATACCCGTAGGTCCAGAAGCTGCTATATGGCCTACTCATCACTGTCCGAAAGCTGGTGCACTATTTTTAATTGCATCAAGTCACGATGGTCACATCATATCCACTCAAGGATGTCCTGCATAACTGGGAGGCCACCGGCCGAATCGCTAAATGGGTGCTCGAGTTGATGGCATTTGACATCACCTTTCAGCCATGGACAGCAATCAAATCTCAAGCCCTCGCTGACTTTGTGGCCGAGTGGCCAGAAGTTTAGACGCCTACAACAACAGCGAAGCTAGAGTACTAGACAATGTACTTCGACGGTTCTCTAAGGATTAGCAGTGCTGGGGCCAGCGTCGTACTAACGTCACCCACCAGCGAAAAACTCAAGTACGTTCTCTAGATTCACTTTTCGGCTTCCCACAATGTCGCTGAATACGAGGCACTTATCCAAGGGCTCCGCATTGCTATATCACTCGGCATCTGTTGACTGGTTGTGTGAGGAGACTCTCAACTCGTGGTAAACTAAGTCATGAAAGACTGGACATGTCTCGACGATACCATGGCGGTGTACTGTCAGGAGGTCCGAAAGCTGGAAAACAAGTTTGACGGGCTAGAGATAACTCACGTCTTATGACAGTACAATGATGTTGCAGATGAATTGGCAAACATGGGGTCCAAGCGAGAAGTGGTCCTGACTGGGATCTTTGTTGAGCAACTAATGGAGCCATCAGTCAAAAAGAAACCAATGCCAGAACAGTCGGAAGATGAACCTACCCCGGCAACAGACGAAGTACTGATCATATCTCAAGATTGGCGCACTCTTGTTCTCAAATTCCTTCTGGACGATGAACTCCCAGAAGATCGCAGCGAAGCCGAGCAAATCAAACGTCGAAGCAAATGTTTCCTAGTAGTCGTAGAAGACCTATACTGAAGAAGTGCATCTGGAGTCCTCATGCGCTGCGTCACACCCGACGAGGGCAAGTAGATTCTACAATTGATCCACTCCGGCATATGTGGCAACCATGCCACATCTAGGACGTTAGTCGAAAAGGCTTACAGGCAGGGATTTTTCTGGCTAACAACAGTAATAGATGCCAAGGACATAGTTCGCACATCCGAGGGTTGCCAGTTCTATGCAAGACAAACAAATCTTATAGCCTAAGAACTTCAAACCATCCCAATCTCTTGGCCCTTTGCAGTATGGGGGCTCGACATGGTCGAGCCTTTCAAGAAAGCGCCAGGAGGGTTCACACACTTGTTCGTCGTAGTGGATAAATTCACAAAGTGGATTGAGGCAAAACCCGTTGCTACCATCACAACGGCACGAGCAAAGGACTTCATCATGAGTATATTATACCGATTCGGGGTCCCTAACTGCATCATAACGGACAATGGTACTCAGTTCACGGGTGGCGTATTTCTAGATTTCTGTGACGATTTCGGCATCAAGATCTATTATGCTTATGTGGCACACCCACAGAGCAATGGGCAGGTCGAGTGTGCCAATGGCATGGTCTTACAAGGTATGAAGGCAAGGATATTCGACCGACTACAACCATATGCGGGGCGTTGGGTACAAGATCTCCCATCCGTTCTCTGGTCTCTAAGAACCACGGTTAGTCGGGCCACAGAGCAATCCCCTTTCTTCCTAGTCTACGGTGATGAGGCTGTGTTACCAGCCAAGTTAGAGTTTGGCTCTCCGTGAGTTCGGGCTTACTCAGAAGATGGATCAAACAATAGCCAATTGGTCAAACTAGATTAGTTGGAAGAAGTGAGTGACATCACAATAATCCAGTCGGCAAGGTATCTTCAAGGCCTACGTCGTTATCATAGTCGAAATGTCTGTGGCTACGCCTTTTTGGTCGGGGATCTCGTCTTGAGAAAAATACAAACCACCAAAGACAGGCATAAACTATCCCCAATATGGGAAGGGCTGTTCATTATCACCGAGGTTACACGGCTAGGCACCTACCGACTGAAGACCGAAGATAGTGCCCTAGTCAACAACTCATGGAACATAGAATTGCTACATCCTTTCTATACCTGAGTTCAGTATTTTCTCTCATACATATGTATGAAGTTTTTCTTTGACTCACTACGTCGCTTGTTTCAACCGAGCAGTGAGTCGGGGGCTACATGTATTATATGTGCTTTGTCAACAATATACGAGCTTGTTTTGTCTAAGTGATGAAATTTTACAATGACTATGTTATGTTTGCCCGAGTATAGCTAATGATAACTAAGTAAAACCAAGAACTCGGCAGCATCGTACACATATCTTACAAAAGATTTATATACACCGACGGCATGATGGATTGTTCTTACATTCCCAGGTCCTTGGTGATCGCCTCTACAGTCGGCCTCACCTGGGTGATCAACTCCAATGCCTCCTCAGGCGTTGTCTCCTCGGCAAATCCTTCACCGATGGCCTCAAGATCTGCCCTGGGGTATATCGACTTGGTCATCGCAAGGGTCTAGGCCACTTCGACGACAACACGCTCATCCGAGTACCTCTTCAGAATAATTGGAGCTTCGTTAAGGCGCGCTTGCACCTGGGAGACCAGTTGGAGCTGGTTCCCACACGGTGAGGATCCATGATGTCAAGGAGCCCTTTCACGGACTCGGCAAGAATCTCCCGTGACTCCTTGACGACCTTCATCTCTTTTGCAAAGGCTCGAAACTGGGTTTGGGCATTGGCTCTTGCAGCTGCTCAAATTCATCGACAAGTAAACTTGTTAGCCAAAACTGCAGTCGAAGTACCGAAAGGATTGGATAAGATCATTGTCAGAGGGAAGACTTACTTTCATAGTCGGCTTCCACTTTGGCTTTGGCCTTGTCTAGTTTGGCCTTTTCTTTCTCGAGTTTGCTATTGGCCTTCCCCAGTTTAGCCTTGTCTTTCTCAAGTCCGGTTTTGGCTTCCTTCAGCTTGGTTTCCCCCTCAGTCTGGGTCCTCAACTTAGCTTTGAGGGCTGTATATCAGAATAGTCAAGAACTCAAGATTATAGTCAGGACACAATGGGGCAGTCAGGAAACAACAAAGCTAGAGAAATACACTTGGGATTTACTCGGGAAGACAAATACAGGAGACTTACTTTTGATCTTCTCGGCTAGAGCCCAGTTCTCATCCCGGAGCTGGTCAACTGCCCCCTCAGCCAAGTCTCCCTCTCTTGGCTAGACCGCTCCAAGTCGGCCTTCGAGGTCTAGAGTTGGCCCAATCGTTGGAGCTAGGGGGCAAGCTGGGTGAAGACCTCGTTTAGCTTCTTCGAGTGGTCGACAATCTTCTACTTAGGGTAAAACAGAGGAAAGCAGAGTCAAGCGGTGGAATACTAGAAATAAGGGAAGTCATCGGGAACTCAACATTGCAAGGCTCGCTACACACCTGGACCCCCTAGGACGTGGTGATTGCGGCGCAAAGAAGAACTTCGCGCTCCCTCTCCACTGCCTCTTCATTGTGCTCATAGCATTTTGCAGTTCCCTCGGGAGATACCCAGTGGAATGTTCTCGGTAACCTGCGACGAGGGGCTTCAAGCCTAGGGAGATCCATTTCCTCTGAAGACAACGATGACACAGACGGTGACATGGTCCTGGCCCCTGACTTAGCAGCTGATAGGGCTTTGGGGACTCGCTTGGGGGCTAGAGCAGCAGCTTCAGTATCTGCCCCTTGGTCAGCTGGTGCTAGTGGCCCTGCTGTCGGAACCGCCTCAGTCTCTACAGCTGGGGTGGTCACCGGCTCAGCAGATGAGCTCACTGATGTTGACTCGGCTGGGGCTGGCTCGACAACAGGAGTAGCCAGTGTGGTCTCCTTGAGATCGATATTGGCTCGTTTCCTGCACGATGGGTCAAATGTCAAGACGCTACTTGTCGATGCTTTGCACTGGCAATAAAACTATAGGGCTATTCGGTGAAGGTAAATTCGGTGGATTGTAGAGGAACATAGGGAAGATTTATACTGGTTCAGGCCCTCGATGTGAGGTAATACCCTACGTCCAGTTGAGGTGTTATTCCTCTGAGGTGGTTTGTGATCAATGATCTTGCGTGCCCTCATGGGGCGCCCTGCCTCCCTTTATATACTAGGGGACAGGGGTACATGATAAGGATCCTAGCCAGATATGGCCAAGGGATTTCCTTCTTAGAGATAGAAACCTATCCGACTAAGACTATGTTTCCTTATTATACAAGGCATGGCCTGCCGGGTGCTATCTTATCTCTAATTACATGATCTGGCCCATACTCTATCTGAGTGGCCCATATACTAGTAATGAGGTACCCAGGGCCCATGGCCTCCACAATAGCCCCTGAGACCTTCATAGTTGAGTCACAGCTGATGCCGAGTGCTCATCCTCCACGGTGAAGATTGCCCGAGTGCGATGCTCCTGAGTACTCTTTGTCCGAGTAAGTCTTCTTCCCGAGTCCTGCTTCATGTCAGCTGGCAGCGAGGCTATGAAGGGCTTCATGTAGATGTATGAATAGTGTGCGCCGAATAGGCGCACCTATTAGGTGTAGCCCCCGACTTTGTGCTTAATTGTGAAGACAATTAAACATAAAGTGAAAGATCTTTAACCTAATAATCTTTCCCGAGTAGATTACTACTGGTATATGAGATTCTTCGGTATCATGTCAACCGGAATAAACTTTATAGTCTTGCCGAGTAGGGTACTACTCGTATATAGGACGCTTCGACTTTATATCAGTCGGAATGTGTGTTTATAGTCTTGCCGAGTAGGATGCTACTCTTATATGGGACTCTTCAGCTTCATGTCAGCTGGAATAAGGGGTTTATAGTCTTTTCCGAGTTGCGTCCCACTCAGAAGTTAGACTCCTCCGCATATCAACGGGAATAAGGGATTTATAGTCTCTTCCGAGTAGTGCACTACTCGAAAGTTAGACTCTTCAGCGTCATATCGGCTGGAATAATGTTGCTCATGGCAACTGGTGGCCACGCATGTAGGCCGAGTACCATTGCATGAAAATAAATCCACTGCGTGGTCAGGTGTACCCGAGAGAGATATCTGCATCCCCAATTTTAATGAAGACCAGCTTGTGATCCTTATAAGGATATATCCTCGAGACCTGGTGGATAAAACAGATACCCAAACATATATGTTTAGCAATAAGGCTCTCATGAAGCATATCTGTTTACCTCATTGGCTCCTGTTAGTAGCACCAGCGCTATAATTTCAACTCAGCTTGCGGGCGGCCTAGTGCTGACCGTGTAGGCCCAAGCCCATCTAGTCGGCATTGGCTCTATAAAAGCAGGGAGAGAGAAAAAGATTCCTTCATCTTCCCCAAATCAGCCAATCGCTTCGTCTTCCACCTTTGTGCCCAACTTTTCGCTTCCCGCCCGGCTAGGTTTAGCTACTGCTATTCCCCACCCGAACTAGGGCGATTCCAATCCTCTTCGTTTGTTCCAAGCCCCCGATTCGTTTTTCCCCAAATCTTGCCGCTTCCAGCTATGCCGAAAGCTTTGGATCTTGCGGGTGCGCCGGAGAGTGCTTGGCCGATTTCAGATTGCGGCTCGGTGAAGCTAAAGCTGCTGGAGTGTCAACTGAAGTTGCCCAGCGAAGAGGTGATTCGCTGGTGGCCGGCTAAGGGTGAGTCGGTCCCAAATCCCCAACCTGGTGAAACAGTAGTTTTTGCCTCTTTTTTCGATCAGGGCTTGTGCCTTCCATCTTCCGATTTCTTCCACCGTGTCCTTGACTTCTACGGGCTGGAGTTGGTGCATTTGAACCCCAACTCGATTCTTCATATCTCCATATTTGTTACTCTCTGTGAGTGCTTCTTGGGTGTTGAACCCCATTTTATTTTCTTCCGGCATTTGTTTCATATCAAACCCTAGCCCTCCAAGAATAACGTCAGTGTAATAGGGGGGGCTGGTCTTCAGCTAAGGAGCGATAGGAAAAAGTCATATCCTGATCTTCCCTTGAAATCTTCTTTGAAGGGCTGGCACAAGGAATGGTTCTATTGCGTAGATCTAGCTCCCTCCTTGCACCCATTCACCGGCTTGCCGCACTTGGTTTTACCAAATTGGTCAGCAGAGCCATCCTTTGAGGAGATGGGCCAGGCGCATCAATTGTTGGTGAAGTTAGATGACCTCAAGAAGGCTGGCCTGACAGGACCTTGGGTGGCTCGTCGCTTCCTGACTCGGCGCATCCAACCGCTGAAGCTGAGGAGCGCATTTGGCTGGGCCTTTAAGGGCAAAAATGATCCTGACCGAGTAAGCAACGAGTCAGCCAGCAAGCGCATAGTGACAGAGACCCTGTTCTCCGAGGGGGTGATCGCGACCGAAGACGATAATCGCCGGGTCGCGGCCTATAGCTTCATTCGGCTCCGGACCAAGGTAATCTTTAATCTTCTTCTGTGATGAATGTCTATGGGCTTGTGTCTGTGATTGTTCAGCACTGCATGATGTATTTTGTTGACTCGTCTGTAGTGGCACGAAGAGTTTGATGAAGACTCCTGCCCATTGTCGGCCGTTGTATCGAAGAAGAGGCCGAAAAGCCCCTCTGCTACCCAGCCCGACTCCAATAGAGCGGGGAAGAAGCCCATTCTGTACCGGGGTGAGGGGGCCATGACGCCGCGCGCCGTGGTAGGAAGCCTGAAGATAAAGGACACCGTCGCCGTGGCGCCCAGGTGATCAAGTCCCAGGTTGAGACCTATGAGTTTGAGCCCAACATTGCCGAGTCCGGCAACAGCACCGCCAAGGGGCCGGCCAGAGCAGACATCGCCGAGGACGGAGGCGCCCAAGCCAGCCACACCGGAATCAAGGCCGACTCGAGCTGATGTGCCACCGCCAACAGTGATGTCGACGAATTCGCCGGCCTGGCCAACAACCGGAGGTAGCGCTCTGCCAGGACCCGGGTCGCCCGGCAGGAAACTGAAGTTCTCCAAGAGGTATGCTGCTCCGGATCTTTTAAAATTCTTGCGTGTTGAAGTAGTGTTCTGATATCTTGTTTGTCATGCAGGAAGCGAGCCGATATCGATCTCAAGGAGACCGATCCGACCGCTCCCCTTGAAGAGCCTGCCCCAGCCGAGCCGGCGGCCGTGAACATACCCGCTGAGCTGGTGGCCAACTCAGTCACGGAGACTGAGATGGTCCCGACTGCAGGGTCGTCGTCACCACCCGACCAAGAGGCAGTTACTGAGGTTGAGGCCCCAGCCCCTGAAGCGTTGCCCACCGCAGAGGCCGCTGTTGGAGCTCCCGAGTCAATCCCCGAGGCTGCGGGGGATGGTAGCGTGGAGGCCTGGACCCCGTCGCCGTCGTGGTCATCGTCATCATCGTCACCGCCGCCAGAGATCCCGAACCTGCCTCAGATTGAAGCTCCTCTGCGTAGGATGCCCCGGACATTCACCTGGACGGCGCCTGACGGGACCGTGAAGAGCTTCAAGCTTGACGAAGTTGCCGCGAGAAGGGAACGCGAAAGCTTGCTTCGCGCTGCTATCAGTGGGTCTCAGGGAGTCAGGGTGTAATTCTTGTGGCAGAGTCGTGGTGATCTTCTCGTTTTGACGTCTGACTCCATTCTTGATTTGTTTTTTACCCTGAGCAGAAGCTTGTCGACCGCAACAAGGCGATGACAGAGATGCTGGTCGAAATGGCTCCCCACCTCGCAGAATTGGAGCAGCTCTAGGCATTGAAGGCCGAGATGGAGGAGCGTCACGTGGGGAGGGAAGCTTGGCAGAAGAGTGGCGCTGACCAGCTCAGGGAGGAGACTTGGCCCCTAGCCGGAAAGATCAGAGGTAAATTCCCTGAATGCGCCTTCCCGACTAAACCATTGACGTATTCATCCAGCTGCGTTGTTCCTGACTGCCCAGTTGTGTCATGACCGCACGGTTGAGCTCTTGGCTAATCTATCGTGCAGCCCTCGAAGCAGAGTTGAAGACCCGAACAGAGAGGGAATCCCAGCTGAAGGAGGCCGAAGAAGCCAGGGCCGAGCTTGAGAAGGTCAAGGCTGACCTGACAAAGGCCAACGCCGAGCTTGATCGGGAGAAGGCCGAGTTGAAAGAGGCCGTCGTCAAGCTCAGTAAGGAAAAAGCTGAACTGGAGAAGACCGTGGCCGGGTGGGAGGCCGACTATGAAAGTAAGTCCTCAACCTGACCGTGATCTTAGCCAATCCATTAGTCATTCCGTCTGCAACTGAGTCTGACAAGTTTTACTCGCCGGTGGACCTGGATAGATATGAGAGTCAATGTCCAGGCCCAGTATCGGTTTTACACAGAGGAGATAAGAGTCATCAGGGAGTCACAGGAAGCCCTCGTCGGGTCCGTGAAAGGGCTCCTTGACCTCATAGATCCCAGCCCTGTGGGAACCAGTTGCAGCAGGATCCCCCAAATAGAGGCGCATCTTGAGAATGCACCGAGTGCCTTGAAGAAGTACTCGGATGAGCATGTTGTTGCCGGCGTGGCCCAAACCCTGGTGATGACCAAATCCGTCTACCCGAGGGCAGACATTGATGCCATTGGGGAGGGGTTTGCAGAGGAGACGACGCCCGACGAGGCGCTGGAGCTGATTGCCCGGGCGAAGCCGACTGCTGAGATAATTACCCGAGACCTGGGTCTGTAAGGGTAACATATTATGTAGTCGGTATGTATAAACTTTTGTTGAAAACATGTGTAAATATATGTGCGATGCCACCAAGCTTATGTACTCAGTCGTCATTAGCTTTACTTGACCGTGTGGTCTGTGCCGAGTTATTCTGTTAGAACTTAATAAAATTGTTCAAAGTAGGAAGTTGGACTCGGGCAAACGCGACAGTTGTAGTAAAGCTTCGTGACTGAGTAGGATAAGCTGATATATTATTGACAGCACGTATATACATGTAGCCCCCGACTCACTACTCGGTTGATGCAAGCGGCGTAGTGAGTCAGAGGAACTGTACACATGAAAAAGTATAAAACTTAGGTATAGAAAGGACGTAGCTGTTCTATGTTCCATGAGTTGTTGATGAGGACACTGTCTTCGGTCTTCAGTCGGTAGGCGCCTGGCCGCGTGACCTTGGCTATAATGAACGGCCCTTCCCAGATTGGGGATAATTTGTGCCTGTCTTTGGTGGTTTGTATTTTCCTCAGAACGAGATCCCCGACCAAAAAGGCGCGGCCACGGACATTGCGATTATGGTAGCGACGTAGGCCTTGGAGATACCTTGCCGACTGGATTGTTGCGGTGTCCTTTGCTTCTTCCAACTGATCTAGCTCGACCAGTCGGGTATTGTTTGAAATGTCTTTTGAGTAAGCCTGGACTCGCGGAGAGCTGAACTGTAACTCTGTCGGTAGCATAGCCTCGGCACCATAGACCAGGAAGAAAGGGGAATGCCCTATTGCCCGACTAATCGTGGTTCTGAGAGACCATAGAACAGACGGGAGTTCTTGTACCCACCGGCCCACATATGGTTGTACTCGGTCAAATATTCTGGCCTTGATGCCTTGTAAGACCATACCGTTGGCTCGTTTGACCTGCCCGTTGCTCCGTGGGTGTGCCACAGATGCGTAGCAGATCTTGATGCCAAAATCTTCAAAGAATTCTTGGAATACGCCGCCCGTGAACTGAGTACCATTGTCGGTGATGATGCAGTTAGGGACCCCGAACCGGTATAGTATACTCATGATGAAGTCCTTTGCTCATGCCGCTGTAATTGTTGCAATGGGTTTAGCCTCAATCCACTTGGTGAATTTATCCACCGCGACGAATAGATGTGTAAACCCTCCTGGCGCTTTCTTGAAAGGCCCGACCATGTTGAGCCCCCATACTGCGAATGGCCAAGAAATAGGGATAGTTTGGAGTTCCTGGGCTGGGAGATTTGTTTGTCTTGCGTAGAACTGGCAACCCTCGCATTTGCGAACAATGTCCTTGGCGTCTGTTACTGCTGTGGGCCAGAAAAATCCCTGCCGGTAAGCCTTTCCGACTAACATCCTGGATGCGGCATGGTTGCCACATATGCTTGAGTGAATCGACTGCAGGATCTGCTTGCCCTCCTCGGTGGCGACGCAACGCATGAGGACACCGGATGCGCTCCTTCGGTACAGGTCTTCTCCGACTAGTAGTAAGCTTTTGCTTTGACTCTTTATCTGCTCGGCTTGACTGCGATCTTCTGGGAGTTCGTCGTCTAGGAGAAAGTTGACAACAGGAGTCCTCCAGTCTTGACATATGTGCAGCACCTCGTCTGTGGCCGGGGTAGGTTCGCCTCCTGACTGCTCCGGCGCTGGTTTCTTCTTGACTGATGGCTCCATGAGTTGCTTGACAAAGATTCCAGTCGGAACTGCTTCTCGCTTGGATCCCATGTTTGCCAGCTCGTCTACCGCGTCATTGTATTGCGCAGGACATGTGTTATTTCCAGCCCGTCGAACTTGTTTTCCAGCTTGCGGACCTCCTGACAGTATGCCGCCATGGTATCGTCGAGACAAGTCTAGTTTTTCATGACTTGGTTTACCACAAGTTGGGAATCCCACGTGCGGAAGTTATCCCACATGCCGAAGGTTACCGGCAAGGTTATCTATCCGAGTGGAGTTGATGACAGGCTGGAAATTATCCTGTGGAAGGGTGCAGTACTCGGCTGTAGTTCTGAACGAGGGATCTTCATCTCGTCTAAAGTCTTGGCGAATAGGATGTTGAGCGTGCTACCTCCATCGTTGAGGGTTTTCTTTAGCCTGATGTGTCTGACGACCGGGTCCAGGACGAGTGGGTAACGTCTCGGGTGGGAAACCCGATCTGGGTGATCTGCGCAATTGAAGGTAATGGCCATCTCTGACTAGCGCAAGTACTAGGGGGTGTCCGATGTAGAGACTGTGTTGATGTCGCACGCTGTTAGCTTTTGTTTGCCCTTGGATTCATACGCAGACAGCCCTCCGAAGATGTGGTTGAGCTTGGCCTGAGGATCTTGGAAATCGTCGGCCGGACCCTGAACTGGCTTGTCCTTGTCCTTGTCGGCGCCAGATGATGAAGCTTGCTCAGAGGCAAACTTCTTCAGCATGTAGCAATGTTTGGCCGCGTGCTTGCCCTTGGGGTGGAAGGGGCATGGCCCGCACATGACTTTCTGGTAGTCGTTATTCTGCTGGGGCCGCGACCGAGTGCACTCCATGTTGGCCACCTCGTTGTCCGACTTCCGCTTGCGGTTGCCAGAATTGTTTTGAGATGGCTCGTTGTCGGTTTTCGCCTTTTGGTCCTTCTGTCGGGACTCCTTCTTCTCGTTGAGGGCCTCTGCGACCGCTTCAGCCGAGTCGGCGTATTTATTGGCCATGTCGAACAGAGCCCGGACAGACGGCGGTGGTTTTCGAGTGAACTTCGCGATGAATGGGGCTTCCTTTACTCCCTTGCTAAAGACGGCGATGACAGCCTCGTCGCAGATCATCGGGATCTTGTTATGCTTCTTGGAGAACCTCTTGATGAAATCTCGGAGAGACTCATTCTTCCTCTGGTGTAGCTGATAAAGATCGTGCTCTGAAGACAGCCTCTCGTAGGTCCCTTGAAAGTTAGCGATGAACCGATCCCTGAGTTCTTCCCAGGAACCGATCGACCGCCTTGGGAGGCCTGTCAGCCATGTCCTCGCCGAGTCGGCTAGCGTGACTGGGAGGTAGTTAGCCATGGCTTTGTTGTCGCCCCCAGCAGCTCGAACTGCTAGGGTATATACAGTGAGCCAGGACTCGGGATTGGTCTTGCCGTCATACTTTTCAATCCCAGTGGGCTTAAAGCCAGTCGGCAAATGGACATCCTGTAGCTCCCGAGTGAAAGCTAGGATGCCTTCATCTTCGTGGGGGCTCGAGCTTCGACCACGGCGGTTAAACCACTCGTGATGGAGGCCAAAGCGCTCGTTTTCATCTTCCAGTCGGCGGCGCTCATCTTCTTGTCGTTCGCGGCGCCGAGCGCTGATAGGATGGCGAAGGTCATGTTGTAGGTGCTCTCGGAGGTCTTGATTAGGCCGGCGATCATACTGGTGATGGTGCCGGTTGTTATTATTGGTATTGTCGAGTGTAGTTTGCCTAGACTCCTCGCGTGGCTGACTTGAGCCGGCCGCCCGAAGCCGAGCTGATGTGGACGAGCCCACTGCTGGAGATCCCGACTGGTTAGTTGGTACTAGGGTGTCGCCCGACTGCTGTTGTTGCTGTTGGCAAGCAGCAGCCGTGATCATCGCCATGATTTTGGTGATAGTTGGGGTGGCTTGGTGATCAGGCCCGAGCTGGAGCGTGTCCAGCAGGGTTGCGGCGGCCACAACATTCTGTTGCTGGGTGACGAAGACGTCGTGATCGTCGACTTTAGTTTGGAGAATCTGCTGCTGGGCTGCTCGCCCAGCTCTGCGCAGCCCGTCGTTGCGAGCCTCGCGATCAGCCTCCTCCTGTTGTTTCAGTTGGCGTGCCTCCTCCTGTTGCTCCTCTTGTAGTCGGCGCACCTCGGAGGGTGGTGTTGAAGCCATGAAGATCTCACGGGGGAGGAGAAAACTCGCTAGACTGGAGTCCGAACTGGCGTTCGAACCGTTATCCGACTTGGAGTCGGACTACGAGTAGTTTATCGGAGTGAGAACGACCCCAACCTCTCTAGATCCAATCTGAAATGGCACTTGGCCGTGTCCAAACTGAATCGCAGGAGATCGGGTCTATTGTGCGGGATGTAAATCCGCACCGTCGCCGAGTCCGTGTTGGAGATTGACGATCTCTCCCCTTCTCGGCCCAACCCAGGTTGGCTCAAGGCCTAGCGCAAGTCGGACGCCGAAGGAGAGAGTTGTCCCGAGGCTTGGCGATGTGAAGGACTGCCGCAGTAAGTAGTGGAAGGAGATCACGACGTCCTGTGGGCCGACTGGTGCTACGTCGGCTGGGTCCTTGGCCGGCTGGATTAGATCTGTTCCGGCCAAGGTAAGTTTGCCAATCTGGTTGGCAATGAAATCAAGGCTTCCGAAGGAAATCTTGTCTCTGGGGGAGAACTTGTTGCCGTAGACTCCGTTTGTTGGATCCATCAAATTTGTTGATGAGGAATTCGCCGGAGCCCCTACCTGGCGCGCCAACTGTCGATGCTTTGCACCAGCAATAAAACTATAGGGCTACTCGGCGAAGGTAAATTCGGTGGATTGCAGAGGAACACAGGGAAGATTTATACTGGTTCAGGCCCTCGATGTGAGGTAATACCCTACATCCAGTTGAGGTGTTATTCCTCTGAGGTGGTTTGTGATCAATGATCTTGCGTGCCCTCATGGGGCGCCCTGCCTCCCTTTATATACTAGGGGACAGGGGTACATGATAAGGATCCCAGCCGGATACGGCCAAGGGATTTCCTTCTTAGAGATAGAAACCTATCTGACTAAGACTATGTTTCCTTATTATACAAGGCATGGCTTGCCGGGTGCTATCTTATCTCTAATTACATGATCTGGCCCATACTCTATCCGAGTGGCCCATATACTGGTAATGAGGTACCCGGGGCCCATGGCCTCCACACTACTATACTGAACAAGATTTTCAGAAGATTCAAAGTTACTTACCTCTTGGAGGTTTTGAACTTCCATCCGGGGGTTCCAGATGTCGGCAGTGGAGGGCTGCCGACTGTCAGGCTGGATGGCATGGCAGTTGGTGGTGGTGTCTTTCTCCTAGCCGGCCCGGTTTCTGGTGCAACCGACTGGGGAGCTGGGATGTTCGGCGGCGCCGCCTTATGACTCTTGATGACCTTGTACTCGGCGGTGCCATCCTAGGGCTCGATGTTGCTGAGCCTGGTAGCGCCGGTCTCGGTCTTGGACTCGGCGGCCTGGGAGCTGCGCTAACGATGTCTTTAATTTACAGGCTCCCGGCTGCAGCACTCGGCCTGCTAATTTTCTTCTTACCCGAGTCTTCGACAGGTCTCTTCCCCGCTCTCTTGGAGCTAGCCTGGGCGGCAGAAGGACTCAACGACCTTTTCTTCGATTTCATGGCCGACAAAGTTTGGGAGTCTTCATCAAACTCCTTACATTCCTGCAAGTGGTTTAACAACATACATCACACATTGTAGAGCAATCCTAGATACACATCTACAAGCATTCAACACAGATGGACAGCAAGTTAACATCAGCAAGAGTTACCTCTGGACGAGGCCTTCTTTGGCTGTAAGCCAGCGTGGCACGCTCAGCATCTTCTATCTTGATCACCCCGCTGGCAAAATAATCAAGCAGGATGTCAGTCACCTTGTGCTTGTCTATCAGGTCAAGGTATTCTCGGCTGGGATCGCTTTTGCCCATATAATCCTAGTCGAAGTGGCTCCTTAGCTTTAGCGGCCTGATGCGACGAGTCAAGAAACGCCTGGCTACCCATGGACCAGTCAATTTGGAGCTCTTCACCTTATCAATCTTACTAATTAGCATATATACTTGGCCCATTTCCTCAAAACTGGGCACAGACGACCAGTTGGGCACGACCTCCGGAGGTGTCGATGTTTTACACCGGCAATATGAATATGGGGCTACTCGGCGTAGGGAAACTCGGTGGATTGCAAAGGAACACAAGGAGATTTTTATACTGGTTCAGGCCCTCGATGTGAGGTAATACCCTTTGTCCAGTTGTGGTGTTATTCCTTTGAGGATTTGCGGTGGTGATTCTGGTGAACCAACTCAACCTGCCCTCAGGGGGCGCCGTGCCTCCCCTTATATACTGGGGGACAGGGTTACAAGGTAGGAGTCCCAACCGGATTATGGCCAAGGGATCTCCTCTTAGAGATATAACGCACCCAACTAGGACTGTGTTTTCCTTATCGTACAAGACAAAGTCTGCCAAGTGTGGCAATATCCCTAATTACAAGGCTAGGCCCATCCTCTATCCGAGTGGCCCATATGCTTGTCATGAGGTACCCGGGGCCCATGGCACCCACAGTAGCCCCTGAGACCTTCATAGTTGAGTCACAGCTGATGCCAAGTGCTCATCCTCCACGGTGAAGTCTCCCCGAGTGCATTGCTCCCGAGTACTCTTTGTCTGAGTGAGTCTTCTTCCCGAGTCCTGCTTCATGTTAGCTGGAAGCGAGGCTATGAAGGGCTTGATGTAGATATATGAATAGTGTGCGCCGAATAGGTGCACCTATTAGGTGTAGCCCCTGACTTTGTGCTTAATTGTGAAGACAATTAAACATAAAGTCAAAGATCTTTAACCTGGAAATCTTTCCCGAGTAGATTACTACTGGTATATGAGACTCTTCAGTATCACGTCAACCGGAATATGATTTATAGTCTTACCGAGCAGTGAACTACTCGTATGTAGGACTCTTTGACTTCATGCCAGTCGGAATGGGTATTTATAGTCTTGTCGAGTAGGATACTACTCGTATATGGGACTCTTCATCGTCATGTGAGCTGGAAAGAGGGGTTTATAGTCTTTCCCGAGTGGCGTCCCACCCAGAAGTTAGACTCCTCCGCGTCATATCAGCGGGAATGAGAAATTTATAGTCTCTCCTGAGTAGTGCACTACTAGAAACTTAGACTCCTCCGCACCATGTCAGCGGGAATAATGTTGCTCATGGCAACTGATGGCCACGCATGTAGGCCGAGTACCACTTTATGAAAATAAATCCACGGCGTGGTCAGGTGTACGCAAGAAAGATACCTACATCCCCAATTTTAATGAAGACCAGCTTGTGATCCTTGTAAGGATATATCCTCGAGACCTGGTAGATAAAACAGATACCCAAACATATATGTTTAGCAATAAGGCTCTCATGAAGCATATCTGTTTACCTCATCGGCTCCTGTTGGTAGCACCAGCGCTATAATTTGAACTCAACCTGCGGGCGGCCCACATGGAGCATGCTACTATAGGAACTCATATCTTGGTGGCTGCTACCAAATAAGCCGGCCAAAACCGACCTACCTAGCGTAGCTCTATAAAAGTGGCATCCGTCGCATGTCGGGATGAGTACTCCAATGCTTGTAACCGCAATCAGCCAGAGGAACCCATGTTCGCAAGCCTTTCCGACTTATGTTATAGATGCAGCCTAGTTGCCACAGGTGCCTGAGTAGGTATATCGTAGAATCTGCTTGCCTTCCTCAGGTGTGACGCAGTGCATGAGAACTCCGGATGCGCTTTGACGATGTAAGTCTTCTCTGACTTTAGAAGAGCCGAGCAGCGTACCCGAACCTTGCATTAGCATAGGATTCGGCTAGCAACCCTCATGGGGCATACCGTACCCAACAGAGTTATAGCCGAACTTCGACTGGCGCCGAAGGTCGGTTATTAGCCGAATAAAGTACCCGAACCTCTCATTAGCGTAGGATTCGGCTAGCGACCCACATGGGGCGTACTTTACCCAGTGAAGTTGTGACCAGATGAGGCACCCGAACCTAGCATTAGCGTAGGATTCGGCTGGCGACCCTCATGGGGCATACCTCACCCAGCCAAGTGGTATCCGAGCTCTGACTGTCGCCGGAGGTTGGTTATGGGCCCACATGGGGTGTAGCCGGGGAGGATGACATCCCAACTGGCGTGAGTACCCGGTCAATAGCCCTCATGGAGCATTCCAAGTGATCCTTGGCAGACTGGTCCACCCCCCGAGTGTAGGAGATGGGCTCGTAGCCCTGAGTTCCTGTCACGCGTATCCGGAACTGGCCCTGCATTATAAAGATATTGGATGAGTAGCATCTGATGATGAAAACAATCACCCGAATAAAATGTATTTTACAATATATGTAAATACGTGTTCTTCCTCTTTTTGATATTAATTTCCTTGAGTAGTTGACCCCTTACATTTAAATACTCTGCCCGACTAGTCATAGCCCCCTAGTGTCGGGAGGCTCGTGGCTCTTTCCTAGACACGCGTTTTGGGTGACTTGAGTTCATCTTTCATGGAGCAAAGTTTCACGGATCGGAATTTGCTACTCGAGTACTTTTACAACCATTTAAGAGGAAAAATCTAAAAAACGGTGCAGCTTGTACACCTATTAGGTGTAAGCGGCTGCGGCATTGGCAAGGCCGAGTGAAGAATTATTTATCAGGAAGCGACTTAGCTGTTCGGTATTTGGGAGTGGGGATGCCATCCTTGCGTTTGGGCTTTTGAGCCCCCGAGCATGTCACTTGTTGTTCTGATAATCTTCAGTTGTTGAAGGTCGAAGACGGTTGTGACCCACTGCCACAATGAAGCCATCCGACTTGCGTTTGCGATTCCCAGCTTTAGTCGGGACCGCGTCGTCGGTGCCCTCTTGCTTCCTCTGTCAAGATGCCTGTTTATCTTCAAGGGCCTCAGCAACAGCGTGGGCTGAGTCGGTGTATTTGTTCGCCATGTCGAATAGGGCCTTGACAGAGTTGGGAGGCTTCCGAGTGAATTTGTCGATGAATGAGGTGTCTTTGACTCCTTTTCGAAAGGCGGTGATGACGGCCTCGTCCTTGATCTTCGGGATTGAATTTTTCTTCTCAGAGAACCTCTTGATGAAGTCACGAAGAGACTTGTTCTTCCTTTGATGCAACTGATACAGGTCGTGCTCGGAAGATGGCCTCTCATATGTTCCCTGAAAGTTGGAGATGAGGCGTTCCCAGAGTTCTCCCCAGGAGCCGATTGATTGCTTGGGAAGTCCTGTTAGCCATGTCCTCGCTGAGTCGGCTAAAGCGACTGGGAGGTAGTTAGCCATGACTTTGTGATTTCCTTCAGCTGCTCGAATCGCCAGAGTGTAGACTGTGAGCCAGGACTCGAGGTCGGTCTTGCCGTCGTATTTTTCGATGCCTGTAGGCTTGAAACCTGACGGCCAGTTGACCTATAGTAGCTCCTGGGTGAAGGCTGGTATGCCTTCATCGTCATGAGGGCTCCAACTCCGAATACGGCGGCGAAACCGCTCGTGGTGGAGGCCGAAGCACTTGTTCTCGTCTTCCAGTTGGCGTTGCTCGTCTTCCTCTCGTTCGCGGTACCAAGCGCTGATGTTTTGCTGAAGGTCACGCCGTGGTTGGCCTCAGAGCCACCAGTCATCGTTGGGGTTGCCGAGTGACGTTTGGTGTGACTTCGTGTGCTGCCGACTAGAGCCGGCCGCTCGGTGTCGCTTTGAGGTGGACGAGACTGCCGTTAGGGATGCCGACCGGTTGGTCGGTATGAGGGTATCACTAGACTATTGGTGCTGCTGACATGCAGCAGCAGTAAGCATGGCTTTTATCCTTGCAATCGTCGAGGTGGCCGGGTGATCAGGCCGAAACTGGAGTGTATCCAGTAGAGTTGCAGCGGCCACGATGTTCTGTTGGGGAGTAACGAAGACGACATGGTCGCTGACTAGGGTTTGGAGGGTTTGTTGCTGAGCGGTTCGCCTAGCCCTGCGTAGATGATCGTTGTGGGTGTGCAGGCGTCTTGCTTCTTCCTCCCATTGTTCTCACAGTCGACAGGCCTCCACCTCTTGTTGCTCTCGCAGTCGGTGTGCTTCCTCGTCTTGCTGCTTGCTTGGTCGGCATGATTCCTGAGTATGAGTAAAGCCTTTGGATGCCATGAAGATTTCTCGTGGCAGGGAGAAGCTTGCCGAACTACTGTCCGACTTAGAGTCGGAATCTGACTAAGAGTCATAGTCCAACTGAGAGTCGTAGTCGGAATAGTTGATGGGGGTGATTATAACTCCGACCTCCCTAGATCCGATCTCGAGCGGCTCTGGGCCGTATCCGAGTCGAACTCCAGAGGAACGGGTTTGTCGCGTCGGATGTTATCTGAAGATATTCGTGGCGTTGCCGAGTCTGTATGGGAGATTGACGATCTCTTCCCTTCTTAGCTCGATCTTGGCCGACTCAAGGCCGAGTCTGAGTCGAACACCGAAGGAAAGAGTTGTCCCGGGACCTGGACAAGATGAAGATTGCTGCAGCAAGTCGATGAGGGTTGCTGCAGCGTCGTGTGGACCGACTAGCGCGGAGTTGGCCAGTTCCCTGGTAGATTGGATCGAGTCCGAGTCGACCAAGGTGAGATTGCCGATCTGGTCGGCGATGAAGTGGAGGCTTCCGAATGCAATTGTATCTCCGGGGGAGAGTTTGCCGCCGTTGACTCCGGTTGCTGGATCCATCGAGCTTGTAAATGAAGATCGCGCCGAAGCCCCTACCTGGCGCGCCAACTGTCGATGTTTTACACTGGCAATATGAATATGGGGCTACTCGGCGGAGGGAAACTCGGTGGATTGCAAAGGAACACAAGGAGATTTTTATACTGGTTCAGGCCCTCGATGTGAGGTAATACCCTACGTCCAGTTGTGGTGTTATTCATTTGAGGATTTGCGGTGGTGATTCTGGTGAACCAACTCAACCTGCCCTCAGGGGGCGCCGTGCCTCCCCTTATATACTGGGGGACAGGGTTACAAGGTAGGAGTCCCAACCGGATTACGGCCAAGGGATCTCCTCTTAGAGATATAACCTGCCCGACTAGGACTGTGTTTTCCTTATCGTACAAGGCAATGTCTGCCGAGTGTGGCTATATCTCTAATTACAAGGCTAGGCCCATCCTCTATCCGAGTGGCCCATATGCTTGTCATGAGGTACCCGGGGCCCATGGCACCCACAGGAGGCAAACCAGTGAAAAGGGGGAGGCGTTGTTCAAGATTAGAACAATAAAACAACTCCCTACGCCAGCCTTTGAGGGAGGATTTCAAGGGAACATGGATATAAATCTTCTTCATCTCGCTCCTAAGTTGGATGCCGTCTCCCCAATCACTTGGACTTTGCTTTTGGAGGGCTGAGGTTTGATGTGGAACAAATATCTAAACAGATTCAAATGGGGCTCTACACCCAGAAAACACTCGCATAGAGTTGCAAATATAGAGATTTGCAAGATCGAGTTGGGATTCAGATTCACCAACTCTAGCTCATAGAAGGCAAGAAGCTGGCGAAGAAAATCCGAAGACGGAAGAGAAAGTCCCTGGTCAAAGAAAGAGGCGAAGACTACAGTCTCACCAGCTTGGGGTACTGGGATCGATTCCCCTTCCGCCGGACGCCAATGGATGACTTCACGGCTCTCCAATCTCAGCAACCTCTCCAAATACTTCAGCTTAGTCGACCCACAATCTGAAGTCGGACAAGTCTCATCAGTCACCTCCGGGATTTCTGACGCTCTTGGCATGGCTCGAGGAGAGGAAATTTGGGGAAAACACTATTGGGAGCTTGGAATGGACACGGAGGAGTGGGATCACCCGAGTTTTGAGTGGGAAGCGCTAGCAATGGTGAACCCTAGTGAGGCGAGGTGCGAAATTTTGGTGTGGAAGCTGGAAGACGAAACGATTGGTGGATTGGAGAAGATGAGGGAATCTTTTCTCTCTCCCCCCGCCTTTATAGAGCCTGTACTGATAAGTGGGCTTGGGCCTGCAAATTCGGTACTGGGCCATCAAGATATGAGTTTCTATAGTAGCACGCTCAATGTGGGCCACTCGCTGGCTGTGTTAAAATCACAGTGTTGGTGCTACCTACAGGAACCGATTGAGTAATCAGATATGCTTCATGAAAGCCTAACTGCTGAACACATGTGTTCAGATATCTGAATTATTCACCAGGTATTAAGGATATATTCTTATAAGGAACACAAACTGGTCTCCATTAAAATTGGGGATACAGGTATCTTTCAAGTACACCTGACCACATATTGGATTAAAATCCATAAAGTGGTACTCGGCTTACAGGCTTAGCCAACAATTGCCATGAGCAAATATTTTTCTAGCCAACATGATGCTGACGAGTCTAACTTTCGAGTGGTATACTACTCGGGAAAGGCTATAAACAATTCTCCCAGCTGACATGAAACTGAAGAGTCTAATTTCCGAGTGACATACTGGCATAGTCGGCCTCCACCTTGGCTTTGGCCTTCTCCACTTCCTTCAGCTTTTCATCTTGTTTTTTCTTCTCCCCTGCCTGGGCTTTCAGCTCGGCTTCGGGGGCTGCAAATCAAAATAGTCAAGAATTCAAGATTGCAGTCAAAACTCAACAAGGCAATCGGGAATCAACAATGATGGAGAAATCTACTCAGGATTCACTTGGGAAGACAATACAGAAGAATTACTTCCGATCTTTTCAGCTAGGGCCCATTTTTCATCCCGGAGCTTGTCCACCGATCCCCTCAGCCATGTTTCCCTTTCTTGGCTAGTCCGCTCTAGGTCGTCCTTGGCTACCTGGAGCTGGCGCAAGCGTTGGAGCTGGGGGGCGAGTTCGGTCAGGACCTTATTTATCTTCTCCGAGCGATCGACGATCTTCTGCTCGAAGCAAAACAGAGGAAAACAGAGTCAAATAGCAAAGTACCAGATCAACGGAAATTGTTAAGAACCCAACATGGCGAGATTCATTACATACCTGGACTCCCCTGGACGTGGCGATTGCAGCATGTATAAGGTTTTCTGCTCCCTCATTGCTGCTCGCTCGTCGTGCTCGTACCTCTCTACAACATCCTCAGGGGTGACCCAATGAAAAGTTCTAGGGAAGTTGTGCGGTGGAGCTTCGAGCTTGGGGAGATCTCCTTCATCAGAAGACGACAATATTGATGGTGATGGGGTCCTGGCACTGAACTCCGCAGCTACAGGGGCTTCAGTGATCTGCTCGGGGGTTGGAGTAGCAGCTTCAGCGCTTGCTCCCTGGTTGGCCAGTGCTGGTGATTCCGCTCTCAGGACTGCTTCGGCTTCAGCAGCTGGGGCAGCCTCTAGCTCAGCAGGTGAAATTGCTGGAGCTGGCTCGACTACGATGGGCTCGGTGGTAGGAGCAGTAGGCGTAGTCCCCTTGGGCTCTATGTCAACTCGCTTCCTGCACAATATGTCAAATATCAAGACACTACCACATCGTTTGAGATTCCTAGAAGATTGAAGATTGAAAATTTCTTACCTCTTGGAAGTCTTGAACTTCCATAGGGGAGCTCCAGAAGATGTCGGTGAGGGGCTTGACAGCCTACTCGGTGGCGGAGAACTACCAGCTGTCGGGCCAGTTGGTGCGACAGTCAGTGTTGGTGATTTGGCCCTAGTAGGCTCTGTTCCAGACGCAACCGACTGGGTTGTCGAGGCACTCAGCGGTGCTAGCCTTGGGCTTGATGTTGCTGGCCTTGGGCTTGATGTTGCTAGCCTTGGGCTTGGCAGCACTGGCCTTGGGCTTGGAGACCGGATTGGCTGGCCATTTCTTCGACTGAGTGGTCAGTTGGTTTTGGGAGTTATTATCGAACTCCACACAGTCCTGCAAGTATTTCAACGACATACATCATACATTGCAGAACAATCCAAGACAGAAACTAACAAGCATCACCATAGATGGATAACAATTCAATATCAGTCCTTCAAGATTACTTGTGGCTGAGGCCTGCTCTGGTTGTAGGGCGTGGGAGGGCGTCCAGCTTCCTCTGTCTCCGCTACCCCTTGACAAAAAAGCCAAGCAAGGTATCGGTGACCTTGTTTTTATCGGCTAAGTCAGGGTATTTGCAGCTGGGATCATCCTTGCCCTGGTAATCCCAACCAAAGTGGCCCTTGGCCTTCAGAGGCCTGGTGTGGCAGTTTAGGAAGCATCTCTCCACCTAGGGACTAGTCAGCCCAGAGCTTTTCAAGAGGTCTATCTTCTCCATCAGTTGGAGAACCAGTAAAAGGGGGCAGAGAAGGTTTAAGATTAGAACAGTAGAACCATTATCTGTGTCAGTCCTCGAGGGAGGTTTTCAAAGGAATGTTGAGATAGGTTTTCTTCATTTCATTCTTGAGTTGAAGACCGGCTCCCCCAATGGTTTGGATCTTATTTTTAGATTGCTGGGGCTTGATATGAAAAAGATATCGGAAGAGATTGAAATGGGGCTTAACCCCCAGAAAGGCTTCGCACAGAGTAGTGAACATGGAGATATGCAGGATAGAGTTGGGATTCAGATTCACCAACTCTATTTGATAGAAAGATAGAAGTTGGCGAAGAAAGTCCGAAGAAGGGAGGGCAAGACCACGGTCAAAAAATGAGGTGAAGACGACGGTCTCATCGGATTTGGGCGCTGACATGGATTCCCCTTCTGTGGTGCTATGGAGGCCATGGGCCCCGGGTACCTCATCACAAGCATATGGGCCACTCGGATAGAGGATGGGCCTATCCTTGTAATTAGAGATATGGTAGAACCCGACGGACTATGCCTTGTACGATAAGGAATATACAATTGTGGGCACCGAAAATCACTGGCAGCGTTGTGGACGAGCCGATGATCTGGTTCGGCGCCTACCGACACGCGAAGGCCTGGGAGATTTGCTTAACTCCAGTGCAGGTCCTAAATCTTGAGGTTCGTAGGCGTGCTAGTCAATTTGACCCTGCAATTGACAAGGAGATAGAAAATATTAGATCAGTGAGCCAATCGGCTGTAAGCCGATTTGGACTCATCTCATCGGCCGATAGCCGATATACACTGTAGCACTTATATATCGACTGGATGCCGATGACGGCATAAATGGATGATAAATAAACAAAGTGGCTAAGGAACCAGTAATAATATAAATAAATAAACTAGCCAACTACTGACATATGTATCAGCTGAAAAGCCGATGGCAGTGTAGTGTGCTAAAAATGTGTTGAAACAATGCAGTCGGCCTTAAGTAACAAAAAGATAACCTATTGGCTAAGCACTCCGATAGAACATTGCAGAAGTATCCATCGGCTCAGTAAGGATAGAATTATTATCGCCAGTCTAATAGATTGGACCTAACCGTTGCAGCACAGACTGACGATGTCGGCGAAACGGGAACGAGGGTCCCACAGCCTGCGGGGACGCGTGGATCTCCGGCCACATCGGCTCCTCCGGGGGGCATGTCCTGCACGACCGGCGGCCGGCAGGGAGGCCGTGTCTCCCGCCGGTCATCCGCGCCCGGATGCGTCGCCCGCGACCCCGGGTGCTCGTCCCCACGCCCGGACGCGCCGCCTGTCGGCCGGGAGCGCTTCCTCCGGCCCCGGGCGAGTGCCGCCCGGGAGCGCCGCCTCCGGCCCCGGGCGAGCGCCGCCCGGGAGCGGGCCGTCCGGGAGCGCCTCCTCCGGCCCCGGGCGAGTGTCGCCCATGCCCGGAGGCGCCGCCTCCGGGCGTGTGTGGCGACCAGGCGACCAGACCAGCCGCCCGCAGCACCCGACAGGGGCTCCTCCAGGCGTGGCGCAATAGGCGGCTGCTGGCATGCCGGTGCTTCAGCCGCCCACAGCAGCAACAACTCTGGCATAGGCGTCGTAGGCAGACGTGTGCACAGGAGAGCTCGCCGGAAAAGCTCTCTCTCTGTATTCTGGCACTGTGGACTCCCCTAATCTATAAAGGAGGATCCAGGCCACCGAACCGAGGGGCAAGCAAGCTTGAGCATTAGGAACCCCGAGCTCAGACTCTGACTAGACCCCGGACTCCCCGACGCTATCTCATTCTCAGACGACTGTTCTTCTTCCTCAGTTCCGACTGAACTCGCCTTGTAACCGTATTCATTCTCCCACCTAGCCATACACACAGGAGTAGGGTATTACGCTCCGGCGGCCCGAACCTGTATAAGTCCTCCTGTCTTCTCTGTGTGCCACGGTTTTCTCGTCTTCTCCAACGCCTCGTACACCTGAGAAACAGCTCCCCTGGCCGAACCTCAAAGGGGGGTCTCCCGACTTCCCGCCGTCGAGGCTTCGTCCTCCGACAGACGATGATAACAGAACCTCGATGGGCTGATAGATCTAATGCAATTGTGATGTGATACGTGATAACTTATCGGCTATACATCCTGATAAAACGCTTGCATAAAACCGATCAACCTAGCAGGAATAATTTATCACGCAGTTTAGTAGGTCGGACCTAATCGATGCAGCACAAACTGACGATAAATTACACCCAGTAAGCTGATAAATCTACGCACGCGTGATGTGATATATCTACTCGGCCTATGAGATCAAACCTAATTGATGCAGCCATAGACAGAACAGATATATCGTGGTAAGGCAACTACCGCAGGCCGACTAGAATATCGGACCTAACCGAGGAAGTCCTAGCCGGCACGGTAGTCGGGGTAATGAGACTTACCCTCTCGCAGGAGGTCGAACTTAACCGATGCAGCCCGGCTCGAGAAGCAAGAACCCGTTGAATAGGGCGGCGAGGCGCTGAAGTTCGTATTGATCTGATTGATTGATATCGTTACAAAGCACCCGGGCATACGTATTTATACCCCGAGTTGATACAGTCCTGATCAGACACGATAATTACAGAGAAAACACTAACTAGGCCTGATCGGATACAAGATCAGGCTTCCTAAAAGATAAAATATTATTACTGCCTAATTAACAGATAAGGCATTAGACTGCCACGCTATGGTCTTCATGACTCTTTTTCAAACTCAGCTTCCTCTGGATTGATTCCCGCTAATTATCTGTAATTTCTCCTTTAACCGAATCTGATAAAGAACCGTACCAAATTTTGGCGTTAACACATGCCCCCCAATTTCGGAGTTTTCCATAAGATTTTGAAATTCTCTTTCTGGGCTTTTAGATTCCCTTCACATCGAGGCGGCCCAAGGTAGCCCACTTTCCTTAAATGTTTGAAACAGTGCCAACGGCCTCGATTCCCGCCCGGTCATCATACCTCTATAAACCGCTTTGCCTTCCTATTCCCTTTCCTTTACACTTTCACATCACCAGAGCCTTTTCAACTTCCTCCGAGACCTCGACGAACTCCGGCGATCCAGTTGAACTGCTGCGGTCTACTTCTTAAACCTCCGATCTTCGCTCATCTTCCTCTTCCGCAATGGCTTCCGCGAACGCCATTCCAGAGGTAACTTCCTCGTCTAATCGTCTTCTCTATTTCGCAACCTAGATTGAATCTGCTCCCGTTCCTCGTGTTCTTGTTTTCTGTAGCACCTTAGAGACTAGATCTTGATTCCGGCCGCTGATTACCCAAACTTCTTCTACCATGGTCCCATGGATAGTGAAGATCCTACAGATTTCATCAACGCCGAAACTCAACGCATCCCCTTCAAGAACTCCACCATGCTAGTCAGCGATTGGAACAACAGTTTCAAATCATGGCCGAGCAAACTTCCCGGGTGGAGGAACTGGTATAACAGAGTATCGGCTGCCAAGAGAACCCTTTGGGACGAAGCAGACATCGGCCACTGCATCAATCTCTTGCTGGCTGAGATAGAGAGGAACGAACCTCTGTTTGCATCGGCCTCGTACTTCTGGTCAGACGCCCTCAACGCCTACCTATTTGGACATGGGCCGATGACCCCAACTCTGATAATGTAACCATGCTCACCTGCCTCAACACAACGAGTTACATTAATCCCTTCAATCTCCAATTCAAGCCTACCCATCTGCTTCAAGCAAAGAACATCGGCGGTTGGTCCAAGTACATATCAATCCATAACAAAGGGACTGGACCAGTCGATGATCGGGAACACGTCGCTTTCCTGAATCTGTGGCTGGAACGGTTCATCTTCGGCTGGAACGGTTCATCTTCGGCGGTGCAACCCTTGGTCCAACAACCAATATGCAATGTCTAGCAGAATGTTTGGCCGATCGGAAACAAGTCCCCTTGGGGCAATATCTTCTTGGCGCCACTTATCAACTGCTGCATCAAGTGGCAGTCAAGCTATCGGCCGGCCAGCCAGTCGGCCATATCGGAGGTCCTTGGTGGTTTGTGCAGTTATGGCTCAATGTGTACACCTCTAAGGCGATCCCCGACACCTCCTTCCTCAATCAATCTTTTCCAGCCGATCACACAGAGGAACAAGCACCCACCTATCGCCGATGCATCTCAATGGGCGAAGCTGCATCGGCTCTTCCTGGGGGTAAAATGACTCCCGTCGGACTCGGCCAATGGTTCAAAGGCCTCTATTATGGCTTCACCAAGGATGCTACACTGTTGTTCGCATATGACGACGCGTCATCATTTGAGATGCCCTCCAACTTCAATCCACTTGACGTCCTGGCCGACGATGAATCGAAGACCATATTCCTATCGGCCATTACTCCCCGTCTCCTACCGACTGGCTTCTCTCAAGGCTGATCACAGCCATCGTATGAATTCTATCACCCAACAGTTTGCTCCCGCCAGCTCGGCCTCGGACAACTCCCCATCGGCTTGTTCTTCATCGGCAAACTCTAGGCCCGAGGAAATGTAAATAGCGCTCTGGAGTATGATCGGCTGCGGACACTAACAGATTCCCTATCTCTGGGCACCGCCGCCGATGTGGAGGTATGCACTGTCAGCACCAGGCTCTTTTCCCGATGGTGGACGGAGTGGAGGAAACACCTATTCAACTCATCGGCCATTCACTACTGCTCTCGCCTCAACTCCAGCTATGTCGAGTCTGATGACGAGGTAATATTCCACTATCCTTGAATCACTTTTCGATCATCTCTTACATTTCTATTTTGCACGCTGTTGATGTGGAGCCACTGACAACGAGCACCAATGGCTGGCCGATTATATACCAACCACCATTGGCCAACCCACACCTAGGGCATGATGCTCCCCCTCCATCGGCTCTTCTCTGGGCGCCACGGCCGACAGGACCAATTCGCAAGAAGCTGGCATCTCGCCCTCACAAGAAACAGAAAATCAGTGCCGATGTCGTGATCATGGCGCCGCCTGCTACTCAAACAACATTGGCTCCTTCATCCCCACAGGTATGTGCCAAGTCTTGACATTATCATCTGTTCCCCATCTTCACACTGATCTTTTTGCCAGCTTGAGTCATTGGCTCCCGAACCTCGACCTACCGCCGACATCCCTGCAAGCATCGAGCTGATGGCCTCTACAGCCACTCCAATTCCGTCGTCTAGCCCTGAAGCCGATACTGGGATTGCTCCTACTTCAGCGCTAGACATCGGCCATCTTGAAGAACAACCTACTCAACCATCTGATGCCGATGTCATTTCTCAAGCTGCCCCTTCCCTGCCTCAGGTAATTTCTTCACAACCATACTTTATTTCAACTAACTACTGATTCCTTTACCGATGTCAACCTGCAGTCCTTAGCTGATTTGTTCTCCTTCGACATCGGCAAGTACTTGGAGGCAGATAGGAAACAGCCACCAGTGCAACAACCAAGCCATCCTTTCTAGCCGACGTGCGCGAAAACCTGCTAAACATCAGTCGTCTACTGGAAAACCCTATCGACGCATTGGTGGAGGATTGCGGGCCGATCCGGGAAGGATTCATAGAGATTGAGCCACACCTGCCCGAAGAGCTCATCGACGCACTGACCCCTGCAGCATACCTGGAATCCCACAAATTCCAACTTGTCAAGCTCAGGCAACGTGTAGCTGATCGTGCCAACCAACAGCAGATGATCCAAGACATCCAAACCGATTGGCTATCAACTCAAACGGAAAAGAAGAAGCTTGATGATATGGTAGCTGCCCCTGAAGAACTCCAACCCAAATTGGATCAGCTGAAGAGAAGGGAAGCCAATCTGCTGGCAGAACTCGAAGCAATTCGCAATGACATCGCAATAACAGAATCCCAGCTCATCGGCCTACCTCAAGCCATACAAGATCAAGAGGCCAGAGTTGCAGCAGCAGTGCGCCAAGTCATTCATCGACGCAAGAACATGAAGACCATCCCAAGCTCCGATGAAGACGACATCCGTGCCATAAATGAAATCGACCAGATTCGCCTGCGTGCTGTTGAAACAATTCAAAAATTTCTGTAAAACTTTATCGCTGATGCCATTGATGTTGCTCCAGAACATGCCGATCATCTCTCGCTGTAACATAATCTGATCGGCTCTGTTGCTTACTCATCTTATTCTATCTTGCTTGATAGTATCTTATTTATTTGATCTAAAGGTGATATCAATGGATATAGGCTATCTTTAGGCGATGCAAAAACATCGGCTTTTTGAACTTCTTTAGAAATCGGCCGCATCCAACCGATTTAGGAGTTGATCCAAACGCTTGGATAGTATTTCGTAAGATATTTCCCATTAAACGCTTTAGCAAGCTCCATCCCACCAAGATCTTCTAGTATGTAGGCATTGCCAGGCACACAACGACTAATCCGATAGGGCCCTTCCCAATTAGGCAACCACTTTCCAAACTTACTATCTCTGGACCCGATCGGCAAAATTAATTTCCATACAAGATCTCCTTCAACAAACGATTTATTCATCACCTTTTTATTATAATGCCTAGCCGCCTTAGCCTTATTTTCCCTGATCCTCTCCATTGCCCTTAACCGATTCTGAGCCAAATCCTTGAGTTCATCTGCCATCAAGTTATAATAATCATCGGCTGTCAATTGATTCTGCAAAGAAATTCTCCTAGAGCCGATGTTAGTCTCCTAGGGCAAAACTGCTTCATGCCCATATACTAATTGGTATGGTGGCACTCGAGTAGACCCATGACACGCCATCCGATAGGCCCATAACGAATCGGCTAATGTAGTATGCTATCTTCGCGGCTGCTCATCAATCTTCCGCTTGATTAATTTGATCAAACTTTTATTAGAAGCCTCTACCTATCCATTAGCTTGAGCATAATAAGGCGACGAATTCAATAACTTAATTCCCATACTGGCAGCAAACTGTTGAAACTCATCGGACATGAAAATAGATCCCTGATCGGTAGTTATCGTCTGAGGAATTCCAAACCGATAAATTATATGCTCCTTTACAAACTCAATCGCCTCCTTGGACGTAACTTTCTTCAACGGAATTGCTTCCACCCACTTTGTAAAATAGTCTATTGCTGCCAATATGAATTTATGTCCTTTACTTGATGGAGGAAAAACCTGGCCGATCATATCAATTCCCCATCCTCTGAACGGCCACGGTTTGATGATAGGATTCATAGCCGATGCTGGTACTCGCTGTATATTTCCAAATTTCTGACAGTCTTGGCATCCCTTATAATATTTGAAGCAATCTTCCAGCATTGTCGGCCAAAAGTATCCGACTCTTCTCAACATCCACTTCATCTTATGAGCCGATTGATGAGTTCCACAAACACCCTCACGCACTTCGCACATAACCACTTTGGCTTCTTCTAGATTCAGGCATCTCAAAAGAACCCCTTCAAAAGTCCGATAATACAGCTCTCCATCAAGCATCACATACTTAATAGCCTTATACCGAAGCCTCCTAGAAACCGATTGTGACGGATTTTGCAGATAACCGATTATTTCCTATCTCTAATCATCGGCTTTATCCTAAATATCATTATCGGCTATTTCAACTTCAACCTGCTTATTCAGCCGATATCCCGAAGCAATTTGCGCAAGATTATTGGCTTCTAAATTCTGTTCTCTAGGGATATGATCCAATGATACCATCCTGAAATCCTTCAATAAATCTCTGCATTCTTCATGATACGACCTCAAAATATCATCCTTGCATTCATACTCCCCAGATAGTTGCTTGATCACCAATAAAGAATCCCCAACAATATCTATGATATCGGCCCCGATTTCCTTTAAGAGTTGAAGTCCTTTCAATACCGCCTCGTATTCTGCTTGATTATTAGTCCGATAGGGTTTAATTGTAAAAGCAAACTCAAAACTTGCCCCCCGAGGCGATACAATAACCAAGCCGATACCAAATCCATGCTTGCAAACTGATCCATCAAAAAACAAAGTCCACGGGATCGGCTCTACATAATTTTCATGAACCCCTCTGTGCTGCACAATGAAATCGGCCACTGCTTGTCCCTTGATCGCTTTAGCCGATTCATATCTCAAGTCAAACTCGGTCAAGGCAAAGATCCATTTACCAACTCGCCCTTTTAAAACTCGAGCCGACAACATGTATTTCACCACATCGGCCCTGCAAACCACCGTGCACTCAGCCAATAGGATATAATGCCTTAACTTCGTGCTTGAGAAACATAAACAAAGGCATAATTTCTCCACCGCAGGATATCTTGTTTTAGCATCCAAAAGCCTTCTGCTTAGATAGAACACGACTTGCTCCTTGCCTTCAAACTCTTGAATCAAAACAGACCCGATGGATTTCTCATCAGCCGATAAGTGTAACTTGAACGGCACTCCTTTCTATAGCGGAATCAAAACAGGTGGGGAACTCAAATAACTCTTAATTCCATCAAATGTCTTCTGCTGATCTGCCCCCCACACGAACTCTTGATCGGCTTTCAACTTCAATAACGGAGTAAAAGATTCAATCCTTCCTGACAAATTTGATATGAATCTCCTTACAAAATTAATCTTGCCGATCAATGACTGTAACTCTGTCTTATTGCTTGGTGGCTCTGTAGTCTTAATGGCTCTGATGCTCCGTTGACTAACTTCAATCCCTCGCTCATGAACCATAAAACCCAAAAACTGCCAAAAGCGCATTTATTGGGATTCATCCTTAACCCATATTTCTTTGCCCTTTCCAGCACTTTCCGCAAATTGGCTATATGTCTTTCATCACTCTTGGATTTAACCACCACATCGTCGATGTAAATTTCCACTAGCAAGCCGATGAGATCATGAAATATATAATTCATCGCCCTTTGATAAGTCACACCGGCACTTTTCACTCCAAACGTCATTACCACCCACTCATACAAGCCGATAGCTCCAGGACATCGAAACACAGTCTTATGTATATCTTCTTCATCCATAAAAATTTGATTGTATCCTGCATTGCTGTCCATGAAGCAAATAATCTTGTGGCCCGATGCTGCATCTACCAACAAATCTGCTATCGGCATTGGGTACTCATCCTTTGGGGTGGCCTTATTCAAATCCCAGAAATCAATACATATCCTCAATTTTCCATTCTTCTTTTCCACCGGGACGATATTAGAAACCCACTCAGCATATCGGCACGGCCTTATAAACTTTGCATCATATAACCTTGTAATTTCTGCTTTGATTGGCTCATATAACTCTGCCTTAAATCTCCTTGGAGCCTGTTTAAACGGCCGATATCCTGGTTTAATAGGAAGCCAATGTTCAACAATGGATCGGCTTAACCCTGGCATTTCATGATATTCCCAAGCGAAACAATCTCAAAATTCTTTCAACAATTTAATTAATTCTTCTCGGAGTTCAGGACATAATTTTTTACTTATGTACGTCGGCCTTGGACTATCTCCTGGTCCTATATCAATTTCCTCCAAATCATCAGCCGACGTGAAACCTTGTCCTAACTTCCCTTCAAAGTCTTCAATGGTGCCCATCAGAGTAGTAGTTCCGAGCCGACTTGCCGGATCGGCTGTATCTCCCGACTGGTAATCTTGAGGTAATCCGCCTCCCATACTTTTCCAGACAAGTAATCGACACCATCAGCTTCCTAGATCGGCAAATCAGTCATTGCAATGTTGGTTGACCGATCTGCTAGGACTACCTCAACTTGATCTCCTTGCCACTGTATCAGACATTGATGCATCGTCGAGGGCACGCAACAGTTCGCGTGAATCCAATCCCTGCCAAGAAGCAGACTATATGATCCTTTTCCATCGATAACGAAAAACGTGGTAGGTAATGTCTTGTTTCCCACTGTCAACTCTACGTTTAACACGCCTTTCGCCTCTGATGAATTTCCACCGAAGTCTTTTAGCACCATATTCGTCTTGATCAAGTCTTCGGCAGTTTTCCCCAATTTTCGAAATGTAGCATAAGGCATTAGATTAACCGCTGCTCCCCCATCAACTAGCATCTTTGTCATCGGCTTCCCATTCACATAGCCCTTGATATATAATGGCTTCAAATGCCAATGCTCTGACTCTTCAGGTTTATCAAATATAGCCTGATCGGGTTGCAACGTTAGCTGAGCAAAAACCTCTTCACTACCTTCCTCATCCGATGAAAGTGCTTTATATTCCTGAGGCAAAAAAAAACCATGTTTACTGGAGCCGATGGATCAACTTCATCGTCCTTCCTCTTCACACGCCATACTCGTTTAGTTCTCTTGTGACGATGATCGGCTTCTTCCTGATCTTGCCTCTATTCTTCCTGTTGCTCTCGGTGTCGTAGCCGTTGTGCCCTTCTTTTATGACTTTTTGTAAATATTCCACTAGGACACCACTGAGGGTTTTGGATTTGTTTTTCATGTACTTCCTCTTCATTTTCTTCAAAGCATTCTTCGTGGATCGGCCCTAATCGGCTATGTGCCGATGCTCTTTTCCCAAGCAGCCGATCCTGCGAAAGCCTTTTCTGTTGATCATGTTGATATCCCATGTTACTGCACTCAGGGCAATCTTGAATCATCGGCAATCTCATACCCTGATCCCAACAGAACCTAAAAACGGGCAATCCCAATGCGGATCATATCTTTCACCGTCTGGCTCAATCCACCGTTCCTCATGGCTTGAATATTTTTCTATCAGATCCGATGAAGTAATTCTTGTCCTCTTACCCCAATACCTCCATCGGCCTGACTCCTTGATGATCCTGCATAAACCATATTTACAGTGAATGGATGCCCATCTATCTTCATCGGCTTTTTGTCTTCAAACTTGATCCTTCCTTGTTCGACAGTCGACTGAATTTGTTGCCAAAAAACCTTGCACTCATTAGTGTGGTGTGATATCGTGTTGTGCCACTTGCAATATTTCTTCTTTTTTAGTTCTTCGGCTGACGGAATTATATGATTTGGCGGAAGCTGTATCTATTTCTCCTGCAACAGTAGATCGAAGATTTTATTGGCTTTATTAATGTCAAAATCATACCGTTCTTCCTTGCTGATATCCTTGACCCACGGGCATGATACCGATTTCTTGTTCCTAGTCCACTCTGCCAATCTGACTTCAGCATCAGATTCCTCATCATCTGAGTCCGATGAATAAACCTGTACCTGAGCAACCCTTCTCTGATATTTATCCTTTTTCGCCTCTTGAAATCGGCTTTCATGAGCCGATACCTTCTGTACCAGGTGCGCCAGGGACTCGAACTCCTATGATGAAAATCTCTCTTTGTTTGGCGCTAAGAGACCCTGAAAAGCCAAGTCGGCTAGATGTCCGTCGCTCAGATTCAAGCTGTAACATCGGTTTCTAACGTCCCAAAACCTCTGGACATATTCCGGCACCGTTTCGTCTGGTCTCTGCCTAACCGATGTTAAATCTGTTAGTCTCATCTCATGGATTCCAGCAAAGAAGTATTTGTGAAACTGTTTTTCTAGATCGGCCCATCCCCGAACTAAATTTGGTGGTAACGAGGAGAACCAAGTAAAGGCCGATCCAGACAGTGACAAGGGGAAAAACCTAACTCTCAAAGCCTCCTCAGCCGATGCTTCTCCACATTGCGCCAAGAACCGGCTAATATGCTCTACTATAGATATGCTGTCCTGCCCTGAGAACTTAGAAAAATCTGGGACTCTGTATCGGTGTGGCAATGGCACTCTGTCAAACCACTCGGGATATGGATGCCGATACATAAATGTTTGCTCCTTTGGCTTTATCCCAAACTGTTCCCTCAATATTTCCACAACCCTTGCTGATAAGTCCTCTTCCCTTGGGATTTCCTGCTGATATTGTATGGGTGGAGTTTGTAGCCGATTTTGCCTGGGATATTCTCTTTGATAATTACCCGAATTGGCAATACCTCCTGAGTAATTCTGTTGATATCCTCCAAAATAAGCAGATCGATGGTATTCGGCAGGAATATCTTGTTGCCCCCTAGTCTGGTTGTATGAAAACATGTTTTCCGGTACATCTTTCGCGGTGCCATAAGTAACTTGATTTGGCTCCATCTTTGGTGGGAGATATACAGGACCTCGAGTAGGCTCTTGAGCAATCGATCCGTCCACTGCCTTCTTGATGAGGCTATGGAGCTGTTCACCAGGATCCCAGACTAATTGATGAGCACGTGATGTACTGCTTCATTCACCATCTCTTGTAAGGGTTTTACTGGTGGACTCTCAGGTGGTGTACGGCTCGATTCTCCAACCAAAACTGGTTTTGGAAATTGAGATTTTTGAATCGGCCCTTGTCGCGTCATACCGAAAGATTCCAAGCAGAGTTTCTCAAAATTGGCCATATTTTGCTCAACCTGTTGTCTCTGCTCGTCTATTAAATCCTCCATGCTAACCGAGATCACATTGTCTGTCTTGATCTCCTTTTCGGCCATGTTGGAATTCCGTGTCCCACCGGGCGTGCCAAAATCGTGTGGGCACTGAAAATCACCGGCAGCGTTGTGGACGAGCCGATGATCTAGTTCGGCGCCTACAGACACGCGAAGGCCTAGGAGATTTGCTTAACTCCAGTGCAGGTCCTAAATCTTGAGGTTCGTAGGCGTGCCAATCAATTTGACCCTGCAATTGACAAGGAGATAGAAAATATTAGATCAGTGAGCCAATCGGCTGTAAGCCGATTTGGACTCATCTCATCGGCCGATAGCCGATATACACTGTAGCACTTGTACATCAACTGGATGCCGATGACGGCATAAATGGATGATAAATAAACAAAGTGGCTAAGGAACCAGTAATAATATAAATAAATAAACTAGCCAACTACTGACATATGTATCGGCTTAAAAGCCGATGGAAGTGTAGCGTGCCAAAAATGTGTTGAAACAATGCAGTCGGCCTTAAGTAACAAAAAGATAACCTATCGGCTAAGCACTCCGATAGAACATTGCAGAACTATCCATCGGCTCAGTAAGGATAGAATTATTATCGCCAGTCTAATAGATTGGACCTAACCGTTGCAGCACAGACTGACGATGATAACAGAACCTCGATGGGCCGATAGATCTAATGCAATTGTGATGTGATACGTGATAACTTATCGGCTATACATCCCGATAAAACGCTTGCATAAAACCGATCAACCTAGCAGGAATAATTTATCACGCAGTTTAGTAGGTCGGACCTAACCGATGCAGCACAAATTGACGATAAATTACACCCAGTAAGCTGATAAATCTACACACGTGTGATGTGATATATCTACTCGGCCTATGAGATCAAACCTAACTATGCAGCCATAGACAGAACGGATATATCGTGGTAAGCCAACTACTGCAGACCGACTAGAATATCGGACCTAACCGAGAAGTCTAGCCGGCATGGTGTGTGGAGCCATGGCCCGGGTACCTCATTACCAGCACATGGGCCACTCGGATAGAGGATGGGCCAGACCATGTAATTAGGGATAAGATAGCACCCGGCAGGCTGTGTCTTGTACAATAAGGAAACATAGCCTTAGTCGGATAGGATTCTATCTCTAATAAGGAAATCCCTTGGTCGTATCCGACTGGGATCCTTACCATGTACCCCTGTCCCCTAGTATATAAAGGGAGGCAGGGCGCCCTATGAGGGCACACCAGATCATTGATCACAAATCCACCTCAGAGGAATAACACCTCAACTGGACGTAGGGTATTACCTCACATTGAGGGCCTGAACCAGTATAATTCCCTCGTGTTCCTCTGCAATCCACCGAATTCCAGGTCGCCGAGTACCCCCATAATATTATTGCCGGTGCAAAGCATCGACAGTTGGCGGCCAGGTAGGCGGACGCGAGTTCTTCATCAACAGATTCGATGGATCCCATCAACGAGTCAAGGGCGACAAGTTTCTCCAACGGAGACACCATCACCTTCGGAGCCTTGATTTCGTCGCCGATCAACTCGGCAACCTTTCCTTGGCTGAGGCAGATCCGATCTTGCCAGCCGAGGAGCTAGCGGCGTTGCGCCAGTCGGCCCAGGGACGTCGCCATCTCCTTCGACATTACTACGACAGTCCCTCACATCGCCGGACATCGGGACAACTCTCTCCTTCGGCGTCCGGCTCGCGCTAGGCTTGAGCCAGCGCGGGTTAGGCCGAGAGGGGGAGAGATCGTCCGTCTCCCGTACGGATTCGGCGCGCTGTGCATCTACAACCCGCGCAGCAGACCCGACCTCCAGCGATCAGTTTGACACGGTCATGAATCGTTTCAAATTGGATCTAGGGAGGTCGGAGTCGTCCTAACTCCGATAAACTACTCGGAGTCCGACACTAAGTCGGATGGTGGTTCAAGCATCAACTCGGACTCCACCTTGGCAAGCTTCCTCCTCCCCCGCGAGATCTTCATGGCTTCAACGCCACCTTCCGAGGTGCGCCGACTGCAAGAGGAGCAGCAAGAGGAGGCGCGCCGACTACAACAACAAGAGGAGGCCAACCGACAAGCTCGCAATGACGGGCTTCGACAAGCTGGGCGAGCCGCCCGCAGCAGATCCTCCAACCAAAGTCGGCGACCACGATGTCTTCGTCACGCCACAGCAGAACGTCCTGGCCGCCGCAACTCTGCTGGACACGCTCCAGTTTGGGCCAGACCATCAGGCCACACCACCATCGCCAAGATCAAGGCGATGATTACTGCTGCCGCCTGCCAGCAGCAAGACAGTCAGGCAACACTCACATACCGACCCGTCGAACGGGTCTCCAGCGGCGGAGTCATCTGCATCAGCACGACGACGGGCAGCCGGCTCCACCCGGCAGCACGAAGAGTCTGCAAACAACACTCGGCAATACAACTACGACAACCGGCGGCGTCACCAATACGACGACGCCGACCAATCAAGACCTCCGATTGCGATTACAACGCGATCTTCGCCACACCCTAAGGGCCCGGCGCGAAGACGCGAAGAGGATGAACGCGCCGACTGGAGGATGAACACGACGCTTCGGTCTCCACTACGAGCGGCTACACCGCGAACCGAAGCCCAAGTCTCGGATAATGAAGGCATTCCAGCCTTTCTCGGGAGTTACAGGACGTCCGCTGGCCAGTCGGCTTTAAGCCTACCGGAATTGAAAAGTACGACGGCAAGACCAACCCAGAGTCCTAGCTCACCGTTTACGTCCTAGCAGTTCAAGCTGCTGGGGCGACAGCAGAAGCCATGGCTAACTACCTCCAGTCACATTATCCGACTCGGCGAGAACATGGCTGACAAGCCTCCCAAGCGGTCAATCGTTCCTGGGACAACTCAGGGAGCGGTTCATCGCTAACTTCAGGGACCTACGAGAGACGGCTTCCGAGCACGACCTTTAATAGCTGCATCAGAAAAGAACGAGTCTCTAGTGAATTCATCAAAAGGTTTTCCGAGAAGCGCAATCAATCCAAGCATCAAAGACGAGGTCGTCATCGCCGCCTTCCGCAAGGGAGTAAAAGACGCCCCGCTCATCGCGAAGTTCACTCGGAAGCCACCATCCACCGTTCGGACTCTCTTCGACATGGCCAACAAATACGCCGACTCGGCTGAAGCCGTCGGGAGGCCTTCGACGAAAAGAAGGAGCCCCGACAAAAAGCAACAGGGCGAAAGCCGACAATGAGCCGCCTCAGAACAAGCCTGGCAGCCGCAAGCGAAGTCGGACAACGAGGTGGCTAACATGGAGCAGTCGATCGCGGCCCCAGCGGACAACGACTATCAGAAAGTCATGAGCGGGCCTTGCCCCTTTCATCCAAGGCCGGCACGCGGCCAAGGACTGCCACATGCTCAAGAAGTTTGCCTCCGAGCAAGCTTCATCATCTGGCGCCACAGGACAAGGCAAGCCAGACTCGGGTCCGCTGATGATTTCCAGGACCCCCAAGCTGACTCAACCATATCTTCGGGGGCCACTCGCGTACGAATCAGCGCAAGCAGAAGCTATCAGCGTGGGACATTAACGCGGTCTCCACAACGGATCCCCCCCAATACCTGCGCTGGTCAGAGATGGCCATCACCTTCAACCGCGCAGATCACCCAGATCGGGTTTCCCACCCAGGACGATACCCACTCGTCCTAGACCCGGTTGTCAGAAATATCAGGCTGAAGAAAACCCTCATCGACGGAGGCAGTGCGCTCAACATCCTGTTCGCCAAGACTTTGGACGAGATGAGAATTCCCCGTTCAGAGCTACCGGCGAGCACCGGCCCCTTCCATGGGATAATCCCGGCTTGTCACAACCCATCGGGCAGATAACCTTGCCGGTGACCTTCGGCACGCGGGACAACTTCCGCACAGAAAACATCTCCTTCGAGGTCGCCGACTTCGAGACCGCGTATCACGCGATACTCGGACGACCGGCCCTCGCCAAATTCATGGCGATACCGCACTACACATACATGGTGCTGAAGATGCCCGGGCCAGCAGGAGTCCTCTCCCTCCACAGCGACGCTAAGCAAGCCTTCACCTGCGACAAGGAGAGCTGCGAGCTGGCTCAAACACAAGAAGCGGCAGTCGGGCATGACAGCATCCGGCAAGCCGCTACACCTGAAGTCGATCAAGATTCAGTTCCGGCGAAAAAAGCAGCGAAGTCGGGAATTTCAGCGGACTCTGACACGAAGAAGATCCTGGACCCTTTCGACCCCTCCAAGACTGCCTTAGTCGGGACCGGACTCGACCCCAAATAGGAAGACGCGCTCGTCACCTTCCTCCAAGCCAACAAAGATATCTTCGCGTGGAAACCGTCCGACATGCCGGGCGTACCAAGGGAGGTGATCGAGCGACGCCCTACACGTAAAGACAGACGCCAAGCGGTCAAGCAACGGCTGCGTGGCTTCGCTCAAGACCGCAAGGATGCTATCCGGAGGAACACCAAGCTCCTGCAGCCGGCTTCATCAAGGAAGTCTACCACCCGGACTGGCTGGCCAACCCAGTCCTGTCCGGAAGAAAACGGCAAATGGCACATCTGCGTCGACTACACCGACCTCAACAAAGCGTGCCCCAAGGACCCATTTGGGTCTTCCCAGGATAGATCAGGTGGTTGACTCCACGCGGGATGCGACCTACTCAGTTTCTCGACTGTTATTCGGGATATCATCAAATTAGCTTGAGGAACAAGACTGTTTAAAACATCTTTCATCACGCCGTTTGGAGCGTATTGCTATATCACAATGCCGTTCGGTCTGAAAAACGCAGGCGCAACCTACCAAAGGGCTATTCAGCGGTGTCTGCATACTCAGATTGGGCGCAACGTGGAAGCCTACGTCGACGATGTGGTGATCAAGTCCAAGTCCAGAAAAGACCTCATTGCCGACTTGGAAGAAACTTCCAAAACCTTCGAAGATTCAAGATGAAGTTGAACCCCGGAAAGTGCGCCTTCGGGGTGCCGTCTGGGAAGTTACTCGGCTTCATCGTCTCGCACGCGGCATCAAGGCTAACCTGGAGAAAGTCAACGCCATCAAGAACATGGCGCCCGACTTAAGACGTCCAGAAGCTGACAACGGCTGCATGGCGCACTCAGTCGGTTTAATCTCCGACTGGCGAACGGGGCATGCCTTTCTTCAAGCTCCTCAAAAGGCGGACACCTTTCAGTGGACCCGGAAGCCAGCGAGCCTTCGAAGACTTCAAAGAATTCCTCACATCACCCCCCGTGCTGGCGTCACCCCTGCCCAGGAACACTAATGCTTTATCTGGCGCAACAACACAGGTAGTCAGCACGGTGCTGGTAGTGGAGCGATCCGAACAGGGTCATCTTCTGAAAATACAACGGAATCTATTTGTCAGCGAGGTCCTTACCGACTCCAAAACAAGATACCACAGGTCAGAAGCTGCTATACGCCTACTCATCACAGTCCGAAAGCTGTGCACTACTTTCAAGCACATCAAGTCAGGTGGTCACAGCGTTTCACTCGGGATGTCCTTCATAATCGCGAGGCCACTGGCGGATCGCTAAATGGGCACTCGAGCTGATGGCGTTTGACATCACCTTTCGCACGGACAGCTATCAAACTCAAGCTCTAGCGACTTCGTGGCCGAGTGGACAGAAGTTCAACTCCAACACCAACAAAAAGCTAGAGTACTGACAATGTACTTGACGGCTCCTACGGATCGGCGGTGCCGGGGCTGGAGTCATACTGACATCCCCCACTGGCGAAAAGTTGAAGTACGTACTACAAATCCACTTCCCGGCTTCCCACAACGTCGCCGAGTACGAGGCTCTTGTTCACGGGCTCCGCATCGCCATATCACTCGGCATACGTCGACTGGTTGTGCGCGGAGACTCCCAACTCGTGGTCACCAAGTCATGAAAAAACTGGACCTGTCTCGACGACACAATGGCGGCATACTGTCAGGAGGTCGAAGTGGAAAACAAGTTCGACGGACTGGAAATCACACACGTCCTGCGTCAATACAACGACGGGCAGATGAGCTGGCAATGGGATCAAGCGAGAAGCGGTTCCGACTGGAATTTTGTCGAGCAACTTATGGAGCCATCAGTCAAGAAGAAACCGGCACAAGAGCAGCGGGAGGCGGCCTACCGACAGACGAAGTGGTGCACATATGTCAAGACTGGAGGGTCCTGTTCTCAATTCCTCCTGGACGATGAACTCCCAGAAGATCGAATCAAGCCGAGCAAATCAAGCGTCGAAGCAAAGCTTCCTGCTAGTCGGAGAAGACCTGTACCGAAGGAGCGCATCCGGTGTCCTCATGGCTGTGTCACCACGAGGAAGGAACAGATCCTGCATTCAATCCACTCGGGGCATATGTGGCAACCACGCTGCATCCAGGACGTTAGTCGGAAAGGCTTACCGGTAGGATTCTTCTGGCCACCGCAGTCAAGACGCCAAAGCATCGTTCGCAAGTGCGAGGGTTGCAGTTCTTCGCAAGACAGACAAATCTTCCGCCCAGGAACTCCAGACTATCCTATCTCCTGGCCATTCGCAGTATGGGGGCTCGACATGGTCGGGCCATTCAAGAAAGCGCCAGGAGGGTTCACACATTTATTCGTCGCAGTGGATATTCACCAAGTGGATTGAGGCTAAACCTGTCGCAACAATCACAGCGGACGAGCAAAGACTTCATCTGAGTATACTATACCGGTTTGGGGTCCTAACGCATCATAACGACAACGGCACTCAGTTCGCGGCAGGCCTATTCCAAGATTTCTGCGAGACTTCGGCATCAAGATCTGCTATGCATCTGTGGCACACCGCGAGCAACGGGCAGGTTGAGCGAGCCAACGGCCATGGTCTTAAAGCATCAAGGCCAGGATATACGACCGACTACAACCATATGCGGGTCGGTGGGTACAAGAACTACCATCCGTTCTCTGGTCTCTCAGAACCACAGTTAGTCGGGCAACAGGGCAATCCCTTTCTTCCTGGTCTACGGTACTGAGGCCATGCTAGACAGAGATACAGTTCGGTCTCTCCGCGAGTCCGGGCTTACTCCGAAGACGATTCCAAAGCACCGACGATCGAATTAGATCAGCTGGAAGAAGCAAGAGACGCCAAAAACAATCCAGTCCGGCAAGGTATCTTCAGGCCTGGTCGCTACCACAATCGCATGTCCGTGGCCCGCGCCTTTTTTGTCGGGGATCTCGTTCTAAGGAAGATACAAACCACCAAGGACAGGCACAAAACTATCCCCATCTGGGAAGGGCCGTTCATTGTAGCCGAGGTCACGCGCTAGGCGCCTACCGACTGAAGACCAGACGGCGTCCTCATCACCAACTCATGGACGTTTGATATAGAATAGCTACGTCCTTTCTATACCTGAGTTTATCATTTTCCATGTGTCCAGTTTTTCCTGACTCACTACGGGCCGCTTGTTCCAATCGAGTAGTGAGTCGGGCTGCATGTTATATATGTGTTTTCTGTCAATAACATACAAGCTTATCTCACCTCGTTATGAGCCTTGCACGACTATGCGTTCGCCCGAGTATAGATCTTCCTCCGAACGATTTTATCAAGTTCTATCGAACTAGCTCGGTGCATGCTACATGGTCGGGTAGCTAATGACAACCGAAATAATAAGTTTGCGGCACGACACATATATCACATCATGATCGTATATGAAAGCATATATAATACACCGACTACAAAATGTATTGCTTTACAGACCCAGGTCTCGGGTAATCGCTTCAGCAGTCGGCTTCGCCTGTGAGATTAGCTCCAGCGCTTCCTCGGGCGTCGTCTCTCGGAAAATCCTCCCGATGGCCTCAATGTCCGCCCTCAGATAGATGGACTTGGTCATTGCTAGGGTCTGGGCCACGCCGGCGGCAACACGCTGTCTGAGTACTTTTCAGGGCACTCGGCGCGTCTCGTGAGACGCCCCATTATTTGAGGAATTCTTGCTACAGCTGGTCCCCACTGGGCAGGATCCCACAAGGTAAGGAGCCCTTTCACGGACCCGACGAGGGCCTCCCGTGACTCCTTGATTGACCTTATCTCCTCCGTGTAGAACCGGTACTGGGCTGGACGTTGGCTCTCATGCCTGCCAGATCGGCCGGCAAGTAAGCTTGTCAGATTCAGCTACAGCACAGGATGACTATGTATTGGTTTGAGATCACAGTCGGGTTGAGGACTTACTTTTTCGAGTCGGCCTCCACCGGCCAGGTCTTCTCCAGTTGGCCTTCTCCTTACCGGAGCTTGACGACGGCCTCTCTCCAACTGGACTTCTCCTGGTCAAGCTCGGTGTTGGCTTTTCAGGTCGGCCTTGACCTTACAAGCTCGGGCTTGGCTTCTTCGGCCTCCTTCAGCCGTGACTCCTCTCCGTTCGAGGTCTGCACCATAGATTAGCCAAGAGCTCAATCACGCGTCTGACACCCAAGCAGTCGGGATCGACGTAGCTGGATGAATACATCACGGTCAGTCGGGAAGATTGTCGAGGATTTTAAAATCTGATCTTCTCGGCTAGGGCCCATGTCTTCAGCCTGCTGATCAGCGCCGCTCTTCAGCTAGGCTCCCTCCTCGTGTGACGCGCCTCCATCTCGGCCTTCAATGCCGGAGCTATTGCAATTCCGCAGGTGGGGAGCCATCTCGACCAGGATCTCCGTCATTGCTCGTTGCGGTCGACGAGCTTCTGCTGGACAAGGAATAAACAAAACGACGACGAGTCAAACATCAAGACAAGAAGATTGCTGGAGCTTCACTACAAATCATACCGGACCCCTTGGGACCGTTGATGGCGGCACGAAGCAGCTCTCGCGCTCATCTCTTGCGACGACTTCATCGAGCCTGAAACTTTCATAGTGCCGTCGGAGTGTCCACGTGAAGGTCGGGGCATCACACGTGGGGAGCTCGATCCGAGGCAAATGCGGGATCTCTGGCACAGCGGCGGCAACGGCGACGATGGCGATGACGATAACCATGACGGCGACGGGGTCCTGGCCTCGGCACCGCTTCCCCTACAACATCGGGGACCGGCTCGGGTCGTCGCCCGCGTCCCACGTACGTGCTCGGGTGGTGGCTCAGTTGCAACAGCCACCTCTGGTCGGAGTGGCGGTAGTGCCCTGTTGTCGGAGCCACCTCGGTCTCAGTGACGAGCTGGCCGCCGGCTCAGCAGGTTGTCCGCGCCGCGTATGGCATCGGCTGGGGCAGACTCATCAAGTGGAGCAGATGGGTCAACCTTTTGAGGTCGATATCGGCCCGGCTTCCTGCACAAGAAGCAAGACATCAGGACTGCATTTTAACATACAACGACACAGAAGGCCGGAGTAGCGCACCTCTTGGAGAACTTAGCTTACCAGCTGCCGCTCCCCGGCGAGCGCTAGCCATCGGCACTCGCCCGGTCGGTGTCATCGATGGGGAGGCATAACAGCCTGAGTTTGGCCTCGGCTCTGGTATGGTTGGTTGGGTTCTGCGCCCCAATTTGGCCTCGCTCTGGTTGGCCCTCGGCGGCCGCTGTTGCAGGAGTATGACAACGTCGAGCCAAAGCCTGCTGATCTCGAGCCTGGGACTCGACGTGTGGGCGTTGTGTGGCAGCGGTGTCTTTATCTCAAGCTGGCCCTCACGGCGCGCGCTGTCATGGCCCCCTCGCCGCGATATAAAAATCGGCTTCTTCCGCTCTCTTGGAGTCGGGTTGGGCATCAGAGGGACTCCTCGGCCTCTTTCCTCGACGCGACGAGACAATGGACGAGAATCTTCATCAAATTCTCATGCACTACAAGCAAGTCGACAAGATACCATCACGCAAGTTGAACAATCACGTTCCACAGGGTTCACCACGGAACGGTCGGTAAGGTTACCTTGGTTCGCGGCGGATGAAGCTATAGGCGGCAACTCGGCGGTTAATCATCTTCGGGGATGGCAACGACCCTTCAGAGAAGTAGCGAACAAGGTATCAGTCACTGCCCCCCTGTCGCCGTCTCGCTGCTTTCCACCCGGTCGGGATCGTGTTTACCTTTGAAGGAGCCGAAAGCGCTTCTCAACTTCAGAGCTGGACGGTCTCGTTAGGAAACGACGAGCTACCCAGGGCCCTGTCAAGCCGGCCTCTTGACGGTCATCTATCTTCGTCAAGCAATATATGTGCCTGGCCAGTTCTTCAAAGGTTGGCTCGAAGACCAGCTTGGCACAGAACCCCGGCAGCATACCAGTAACGGACGCAAGGAAGGAGCTAGATCGGCCACAGTAAACACTCCTTGTGCCAGCCCTTCAGGAAGATTTCAAGGGCAATCGATATATGTTTTCTTCCCATCACTCCTTAGTTGAAGACCAGCCCCCAATCACACTGATATTACTCTTGGAAACAGGCTGGGGCTTGACATGGAACAAGTGTCGGAAGGGATGAAATGGGGCTCAACACCCAGAAAGCACTGACAAAGAGTAACGAATATGGAGATCTGAAGGATCGAGTTGGGATTTAAATGCACCAATCCAGCCCGTAGAAATAAGGATGCGGGGAAATCAGACGACGGAAGACCAAGCTCGGTCGATCAAAGAAAGAGGCGAAACTACCGTTTCACCAGGCCGGGGTTGGGGCTCGATTCATCCCCCCTCGAGACCACGCCACGGATCACTTCTTGGCTGGGCAACTTCAGCTCGCTCTCTCGTAGCCGTCTCAGCTCACCGAGCCACATCGAGATCGGCCAAGAACATGCCTGGCGCACCCGCAGGCTTCGTCGCCTTCGCATGACTGGAGGTGTTGAGATTTGGGGGAAAGCAAATCGGGGGCTTGGAATGAACGAAGAGGTTGGAATCGCCGAGTCCGGGTGGGGAACAGCTGCTGCTAACCCTTGCCGGGCGGGAGGCGAAAAGCAGGCCCGAAGGTGGAAGACGAAGAGATTGGCTGCGAAGGGGAAGACGATGGAATCTTTTTCTCTCTCTCCATCCTTTATAGCCTGTACGACTAGATGGGCAGGCTGCACAATTGGTATTGGGCCGACAAGACTGAGTTCCTACAGTAGGGCATGCTCCATGTGGGCGCGCCGCAGGCCTGAGTTGAAATTATAGGCTGGTGTACCGACAGGAATGATGAGGTAAATAGATATGCTTCATGAAAGCCTTACTGCTAAACATATAATGTTTGGGTATCTGTTTTATCCCAGGTCTCGAGGATAAATCATTACAAGGATCACAAGCTGGGTCTTCTTAAAGATTGGGGGATGCAGGTATCTTTCTCGGGAACACCTAACCACATAATGGATTTATTTTCATAAGTGGTACTGCGGCCTACATGCGTAGCCATCAGTTGCCATGAGCGACATTATCCCAGCCGACATGACGCTGAAGAGTCTAAGCTTTGAGTAGTGCACTACTCGGGAGAGACGCTATAAATATCTATTCCGCTGACATGATGCGAAGAGTCTAGCTTTGAGTGGGAGCCTCGGAAAGACTATAAACTCATATTCCGACTGACATAAAGTCGAAGAGTCCTATTAGAGTAGCCTCTTTTTACTCGGGAAGACCTATAAATTATATTCGCGGTTGACATGATACCGAAGAGTCTATTATACCAGTAGTAATCTACTCGGGAAGACTTCCAGGTTAAAGAATCTTTTGACTTTATGTTTAATTGTCTTCACATTAGCACAAAGTCGGGGGTACACCTAATAGGTGCGCCTATTAGGCGCACACTATTCATTTATCTACATGAAGCCCTTCATAGCTCGCATGCCATTAGCTACATGAAAGCAGGACTCGGGGAGACTTACTCGGACAAAGAGTACTCGGGAGATCGCACTCGGGTAACTTCACCGTGGAGGATGAGCACTCGGCATCAGCTGTGACTCAACTATGAGGTCTCAGGGGCGACTGTGGGAGCATGGGCCCCGGGTACCTCATTCAACCAGCACATGGGCCACTCAGGATAGAGGATGGGCCAGACCATGTAATTAGGGATATAGATAGCACCCAGCAGCAGCTGTGTCTTGTACAATAAGGAAACATAGCCTTAGTCGGATAGGATTCTATCTCTAATAAGGAAATCCTTGGTCGTATCCAACTGGGATCCTTCCATGTACCCTGTCCCTAGTATATAAAGGGAGGCAGGGCGCCCTATGAGGGCACACCAGATCATTGATCACAAATCCACCTCAGAGGAATAACACCTCAACTGGACGTAGGGTATTACCTCACATTGAGGGCCTGAACCAGTATAATTCCCTCGTGTTCCTCTGCAATCCACCGAATTCCAGGTCGCCGAGTACCCCCATAATATTATTGCCGGTGCAAAGCATCGACAGGTAGTCGGGGTAACGAGACTTACCCTCTCGCAGGAGGTCGAACTTAACCAATGCAGCCCGGCTCGAGAAGCAAGAACCCGTTGAATATGGCGGCGATGCGCCGAAGTTTGTATTGATCTGATTGATTGAGATCGTTACAAAGCACCCGGGCATACATATTTATACCCCGAGTTGATACAATCCTGATCAGACACGAAACAGGAGTTTCCTAATTACAGAGAAAACACTAACTAGGCCCGATCGGATACGAGATCAGGCTTCCTAAAAGATAAAATATTATTACTGCCTAATTAACAGATAAGGCATTAGACTGCCACGCTATGGTCTTCATGATTCTTTTCCAAACTCAGCTTCCTCTAGATTGATCCCCGCTAATTATCTGTAATTTCTCCTTTAACCGAATCTGATAAAGAACCATACCAAATTTTGGCGTTAACAACAGTCCTAGTCGGGCAAGTTATATCTCTAAGAGGGGATCCCTTGGCTGTAATCTAGCTAGGGCTCCTACCTTGTACCCCTATCCCCCAGTATATAAGGGGAGGCAGGGTGCCCCCTGAGGGCATAAGCTCATAGAAGCAAACACACATCCTCAAAGGAATACACCACAACTGGACGTAGGGTATTACCTCACATCGAGGGCACAAACCAGTATAAACCTCCCCGTTTTCCTTTTCAATCCACTGAGTTTCGATCCGACGAGTAACCCAATATTCATATTGCCGGTGTAAAACATCGATAGTTGGCGCACCAAGTAGGGGCTTCGGCGAGATCTACATCTACAAGCTCGATGGATCCAGCAACCGGAGTCGACGGCGGCAAATTCTCCCCTAGGGACACAATAACTTTCTGAAGCCTTGACTTTGTCACCGACCAGATCGGCAATCTCACCTTGGCTGACGTAGCCCTGATCCAACCAGCCGACTCTGCTCCAGTTGGCCCACGTGACGCTATAGCTACCCTCGTCGATTTGCTGCGGCGATCTACCACCTGTTCGGGTCTTGGGACAACTCTCTCCTTCGGCGTCCGACTCGCGTTTGGCCTCGAGCCGGCCTGGGTCGGGCTAGGAGGGGAGAGATCATCAATCTCCCGTGCAGACTCGGGCAATGCCGCGGATCTACATCCCACACGGTAGACCCGATCCTCTACGCTTCAGTTTGGACATGTCCCAGAGCCATTCCAGATTGGATCTAGGGAGGTCAGAGTCGTCCTTACTCCGATGAACTACTCGGATTCCGACTCCAAGTCAGACAACGGTTCAAACACCGGTTCGGACACCAGTCTAGCGAGTTTCCTTCTGCCCCGAGAGATCTTCATGGCATCAACCTCTCCATCGGAGGTGCGTTGAGTACAATAGGAGCGAGAAGAAGATGCCTGCCGACTGCAGCAATAGGAGGAGACCGAACACGAGGTTCCCAATGATGAGCTATGCAGGGCTGGGTGAACCGCTCAGCAAGAAATCCTCCAGACTAGAGTCGGTGACCACGACGTCTTCGTCACGCCACAACAGAAAATCATGGCCGCTGCAACCCTGCTGGACACACTCTAGCTCAGGCATGATCATCAGGCCACCTCGACTATCGCCAAGATCAAAGCCATGATTACAGCTGCGCATGTCAGCAGCACTAGCAGCCGGGCGAAACTCTAATACTGACCAACCGGTTAGGTTCTCCAGCGGCAATCTCGTCTGCATCAGCACGATGCCGGGCGACCGGCTCAAGTCAGCCGCACGTGGAGTCACGCCAAATGTCACTCGGCAACACAAAGAACAACAATCGGCGGCGCCCCCAGAATGATCTCCAGTTCAACCAAGACCTCCAAGTACGTCTACAACGTGATCTTCGCCAAGACATTAATGCTTGGCACCGTCAACGCGAAGATGACAAGCGACGCCGACAAGAGGATGAGCACGAGCGTTTCGGTCTCCACCACGAGCGGTTTAATCGCCGCGGTCAGAGCCGGAGCCCTCACGAAGATGAAGGCGTACCAGCCTTCACCCAGGAACTACAAGATGTCAACTGGCCGTTGGGCTTCAAGCCTACGGGAATCGAAAAGTACGACAGCAAGACTAACCCCGAGTCCTGGCTCACCGTATATACTCTGGCAATCCGAGTGTCGATGTTTTACACCGGCAATATGAATATAGGGCTACTCGTCGGATCGAAACTCGGTGGACTGTAAAGGAACATGAAAGGTTTATACTGGTTCAGGCCCTCGATGTGAGGTAATACCCTACGTCCAGTTGTGGTGTATTCCTTTGAGGAAGATGATTCTGATGAATCTCTATATGCCCTCAGGGGGCGCCCTACCTCCCCTTATATACTGGGGGACAGGGGTACTCTTAGAGATATGTCTTGCCCGACTAGGACTGTATATTCCTTATCGTACAAGGCAAAGTCTGCCGAGCTCTATTATATCTCTAATTACAAAACTAGGCCCATCCTCTGTCTAAGTGGCCCATATGCTTGTGATGAGGTACCCAGGGCCCATGGCCTCCACATCAGCCCCTGAGACCTTCATAGTTGAGTCACAGCTGATGCTGAGTGCTCACCCTCCACGGTGAAGATTGCCCGAGTGCATTGCTCCCGAGTACTCTTTATCCGAGTGCTTCTTCTTCCTGAGTCCTACTTCATGTCAGCTGGCAACGTGGCTATGAAGGGCTCCATGTAGAAGTATGAATAGTGTGCGCCGAATAGGTGCACCTATTAGGTGTAGCCCTCGACTTTGTGCTTAATTGTGAAAACAATTAAACATAAAGTCAAAGATCTTTTACCATGTAGTCTTTCCCGAGTAGTGTACTACTGGTATATAGGACTCTTCGACATCATGTCAGCCGAAAATAATTTATAGTCTTTCCCGAGTAGTATATTACTCGGAAATTAGACTCTACAGCGTCATATCGGCTGGAAAAGCTATTTATAGTCTTTCCCGAGTAGCGTCCCACTCGAAAATTGGACTCCTCAGCTTCATGTCAGCTAGAAGAAATATTTATAGTCTTTCTTGAGTAGTGCACTACTCGAAAGTTAGACTCTTCAGCGTCATGTTGGCTGGAAGAATATTTGCTCATGGAAAATATTGGCCAAGCATGTAGGTCGAGTACCACTTTATGAAATTTAATCCATTGTGTGGTCAGGTGTACTTCAGAGATACCTGCATCCCCATTTTTAATGAAGACCAGCTTGTGATCCTTATAAGGATATATCCTCAATACCTGGTGAATAATACATATATCTGAACACATGTGTTCAGCAGTCGGCTCTCATGAAGCATATCTAATTACTCAATCGATCTCTGTTGGCAGCACTAGCACTGTGATTTTAACACATCGTGGAGTGGCCCAAATTGAGTGTGCTACTGTAGAGACTCATATCTTGTGGCCTACTACTGAATAAGCCAGCCTAAACCGACCTACCCAACATAGCCCTATAAAAGTAGCCTCCATCACATGTCAAGATGAGTACTCCAGCGTTGGTAACCGCAATCAGCCAGAAGAATCCCTATCTGCAAGCCTTTCTGACTTATGTTCTGGATGCAGCATGGCTACCACGGATGCCTGAGTAGGTATATTGAAGAATCTGCTTACCCTCCTCAGGTGTGATGCAGTGCATCAGAACTCCGGATGCGCTTTGACGATATAGGTCTTCTCTGACTTCGGTAAAGCTAGATAACGTACCCGAACCTTGCATTGGCATAGGATTCGGCTAGCAACCCTCATGGGGCATACCCTACCCAACAGAGTTGTGACCAAATAAGGTACCCGAACCTAGCATCAGCATAGGATTCGGCTGGCGACCCTCATGGGGCATACCCTACCTAGCCGAGTAGTACACGAGCCCCGACTGGCGCTGGAGGCCGGTTATATTAGCCGAATAAGGTACCCGAATCTCGCATTAGCATAAGATTCAGCTGGTGACCCTCATGGGGTGTACCTTACCCAACCGAGTGATACCCGAGCTCCGACTAGCGCCGGAGGCCGATTATTAGCCGAATAAGGTACTCGAACCTTGCATTAGCATAGGATTCGGCTGGTGACCCTCATGGGGCGTACCTCACCCAGTGGAGTGGTGACCAAATAGGGTACCCGAACCTAGCATTAGCATAGGATTCTACAGGCGACCCTCATGGGGCGTACTCTACCTAGCTGAGTGGTAAACGAGCCCCGACTGGCACCGGAGGTCGTTTATTAGCCCACATGGAGCGTAGCCAGGGAAGGAAACATCCTGACTAACGCAAGTACTCGGTTAGTGGCCCTCATGGAGCATTCCGAGTGTATCTGGGCAGACTGGTCCAGCCCCCGAGTGTAGGAGATAGGCTCGCAGCCCTGAGTTCCTGTAACACGTATCCAGAACTGGCCCTGCATTATAAACATATCAGATGAGTAGCATCTGATGATGAAAACAATCACCCGAATAATATTTATGTATTGTAAATACGTGTTCTTCCTCTTGTTGATATTAATTTCCCCGAGTAGTTGACCCCTTACGTTTAAGCACTCTGCCTGACTAGTCATAGCCCCCTAGCGTCGGGAGTTGGCTCATGGCTCTTTCCTAGACACGCGTTTTGGGTGACTTGAGTTCGTCTTTCATGGAGCAAAGTTTCACGGATCGGAATTTATGCTACTCGAGTACTTTTGCAATCATTTAAGAGCACAAACAGAAAAAAGTGCAGCTTGTACACCTATTAGGTGTAAGCGGCTGCGGCATTGGCGAGGCCAAGTGAGGAAATATTTATCAGAAAGCGACTTAGCTGTTCGGTATTTGGGAGTGGGGATGCCATCCTTGCGTTTGGACTTATGAGCCCCCGAATATGTCATTTCTCGTTCTGATAATCTCCAGTTGTTGAAAGTCGAAGACTGTTGTGACCAACTGCCACAATGAAGCTGTCCAACTTGCTTTTGCGGTTCCCAACCTTAGTCGGGGCCGCATCATCGGTGTCCTTCCGCTCCTTCTGTCAGTGTGCCTTCTTGTCATCGAGGGCCTTGGCAACAACGTCGGCCGAGTCGGCGTACTTGTTTGCCATGTCGAGTAGAGCCTTGACAAGTTGGGAGGCTTCCGAGTGAATTTAGCAATGAACGAGGTGTCTTTGACTCCTTTTCGAAAGGCAGCGATGACGACCTCGTCCTTGATCTTCGAGATTCAGTTCTTCTTCTCAGGAAACCTCTTGATGAAGTCACGAAGAGACTCGTTCTTCCTTTGATGCAACTGATATAGATCGTGCTCGGAAGATGGCCTCTCGTACGTCCCCTAGAAGTTGGCGATGAAGCTTTCCTGGAGTTCTCCCCAGGAGCCAATTGATCTTTTAGGAAGTCCTGTTAGCCATGTCCTCACAGAGTCAGCTAGAGTGACTGGGAGGTAGTTAGCCATGGCCTTGTGATCTCCTCCAGCTGCTTGGATTGCTAGAGTGTAGACCGTGAGCCAGGACTCGGGATTGGTCTTCCCGTTGTATTTTTCAATTTCAGTCGGTTTGAAGCCTGAGGGCCAGTCGACTTGTTGCAGCTCATAGGTGAAGGCCAGTACTCCTTCATCTGCATGAGGGCTCCGGCTCTGCCTACGATGGTGAAACCGCTCGTGGTAGAGGCCGAAGCGCTCGTTCTCGTCTTCCAATCGGCGTTGCTCGTCTTCCTCTCGTTCACGGCACCGAGCGTTGATGTCCTGCCGAAGGTCACGCCATAGTTGGCCTCGAAGGTCCTGATTGTCCCAATGGTCGCTTCGACACTGCCGGTTGTTGTTGGGGTTGCTGAGTAACTTTTGGCGTGACTCTGTGTGCAGGCGACTAGAGTTGGCCGCTCAGTGTGGCTTTGAGGTGGATGAGATTGCCGTTGGGGATGCCGACCGGTTTGTCGGTATGAGGGTATCGCCCGACTGTTGGTGCTACTGACATGCAGCAGCGGTAATCATGGCTTTTATCCTTGCTATAGTCGGGGTGGCCAGATGATCAGGCCCAAACTGGAGCATGTCCAGCAGAGTTACAGTGGCCACGACGTTCTGTTGAGGCGTGACGAAGACATCGTGGTCGCCGAGTCAAGTTTGGAGGATTTGTTGCTGAATAGTTTGCCCAGCTCTGCGTAGATCGTCGTTGCGGGCATGCAGGCGTCTTGCTTCTTCCTCTTGTTGTTCTCGTAGTTGGCAGGCTCCTCTTCTTGTTGCTCGTGTAGTCGGTGTGATTCCTGAGTAGGAGTAGAGCCTTTGGATGCCATGAAGATTTCTCGTGGTGGAGAGAAGCTTGCTGAACTGCTGTCCAACTTAGAGTCGGAGTTCGACTGAGAGTCAAAGTCAGAATAATTGATGTGGTTGATGACAACTCCAACCTCCTTAGATCCAATCTCGAGCGGCTCTGGGCCGTATCCGAGTCGAACTCTAGGGGATCGGGTCTGCCCCGTCGGATGTAGATTGTAGATGTCCACGGTGTCGCCGAGTCTGTATGGGAGATTGACGATCTCCTTCCTTCTTAGCCCGATCTCGGCCGGCTCAAAGCCGGGTCCGAGTCTAACACCAAAGGGAAGAGTTGTCTCGAGACCCAGGCACATAGAAGATTGCTGCAGCAAATCGACGAAGGTTGCTGTGGCGTCGAGTGGGCCGACCGGCGTAGAGTCGGCTGATTCCCCGGCAGATCGGATCAAGTCTGAGTCGGCCAGGGTGAGGCTGCCAAACTTGTCAGCGACGAAATCGAGACTCCTGAAGCTGATCGTGTCTTCGGGGGAGAAGCTGGTGCCGTCGACTCCGGTTGTCGAATCCATCGAGCTTGTTGAGATTGATCTCGGCGAAGCCCCTACCTAGCACGCCAACTGTCGATGTTTTACACGGGCAATATGAATATAGGGCTACTCGTCGGATCGAAACTCAGTGAACTGCAAAGGAACACGAAAGGTTTATACTAGTTCAGGCCCTCGATGTGAGGTAATACCCTACGTCCAGTTGTGGTGTATTCTTTTGAGGAACTATGATTCTGATGAATCTCTGTATGCCCTCAGGGGGTGCCCTGCCTCCCCTTATATACTGGGGGACAAGGGTACAAGGTAGGAGTCCTAGCCGGATTACAGCCAAGGGATCTCCTCTTAGAGATATGTCTTGCCCGACTAGGACTGCCGAGCGAAGTTTGTAGAGTACATTATCGTTGTCGTCGGTTAGTATTAAAAGCACGGAAGGAGGGAAAATTATACAAGCCGTCCCATTTGGAGAAAGATCAAGGGGGACAGTTACCCCCGTTGGTCGCCACTATCAAGCGGCCGTGCACAGAAAGCATGTACGCATTTTGCCATGTTGTCCGTTCAACCGGTACTCCTTCCGTCCTAAAAAACACATATATATATATATAATTTATTACATAAATTAGGAAGTAGTTAAAATTAAATAAAAAATATTGTAATTGGTTGAGAATAGAAAATAAGTAAAAAAATTAAATAAAGGACTACTGTTGGCTACACTACTACAGGAAGGGTCATCAGTGCCGGTTGGAAAGGGTTATTAGTGCCGGGTCTCCAACTAGCATTGGAATTTCGGCAAGAGGAGTCTATCGGTGCTGGATGTGAGACCCGGCACTAATGAGATTACATCTCTAATTACAAGGCTAGGCCCATCCTCTATCCGAGTGGCCCATATTCTTGTGATGAGGTACCCGGGGCCCATGGCCTCCACACCGAGCTGCCGGAGGTGATCACAAAGCCATGGCTAACTACCTCCCGGTCGCCCTGGCTGACTCAGCGAGGACATGGCTTACAGGGCTCCCGAGGTGATCAATCGGCTCTTGGGGGGAACTCCGGGAACGCTTTATAGCCAACTTCCAGGGGACCTAGGAGCGGCCGTCTTCCGAGCACAATCTCTATCAGCTGCACCAGAGGAAGAACGAGTCTCTCCGTGAGTTCATCAAAAGGTTCTCCGAGAAGCACAACTCAATCCCCATGATCAAGGACGAGGTCGTCATCACCGCCTTCCGCAAGGGAGTTAAAGACGCCCCGTTCATCGCAAAATTTACTTGGAAGCCTCCAGCCTCTGTTAGGGCTCTCTTCGATATGGCAAATAAATACGCCGACTCGGCCGAGGCGGTCGCCGAGGCCCTCAATGAGAAGAAAGAGCCCCGGTAGAAGGACCAGAAGGCTAAAGCCGACAATGAGCCATCACAGAACAAATCCGATAGCCGCAAGCGGAAGTCGAACAACGAGGTGGCCAACATGGAGCAGACCCGGTCACGACCCCCAAGGAGCAACGAGTACTAGAAGGTTATGAACGGGCCTTGCCCCTTCCACCCCAAGGGCAAGCATGCGGCCAAGGACTACTTCATGCTCAAGAAGTTTGATTCCGAGCAGGCTTCATCATCTGGCACCGACAAGGACAAAGACAAGCCAGATTCGGGCCCGGCCGACGATTTTCAAGATCCCCAAGCTGAGCTCAACCACATCTTTGGAGGGCCGTCTGCGTATGAGTCCAAGAGAAAGCAGAAGCTTATAGCACGCTATGCCAACGTGGTCTCTACAGCAGATGCCCCCCAGTATTTGCGCTGGTCACAGATGTCCATCACATTCAACTGCCCAGATCATCCAGATTAGGTTTCACACCCGGGACGCTACCCACTCGTCCTGGAACCAGTCGTCAAAAATATCAAGCAAAAGAAGGTCCTCATAGACGGAGGCAGTGCGCTTAACATTCTATTTGCCAAGACTCTAGATGAGATGAAGATTCCTTGTTCAGAACTGCGGCTGAGTACGGCACCCTTCTGCGGGATAATTCCTGGCCTGTCTTCAACCCCCCTCAGGCAGATAACCTTGCCGGTCACCTTTAGCACGTGGGATAACTTCTGCACAGAAAACATCTGCTTTGAGGTCGCCGACTTCGAGACCGCGTACCACGCGATACTCAAACGATCGGCGCTCGCCAAATTCATGGCGATACCGCACTATACCTACATGGTGCTCAAGATGCCCGGGCCAGCCGGAGTTCTCTCCCTTCGTAGCGACGTGAAGCAAGTCTTCACCTGCGACAAGTAGAGCTGTGAGTTGGTTCAATCGCAAGAGGCGGAAGTCGGACGCAACAGCATTCGGCAAGCTGTCACAACTGAAGTTGAGGATGACCAAGTTCCAGTGCAAAAAGCAGCAAAGTCGGGAATTTCAGCGGACTCTGACACGAAGAAGATCCCCTTGGACCCTTCCGACCCCTCCAAGACTGCTGTAGTCGGGACCGGACTCGACCCCAAATAGGAAGACATGCTCGTCACCTTCCTTCAACCCAACAAAGATATCTTCGCATGGAAACCGTCCAACATGCTGGGTGTACCAAGGGAGGTGATCGAGCACGCCCTCAATGTCAAGACAGACGCCAAGCCAGTCAAGCAACGGCTACGGTGCTTCGCACAGGACCGGAAAGATGCTATTCGGGAGGAGATAACCAAGCTCCTCGCAGCCGGGTTCATCAAAGAGGTCTACCACCCAGACTGGTTGGCAAACCTAGTTCTGGTCTAGAAGAAAAACGGTAAATGGTGCATGTGTGTCGACTACACCGATCTAAACAAGGCGTGCCCCAAGGATCCATTTGGTCTACCTAAAATAGATCAGGTGGTGGATTCAACTGTGGGGTGCGAACTTCTCAGCTTTCTCGACTGTTACTCGGGATACCACCAAATCAGCCTGAAGGAGGAGGACTGCCTAAAGACGTCTCTCATCACACCGTTTGGCGCATACTGCTATATCACCATGCCGTTTGGTTTGAAAAATGCTAGAGCAATGTATCAACGAGCAATTCAGCGGTGTCTACACACTCAGATCAGGCACAATGTGGAGGCCTATGTCGATGACGTGGTGATCAAGACCAAGTCCAAAGAAGACCTCATTGCTGACCTGGAAGAAACCTTCCAAAATCTTCGAAGATTCAAGATGAAGTTGAACCCAGAAAAGTGCGCCTTCGGTGTGCCATCTGGCAAGCTACTCGGATTCATCGTATCGCATCGCGGCATTGAGGCCAACCTGAAGAAAGTCAATGCAATCATGAATATGGCACCCCCGACTAGCCAGAAGGATGTCCAGAAGCTGACAGGCTGCATGGCGGCACTCAGCCGATTTATTTCCCAACTAGGCGAACCGGGCATGCCCTTTTTAAAGCTATTGAAGAAAGCAGACAATTTGCAATGGACTCCTGAAGCCCAGCAAGCCTTCAAAGACTTCAAGAAATTTCTCACACCACCACCTGTGTTGGCGTCACCTATGCCCCAAGAGCCATTAATGCTATATCTAGCGGCAACCACTCAGGTAGTCAGTACGGTGCTGGTTGTCGAGCGATCCGAACTGGGTCATACACAAAAAGTTCAATGGCCAGTGTACTTCATCAATGAGGTCCTTGGCGACTCTAAGATGAGATATCTGCAGGTCCAGAAGCTGCTCTATGGCCTACTTATAATTGTCCGAAAGCTGGTGCACTATTTCTAGTTGCATCAAGTCACGGTGGTCACATCGTATCCACTCGGGGACGTCCTACATAACTGCGAGGCCATTGGCCAAATCGCTAAACGGGCACTCAAGTTGATGGCATTCGACATCACCTTTTAGCCACAGACAGCTATCAAATCACAAGCTCTAGCCGACTTCGTGGCCGAGTGGACAGAAGTTTAGATGCCTACATCAATAGCAAAGCTAGAGTACTGGACAATGTACTTCGACGGTTCTCTAAGGATCGGCGACGCTGGGGCCAGTGTCGTACTGACGTCCCCCACCGGTGAAAAACTCAAGAACGTTCTACAGATTCACTTCCCGGCTTCCCACAATGTCGCCGAGTACGAGGCACTCATCCACAGACTCCGCATCGCTATATCACTCGACATCCGTCGACTGGTTGTGCGCAGAGATTCCCAACTCGTGGTCAACCAAGTCATGAAAGACTAGACATGCCTCGATGGTACCATGGCGGTGTACTGTCAGGAGGTTCGAAAGCTAGAAAACAAGTTCGAAGGGCTAGAGATAACCCATGTCTTACGACAATACAACGATGCTGCAGACGAACTGGCCAACATGGGATCCAAGCGAGAAACGGTCCCGGCTGGGATCTTTGTTGAGTAACTAATGGAGCCGTCAGTCAAGAAAAAACTAGTGCCAGAGCAGTCGGGAGGCGAACCTACCCCGGCAACAGATGAAGTACTGATCATATCCGAAGATTGGCGGACTCCTGTTCTCAAGTTCCTCTTGGACGATGAACTCCTAGAAGATCGCAACAAAGCTGAACAAATCAAACATCAAAGCAAAAGTTTACTAGTAGTCAGAGAAGACCTGTACCGAAGAAGTGCATCCGGTGTCCTCATGTGCTGTGTCACAACCGAGGAGGGCAAGCAGATTCTACAATCGATCCACTCGGGCGTATGTGGCAACCATGCCACATCCAGGACATTAGTCGAAAAGGCTTACAGGCAGGGATTTTTCTGGCCAACAGTAGTAGCAGACACTAAAGACAATGTTGGCACATGCGAGGGTTGTCAGTTCTATGCAAGACAAACAAATCTCCCAGCCCAAGAACTCCAAACCATCCCAATCTCTTGGCCCTTTGCAGTATGGGGGCTTGACATGGTCAGGCCTTTCAAGAAAGCGCCAGGAGGGTTCACACATTTATTCGTCGCAGTGGATAAATTCACCAAGTGGATTGAGGCAAAACCCGTTGCTACCATAACAGCGGCAAGAGCAAAGGACTTCATCATGAGTATATTATACTGATTCGGGGTTCCTAACCACATCATAATGGACAACGGTACTCAGTTCACGGGCGGCGTCTTTCAAGATTTCTGTGAAGACTTCGACATCAAGATCTGTTATGCTTCTGTGGCACACCCACGGAGCAATAGGCAGGTTGAGCGTGCCAATGGCATGGTCTTACAAGGCATCAAGACAAGGATATTTGACCGACTACAACCATACGTGGGCCGGTGGGTACAAGAACTCCCATCCATTTTCTGGTCTCTTAGAACCACAGTTAGTCGGGCAACAGGGCAATCCCCTTTCTTTCTGGTGTATGGTGCCAAGGTTGTGCTACCAACAGAGTTAGAGTTCGGCTCTCCACGAGTCCGAGCTTACTCAGAAACACATCCAATAATACCCGATTGGTCGAACTAGATCAGTTGGAAGAAGCGAGGGACATCGCAATAATCCAGTCATCAAGGTATCTTCAAGGCCTATGTTGTTACCACAATCGCAATATCCGTGGCCGTGCCTTTTTGGTCGGGGATCTCGTCTTGAGAAAAACACAAACCACCAAAGACAGGCATAAACTATCCCCAATATGGGAAGGGCCGTTCATTATCGCCGAGGTCACACAACCAGGTGCCTACCGACTGAAGACCGAAGACGGTGCCCTCATCAACAACTCATGGAATATAGAACAGCTATGTCCTTTCTATACCTGAGTTTTATACTTTCCCATGTGTACAGTTTTTTCTCTGATTCACTACGCTGCTTGTTCCAACCGAGTAGTGAGTCAGGGGCTGCATGTATTCTATGTGCTTTGTCAATAATATATGAGCCTGTTTTTCTTAAGTTATGAAGTTTTGCAACGACTTTGTTATGTTTGCCCGAGTACAGCTTTCTGCGGTGAACGATTTTATTAAGTTCCTATAGACTAACTTAGCGTAGACTATATAGTCGGGTAAAACTAATGACAACTAAGTAAAAACTCAGAGCTTGGCGGCATTGCACATATATTTACACATGTCCTTACAAAAAGTTATATACACCGACTGCATGATGGATTGTTCTTACATACCCAGGTCTCGAGTGATCACCTCTACAGTCGGCCTCGCCTGGGTTATCAACTCCAGCACCTCTTCAGGTGTCGTCTCCTCGGTGAATCCTTCTCCGATGGCTTCAAGATTTGCCTTGGGGTAGATTGACTTGGCCATCGCCAGGGTTTGGGCCACGCCGACTACAACACGCTCGTCCGAGTACCTCTTCAGGATACTCAGGGCTTCGTTAAGGCGCGCCTGCACCTGGGAGATTGTGTTGGAGCTGGTTCCCACGTAGTGAGGGTCCATTACGTCAAGGAGCCCTTTCACGGACTAGGCAAGGATCTCCCGTGACTCCTTGACAACTTTTATCTCCTCTGCAAAAGCTTGAAACTAGATTTGGGCATTGGCTCTAGCAGTTGCCCAGGTTCATCGACAAGTAAAAATTGTTAGGTAAAACTACAGACGAGGTACCTAATGGATTGGTTAAGATCATTGTCAGGGCGGAGACTTACTTTCATAGTCGGCCTCCACCTTGGCTTTGGCCTTCTCTAGTTCAGTCTTTTCTTTATCGAGCTTGCTGTTGGCCCTCTCCAAGTCGGCCTTCTCTTTCTCAAGCTCGGCCTTGGCTTTCTCAGCCTCCTGCAGCCTAGTTTCCTGCTCTGTTCGGGTCTTCAGCTCAGCTTTGAGGGCTGTACATCAAAGAAGTCAAACACTCAAGATTACAGTCAAGACACAACTGGGTGGTCGGGAAGGAACAAAACTGCAGATATAGACCCAGGACTTAGTCGGGAAGACAAATACAGGAGACTTACTTCTGATCTTGTCGGCTAAGGCCCAATTCTCATCCTTGAGCTTATCAACTGCTCCCCTCAGCCAAGTCTCCTTCTCCTGGCTAGACCGCTCCAAGTTGGCCTTCGAGGCCTGGAGCTAGCCTAATCGCTAGAGTTGAGGGGCAAGTTGGGTCAGGACCTCATTCATCTTCTCCGAGTGGTCAACAATCTTCTGCTTGGAGCAAAACAGAGCAAAGCAAAGTCAAGCATCAAAATACTCATACAAGGAAGACTGACAAGAACCCGGCATGACGAAAATTATACCTGGACCCCTGGGACGTGGTGATTGCAGTGCGAAGCAAGACTTCGCGCTCTTTCTCTGCTGCCACTTCATCGTGCTCGTAACTCTTCGCAGTTCCATCAGGGGTTACCCAGTGGAACGTCCTCGGGAATCTACAGGAAGGAGCCTCAAGCCTGGGGAGGTCCAGCCCTTCTGACGACGATGACGACGACAAGGACGGCGATGGGGTCCTGGCCCCCAACTCGGCGGCTGCTGGGGCTTCAGGGATATGCTCAGGGGTTGGAGCAACAGCTTCAATGTTAGCCCCTTGGTCGGCCAGTGTCGGCGGCTCTGTAGTCGGGATGACCTCAATTTCTACAACTGAGACGGTCGTCGGCTCAATAGATATGCTCGCTAGCGCTTGTTCGGCTGGGGCCGGCTTGACAACAGGAGCAGCTGGTGTGGTCTCCTTGAGATCAATATTGGCCCATTTCCTGCACGGAGAGCTAAGTATCAAAACACCACAGTGCTGAATAGGACTTCCGGAAGATTCAAAGTCACATACCTCTTGGAGAACTTGATCCTCCACCTGGGGGCTCCTAGTGTCGGCATTGGAGGACTGCCGGCTATCGGGCTAGATGGCGCGGTAGCCGGCGGTGGCGTTTCAGTCCTAGTCGTCCCAGTTCTCAATACGGTTGGCTGGGGTGCTAGGGTACTCGGCGGCACCATCCTTGGGTTCGATGTTGCTGAGCCCGGCGGCGCTTGACCTGACCTTGTACTCGGTGCCGCTCTTCTTGGGCTCGATGTTGCTAAGCCTAACTGCGCTGGTCCTAGTCTGGGACACGGCGGTTTGGGAGCTGTGCTGGCGGTGTCTTTGATTTTCAGACTCCCAGTTGCAGCATTTGGCTGATGATTTTCTTCTTGCCCTAGTTTTCAACAGGCTTCTTCCCCGCTCTCTTGGAGTCAGGCTGGGTAGCAGAAGGACTTAACAGCCTCTTCTTCTTTGACTTCATGGCCGACAAAGTTCGGGAGTCATCGTTGAACTCCTCGCATGACTGCAAGCAATTCAACAATATATGTTACACATTGCGAAGCAATCCTAGGCATATATCTACAAGCATTCATCACAGATGGACAACAAGTTAACATCGGCGAGAGTTACCTTTGGACGCGGCCTCTTCAGGCTGTAAGCTGCCACAGACCGTTCTGAGTCTTCAGTTTCGACCACCTCGCTGGCGAAGTAATCCAGCAGGATGTCAGTCACCTTGTGCTTGTCCAAAAGATCGGGATACTCCCGGTTGGGATCACCTCTGCCCTTGTAGTCCTAGCCAAAGTGACACCTCAACTTCAGCGGCCGGAGGCGCCGAGTCAAGAAACGTCTGGCCACCCATGGACTAGTCAACCCGGTGCTCTTTAGCTTGTCAATCTTGTCAATCAATATATAGACTTGGCCCATTTCTTCAAAGCTGGGCAAAGATGACCAGTTGGGCACAACCATCGGGGGCAAACCCATAAAAGGGGGGAGACTTGGTTCAAGATCAGAATAGTAAAACCACTCCCTATGCCAGCCATTGAGGGAGGACTTCAGGGGAATATTGATATAAATCTTCTTCATCTCACTCCTGAGCTGGATACCGGCCCCCCAATCACCTGGACCTTGATCTTTGAGGGCTGGGGTTTGATGTGGAACAAATGTCTAAATAGATTCAAATGGGGTTCTACACCTAGGAAACACTCGCACAGAGTCACAAAGATAGAAATTTGCAAGATTGAGTTCGGATTCAGATTCACCAACTCAAGTTCAAAGAAGGCAAGAAGCTGGCAGAGAAAGTCGGAAGATGGAAGAGAAAGACCCCGGTTGAAAAAAGAGGTGAAAACAACGGTCTCACCGGCTTAGGGCTCTGGAACCGATTCACCTTCAGCCGGATGCCAATTGATGACATCATGGCTCTACAGTCGCAACAATCTTTCCAGATGCTTCAGCTTTGTCAGCCCGCAATCCGAAGTCGGCCAGACCTCACCCGATGCATCCAAGAAATCTGAAGCCCTCGGCATGGTTAAGGGCAAGAAGATTTGGGGGAAAAGTCACTAGGGGCTTGGAATGGACGAAGAGGAGTAGGATCGCCCAAGTTTCAATGGGGAAGAGCAAGCAGTGGTGAACCCTAGCAAGGTGGGAGGCGAAATTTCGGCGCGGAAGCTGGAAGACGAAACGATTGATGGATTGGAGAAGATGAGGGAATCTTTTCTCTCTCCCCTCGCCTTTATAGAGCCTGTACCGATTCGTGGGCTTGGGCTTACAAAGTCGGTATTAGGCCACCAAGATATGAGTTTCTACAGTAGCATGCTCAATGTGGGCTGCTCGCTGGCTGTGTTAAAATCACGTGCTGGTGCTACCAACAGGAACCAATGAGGTAATTAGATATGCTTCATGAAGGCCTAATTGCTAAACACATGTGTTTGGGTATCTGTATTATCCACCAGGTATTGAAGATATATCCTTATAAGGGTCACAACCTGGTCTTCATCAAAATTGGGGATGCAGGTATCTCTCAAGTACACCTGACCACCTAATGGATTAAATTTCATAGCGTGGCAATCGGCTTACATGCTTAGCCAACATTTGCCATGAGCAAATATATTTCCAGCCGACATGACGCTGAAGAGTCTAACTTCCGAGTGGGACGGCACTCGGGAAAGACTATAAAACACCTTTCCCAGCTGACATGAAGCTGAAGAGTCTCATATACGAGTTGCATGCGACTCAGCAAAGACTATAAATTATTTTCGGTTGACATGATACTGAAGAGTCTCATATACCAGTAGTATACTACTCGGGAAAGACTACAAGGTTAAAGATCTTTGACTTTATGTTTAATTGTTTTCACAATTAAACACAAAGTTGGCGGCTACACCTAATAGGTGCACCTATTCGGTGCACACTATTCATACTTCTACATGGAGCCCTTCATAGCCTCGCTGCCAGTTGACATGAAGCAGAACTCGGAAAGGAGAAGCACTCGGACAAAGAGTACTCGGGAGCAATGCACTCGGGCAATCTTCACCGTGGAGGATGAGCACTCAGCATCAGCTGTGACTCAACTATGAAGGTCTCAAGGGCTGCTGTGGAGGCCATGGACCTCGGGTACCTCATCACAAGCATATGGGCCACTCAGATAGAGGATGGGCCTATCCTTGTAATTAGAGATATGGTAGAACTCGACGGACTTTGCCTTGTACGATAAGGAATATACAGTCCTAGTCGAGCAAGTTATATCTCTAAGAGGAGATCCCTTGGCTGTAATCTGGCTGGGACTCCTACCTTGTACCCCTGTTCCCCAGTATATAAGGGGAGGCAAGGTGCCCCCTGAGGGCATAAGCTCATAGAAGCAAACACACATCCTCAAAGGAATACACCACAACTGGACGTAGGGTATTACCTCACATCGAGGGCCTGAACCAGTATAAACCTCCCCGTGTTCCTTTGCAATCCATCGAGTTTCGATCCGACGAGTAGCCCTATATTCATATTGCCGGTGTAAAACATCGACAGGTGCACCAATGGATAACGTCTTGATGCTGCAGCGTTAATCGCTTCTCCAATAGCTTTAGCTTCAACGAACCGCAGTCTGACATCGGCCAAACTCTGGCGGACATCCCTGGGATCTCAAATGGGGCTTTTGGCATTGCTGGGAGTGAGAAGATTTGGGGAAAGACTCATGGAGGCTTGGAATGGATGCGGCGGAGCAAAATTGGGCGAGTCTCGAGTGGGAGGCGCTAGCTATGGCAAACACTTGCAAGGCAGAGCATGAAATTTTGGCGTGGAAGCTGGAAGACGAAACGATTGGCGGATTGGAGAAGATGAGGGAATCTTTTCTCTCTCCCCGCTTTTATAGAGCCTGTGCTGATAAGTGGGCTTGGGCCAACAAATTCAGTACTGGGCCACAAGATATAAGTTTCTAAATAGCATGCTCTATTGAGCCGACTGCTAGCTGTGTTAAAATCACAGTGCAGATGCTATTTACAGAAACTGATTAAATAATCAGATATGCTTCATGAAAGCCTAATTGTTGGACACATGTGTTCAGATATCTGCATTATTTACCAGGTATTGAGAATACATCCTTATAAAGATTGACAACTGGTCTCCATTAAAATTGGGGATATAGGTATCTCTCAAGTACACCTCACCACGTATTGGGTTAAAATCCATGAAGTGGTACTCGGCTTACATGCTTAGCAAATAATTGCCCTGAGCAAAAATTATTCTAGCTAACATGATGCTAAATAGTCTAATTTCTGTGTAGTATGCTACTCGGGAAAGACTAAAAGGTTAAAGATCTTTGACTTTATGTTTAATTGTTTCACAATTAAGCACAAAGTCAGGGGCTACACCTAATAGGTGCGCCTATTCGGCGCACACTATTCATATTTTTCTATGAAGCCCTTCATAGCCTCGTTGCCAGCTGACATGAAGCAGGATTTGGGAGAAGAAGCACTCGGACAAAGAGTACTCAGGAGCAATGCACTAAGGAATTCTTCACCGTGGAGGATGAGCACTCGGCATCAGCTGTGACTCAATTATGAAAGTCTCAAGGGCTGCTGTGGAGGCCATGGGCCCTAGGTACCTCATGAGAAGCATTTGGGCCACTCGGACAGAGGATGGGCCTAACCTTGTAATTGGGGATACAATAGGACTCGGCATACATAACCTTGTACGACAAGGTAAGGATATATTCCTAGTCGGGCACGTTGTATTCGATGAAGGAAATCCCTTGGTCAGAGTCCAACTGGGATTCCTACTTTGTAGACTTTCATAATTGAGTCACAGCTGATGCCGAGTGCTCATTCTTCACGGTGAAGTATTCCCAAGTGCATTGCTCCTGAGTACTCTTTGTCTGAGTGCTTCTTCTCCTGAGTCCTGCTTCATGTCAGCTGGCAGCGAGGCTATGAAGTGCTCCATGTAGAAATATGAATAGTGTGCACTGAATAGGCGCACCTATTAGGTGTAGCCCCCGACTTTGTGCTTAATTGTGAAACAATTAAACATAATGTCAAAGATCTTTAACCTTGTAGTCTTTTCCGAGTAGTGTACTTCTGGTATATGAGACTCTTCATCATCATGTCAGCTGGAATGAGTTTTGCTCATGGCAAATAATGGCTAAGCATGTAAGCCGAGTACCACTTTATAGATTTTTAACCCAATACGTGGTCAGGTGTACTTGAGAGATACTTGCACCCCCAATTTTAATGGAGACCAGCCGTCGATCCTTATAAGGATATATCATCAATACCTGGTAAATAATGCAGATACCCAAATGTATACACTCGGCTGTAGGCTTAGCATGAAGCATATCTAATTATTTAATCGGTTTCTGTGAGTAGCACCAGCACTATGATTTTAACACAGCCAACGAGTGGCCCAGATAGAGCGTGCTACTGTAGAAACTCATATCTTGTGGCCTAGTACCGAATTTGTAGGCTCAAGCCCACTTAACAGCACAGGCTCTATAAAGGCGGGGATAGAGAGAAAAGATTCCCCATCTTCTCCAATCCACCAATCATTTCGTCTTCCAACTTCCGTGCCAAAATTTCGCACCTTGCCTCGCTAGGGTTTGCCATTGCTAGCTCTTTCCCCTTGAAACTCAGGTGATTCCACTCCAATGCATCAAATCCAAGCTCCAAATTGCATTTCCCCCAAATCTCCTCGCCTCTAGCCATTCCGAGAGATTCGAAAATCCCGGAGGTGTCTGCTGAGACCTGGCCGACGTCAGACTGCGGCTTGACAAAGTTGAAATATCTGGAGAAGTTGCTGAGAGTGCAGAGTCGTGAAGTCATCCATTGGCGTCTAGCTGAAGAGGAATCTATTCTGGCACCCCAATCTGGTGAGACTGTAGTCTTCGCCTCTTTCTTTGACCAGGGTCTTGCTCTTCCTTCTTCGGATTTTCTTTGCCAACTTCTTTCCTTCTATCAGCTAGAGTTGGTGAATTTGAATCCCAACTCCATCTTGCAAATCTCTATCTTTGCAACTCTGTGTGAATGCTTTCTGGGTGTGAAACCCCATTTCAATCTATTCAGATATCTGTTCCACATCAAACCTCAGCCCTCCAAAAACAAAGTCCAAGTAATAGGGGGAGCCGGTCTCCAACTTAGAAACAAAATGAAAAAGATCTATCTTCATGTTCCTCTGAAAGCTTCCCTTAAGGGCTGGCATAGAGAATGGTTCTATTGCTTTGATCTTGAACCTTGTCTGCCCCTTTTTACTGGTTTGTCTTCGGAGGTCTTGCCCAGCTGGTCGTCTGTGCCAAGTTTTGAGGAGATGGGCCAAGTATACCTGTTGATTGATAAAATTGACAAGCTAAAGAGCTCTAGATTGACTGGCCCCTGGGTGGCCAGATGTTTCTTAAACCGACATATCAAGCCATTGAAGCTAAGAAGCCACTTCGGCTGGGATTACAAGGGAAAAAGCGATCCCAGCCGAGAATATCCAGATTTGACTGATAAGCACAAGGTGACTGATATCTTGCTCAGTTATTTCACCAACGGGGTGGTTGAGACTGAAGATGCAGAGCGCGCCACCACGGCTTATAGCCAAAAAAGGCCTCACCCAGAGGTAATATTGAAATGCTGATGTTAGCTTGCATCCGTGATGAATGTCAGTAGATGTGTATCCTGGATTGCTCTGCAATGTATGATGTATGTTGCTTGAATCTCTTGCAGGAATGTGAGGAGTTTGATGATGACTCCCAAACTTTGTCAGCCGCCAAATTGAAGAAAAGGCCGTTGAGTACTTCTGCCGCCCAGCCCAGCTCCAAAAGAGCTGGGCAGAAACCTGTTGAAGACCCGGGCAAGAAGAGAGCTAGCAGGCGGAGTACTGCAGCCAGAAACCTAGAGATAAAAGATACCACCAGCGTAACTCCTAGGCCACCGAGTCCAAGGCCATCTTCTCCAAGCCCAAGACTAACACCACCAGGCCCAGCAACAACGAGCCCAAGGTGGGTGCCGCCGAGTATGAGATCAGAAATGTCGAGCCAAAGAGCAGCACCACCGAGTGCTTCGGCGCCCTAGTCGGCCGTACCAGAGACTAGGCTTACCAAGAGCAAAATGCCACCGCTGACTACCATGCCGACTAGCCTGACAGCCAACAACCTTCCACTGTTGACATCTAGAGCCCTCTAGTGGAAGTTCAAGCCCTCCAAGAGGTAAGCAATCTTGAATCATCTGAAAATCTTGATCAATGTAGTAGTGCCTTGATATTTGACTCATTATACAGGAGGCGAGTAGACATAGATCTGAAGAAGACTATGCCGACTGCTCCTGCTGTTGAGCCAGCCCCAGCCGAGCCAACACCAACAAGCTCATCTGCTGAGCCGATGACTGCCTCAGTTGTAGAAATTGAAGTTGTCCCGACAGCAGGACCGCTAGTGCCGGCTGACCAAGGGGTGAGTACGGAAGCCGTTGCTCCAGCCCCTGAGATAGTCCCTGAAGCCCCAGTAGCGGCCGAGTCAGGAGCCAGGACCTCGTCACCATCCATGTCATCGTCGTCGTCTTCAGAAGTGGATCTCCCTAGACTTGAAGCCCCTCCATGCAAGTTCCTGAGAACATTCCAATGGGTATCCCCCGAGGGAGTTGCGAAAAGCTATGAGCATGATGAGGAGGCAGAGGAGAGGGAGCGTGAAGTTCTTCTCCGTGCCGCAATCATCGCGTCCTGGGGAGTCTAGGTATGACTCTCACCACACTGAGTTCTTGACAGTCTTCCTTGTATTGGTTCTCTGCCTCTTGACTCTCTTTTGTTCTATTTTTGCTCTAAGCAGAAGATAGTTGACCGCTCAGAGAAAGTGAACAAGGTCTTGACCCAGCTTGCCCCCATCTCCAACGATTGGGCCAGCTCCAAGTCGCCAAGACCGACCTGGAGCAGTCTAGTCAGGAAAGGGAGACTTGGCTAAGGGGAGCAGTTGACCAATTCAGGGATGGGAAGTGGGCTCTAGTCGAGAAGATCAGAAGTAAGTCCCCTGCATTTGTCTTCCTAAATAAATCCCAAGTATATTTCTCCAGCTTTGTTGTTTCTCAACTGCCCGATTGAGTCCTAACTGTAATCTCGAGTTCCTGACTATTCTGATGTACAGCCCTCGAAGCTGAGTTGAAGACCTAGACAGAGGAGAAAAAACAGCAGGAACTTGAGCTGAAGAAAGTTGAAAAGGCTAAAGTTGAACTGGAGAAGGCCAAAGCCAAAGTAGAGGCCGACTATGCAAGTAAGCCTTCCCTCTAACAATAACCTTAACCGATCCTCTTGTTACTCCAACTGCAGTTTTGGCTAACAAGTATACTTGTCAATGAATCTGAGCAGCTTCGAGAGTCAATGCCCAAACCCAATTCCAAGCCTTTGCAGAGGAGATTAAAGTCATCAAGGAGTCACAGGAGATTCTTGCCGAATTCGTGAAAGGGCTCCTTGACATTATGGATCCAAACCATGTTGGGACCAGCTCCAATGCAGTCTCCCAGGTGCTGGCGCGCCTTAGCCAAGCCCCAAGTATCTTGAAAATGTACTCGGATGAGCGCGTGGCTATTGGCGTGGCCCAGACCCATGCCATGACCAAGTCGAAGTACCCTAGGGTAGACCTTGAGGCCATTGGTGAGGGGTTTGCTGAAGAGACAACACCTAAGGAAGCACTGGAGTTGATTACCTAGGTGAGGCCGACTGTAGAGGCGATCACAAAGGACCTGGGAATGTAAGAACAAACCATCATGCAGTCGGTGTATATAAAGCTTTTGTAAAGACATGTGTAAATATATGTACAATGCCGCCGAGTTCTTGTTTTTCCTTAGTTATCATTAGCTTTGCCCGACTATATAGTCTGTACCGAGTTGATCGATAGGAACTTAATAAAAATCGTTCACCTCAAAAGGCTATATTCGGGCAAACATAACATAATCGTTGTAGGACTTCATAACTTAGATAAAACAAGCTCGTATGTTGTTAACAAAGCACATATAATACGTGTAGCCTGTGGAGGCCCCGGGTACCTCATGACAAGCATATGGGCCACTCGGACAGAGGATGGGCCTAGCCTTGTAATTAGAGATATGATAGAGCTTGGCAGACTTAGCCTTGTACGATAAGGAATATATAGTCCTAGTCGGGCAAGTTATATCTCTAAGAGGAGATCTCTTGGTTGTAATCCAACTGGGACTCCTACTTTGTAACCCTGTCCCCTAGTATATAAGGGGAGGTAGGGCGCCCCCTGAGGGCAAGACATAGAGATTCATCAGAATCATACTTCCTCAAAGGAATACACCACAACTGGACATAGGGTATTACCTCACATCAAGGGCCTGAACCAGTATAAACTTCCCGTGTTCCTTTGTAGTCCACCGAGTTTCGATCTGATGAGTAGCCCCATAATCATATTGCAAGTGTAAAACATCGACAGTTGGCGCGCCATGTAGGGGCTTCGGCGAGATCAACCTCAAGCGCGATGGATTCAACAACTAGAGTTGACGGCGGCGGATTCTCCCCTAGAGACACAATTACATTCGAAAGCCTCGACTTCGTCACCGACCAGCTCTGCAACCTCACCTTGGCTGACTCAGACCAAATCCGATCGGTCGAGGAACTAGCCGACTCCGCGCCAGTTGGCCCACACGACACTGCAGCAACCCTCGCCGATTTGCTGCAGCCATCTTCTACTTCCCCAGGTCTTGGGACAACTCTCTCCTTCGGTGTTCGACTCGGACTCGGCCTTGAGCCGGCTGGGATCAAGCTAGGAAGGGGGGAGATCGTCAATCTCCCGTGTAGACTCGGCGACACTGCGGACACCTACAATCTACATCCCACGTGGCAGACCCGATCCCCTACGGTTCAGTTCGGACATGGCCCAGAGCCGTTCGAGATTGGATCCAGGGAGGTTGGAGTCGTAATTACACCGATCAACTACTCTGACTCCAAGTCGGACGAGATAGTTCGAACAGCAGTTCGGACAATAGCTTGGCGAGCTTTCTCCTTCCCCGCGAAATCTTCATGGTGTCCAAAGGTTCTACACCCACATAAGAAGCGTGCCGACTACGCGAGCAGGAACCAGAGGAGGTCCGCCGACCGTGACAACAACAGGAGGCCGAACGCGAGGCTCGCAACGACGAGCTACGTAGGGCTGGGCGAACCGCTCAGCAACAAATCCTCCAAACTAGAGTCGGCGACCGCAACTTTTTGCTACACCTCAACAGAACATCGTGGCCACTGCAACTCTACTGGATACACTCCAGTTCGGGCCTGATCACTAGGCCACCCTGACGATAGCAAGGATAAAAGCCATGATCACCGCTGCTGCATGCCAGCAGTGCCAACAGTTGGGCGATACCCTCATACCGACCAGTCGGTCGGCTTTCCCAATGGCAGTCTCATCTACCTCAAAGCGATGCCGAGCGACTGGCTCCAGTCGGCTACACACGGAGTTATGCCAAACGTCACTCGGCAACCCCAACAACAAACGGCGGTGTCGAAGCGACCATCGGGACAATCAGGATCTCCGAGGCCAACTACGGTGTGACTTTTGGCAGGACATCAACGCTTGGTGCCACGAATGAGAGGAAGACGGGCAACGCCGACTGAAAGACGAGAACGAGCGCTTCGGCCTCCACCACGAGTGGTTTCACCGCCGTATTCGGAGTCAGAGCCCTCATGAAGATGAAGGAGTACCGGCCTTCACCCAGGAGCTACAACAGGTCGACTAGCCGTCAGGTTTCAAGCCTACAGGAATCAAAAAATACGACGGCAAGACCAATCCCGAGTCTTGGCTCATGGTCTACACCCTGGCAATCCGAGCAGCCGGAGGAGATCACAAAGCCATGGCTAACTACCTCCCAGTCACGCTAGCCAACTCGGTGAGGACATGGCTAACAAGACTTCCCAAGCAATCAATTGGCTCTTAGGGTGAACTCCGGGAACGCTTCATGGCCAACTTTCAGGGAACATACAAGAGGCCATTTTCCAAGTACGACCTATATCAATTGCATCAAAGGAAAAAGAGTCTCTTCATGATTTCATCAAGAGGTTTTCTAAGAAGAAGAACTCAATCCTGAAGATCAAGGATGAGGTCGTCATCGCCGCCTTTCGAAAAGCAGTCAAAGACACCTCGTTCATCGCTAAATTCACTCGGAAGCCACCCAACTCTGTCAAGGCTCTATTCGACATGGCAAACAAGTACGCTGACTCGGCCCACGCTGTTGCTGAGGCCATCGATGATGAAAAGGCCCCTTGACAGAAGGAGCAGAAGGACACCGATGATGCAACCCCAACTACAGCTGGGAACTGCAAACGCAAGTCAGACGGCTTCATTGTGGCAGTCGGTCACAACCGTCTTCGACCTTCAACAATTGGAGATTATCAAGACAACAAGTGACATGTTCAGGGGCTCACAAGCTCAAACACAAGGATGGCATCCTCACTCCCAAATACCGAACAGCTAAGTTGCTCTCTGATAAATATTTGCTCACTTGGCCTCGCCAATGCCGCAACCGCTTACACCTAATAGGTGTACAAGCTGCACTTTTTTCTGTTTTTGCTCTTAAATGATTGCAAAAGTACTCGAGTAGCATAAATTCGAATCCGTGAAACTTTGCTCCATGAAAGACGAACTCAAGTCACCCAAAACGCGTGTCTGGGAAAAGGCCATGAGCCAACTCCCGATGCTAGGGGGCTATGACTAGTCGGGCAGAGTGCTTAAACGTAGGGGGTTAACAACTTAGGGAAATTAATATCAACAAGAGGAAGAACACGAATTTACATATATTGTAAAATACATAAATATTATTCGGGTGATTGTTTTCATCATCAGATGCTACTCATCCGATATGTTTATAATGCTAGGCCAGTTTCGGATATGCGTGATAGGAACTTAGGGCTACGAGCCTATCTCCTACGCTCGGGGGCTGGACCGGTGTGCCAAGATACACTTGGAATGCTCGATGAGGGCTACCGACCGAGTACTTGCGCCAGTCAGGATGTCATCTTCCCTAGCTACACTCCATGTGAGCTAACAACCGACCTCCGGTGCTAGTCGGGGCTCATATACCACTCGGCTGGGTGAGGTACACCCCAAGAGGGTCGTCAGCTGAATCCTACACTAATGCTAGGTTTGGGTACCTTATTCGGTTACAACTCGGTTAGGTAAGGTATGCCCCATGAGGGTCGCCAGCCGAATCCTAAGCTAATGCAAGGTTCGGGTACCTTATTCTGCTAATAACCGACCTTTGGCGCTAGTCGGAGCTCGGGTACCACTTGGTTGAGTAAGGTACGCCCCATGAGGGTCGCTAGCCGAATCCTATGCTAATGCAAGGTTCAGGTACCTTATTCAGCTAACAACCGACCTCTGGTGCAAGTCGGGGCTCGGGTACAACTCTGTTGAGTTAGGTACGCCCACCGAGGGTCGCCAGCCGAATCCTATGAGATTCGGGTACCCTATTCAGCTACAATTTTGCCAGGTTGGGTATGCCCCATGAGGGTCGCCAGCCGAATCCTATGAGATTTGGGTACCTTATTTGGCCATAACTTTGTTGGGTAGGGTACGCCCCATGAGGGTTGCCAGCTTAATCCTATGCTAATGCAAGGTTCGGGTACCTTATTTGGCTTTACCGAACTCAAAGAAGACCTATATTGTCAAAGCACATTCGGAGTTCTCATACACTGCGTCACACCTGAGGATGGCAACCAGATTCTACAATATACCTGCTCAGGCATCCGTGGCAACCATGCTGCATCCAGAACATAAGTCGAAAAGGCTTGCGGACAGGGATTCTCCTGGCTGATTGCGGTTACCAACGTTGGAGTACTTCTACATGGAGCTCTTCATAGCCTCACTACTAGCTGACATGAAGCAGGACTTGGGAATAAGAAACACTCAGACGAAGAGTACTCGGGAGCAATGCACTCGGGCAATCTTCACCGTGGAGGATGAGCACTCGGCATCAGCTGTGACTCAACTATGAAGGTCTTAGGGGCTGCTGTGGAGGCCATGGGCCCTAGGTACCTCATGACAAGCATATGGGCCACTCGGATAGAGGATGGGCCTAGCCTTGTAATTTGAGATATGATAGAGCTTGGCAGATTTAGCCTTGTATGATAAGGAATATACAGTCCTAGTCGGGCAGGTTATACCTCTAAGAGGAGATCCCTTGGTTGTAATCTGACTGGGACTCCTACTTTGTAACCCTATCCCCCAGTATATAAGGGGAGGCAAGGCACCCCCTGAGGGCAAGACACAGAGATTCATCAGAATCATACTTCCTCAAAGGAATATACCACAACTGGATGTAGGGTATTACCTCACATCAAGGGCCTAAACTAGTATAAACTTCCCGTGTTCCTTTGCAGTCCACCGAGTTTCGATCCGACGAGTAGCCCCATAATCATATTGCCAGTGTAAAACATCGACATTGCCCCCGACTCACTACTTGGTTGAAACAAGCGACGTAGTGAGTCAGAGAAAAACTTTATACATATGTATGTGAGAAAGTATAAAACTCAGGTATAGAAAGGACGTCGCTGTTCTATATTCCATGAGTTGTTGACTAGGGCACCGTCTTCAGTCTTCAGTCGGTAGGCGCCCGGCCGAGTCATCTCAGCGATAATGAACGGCCCTTCCCACAAGGGAGATAGTTTATGCCTGTCTTTGGTGGTTTGTATTTTTCTCAAGACGAGATCACCCACCAAAAAGGCACGGCTACGGACATTCTGACTATGATAACGACACAGGCCTTGTAGATACCTTGTTGACTGGATGATTATGATATCCCTAGCTTCCTCCAACTGATCGAGTTGAACCAATCGGTTGTTATTGGATTTATCTTCTGAGTAGGCCCAAACTCACGGAGAGCCGAACTGTAACTCGGTTGGTAACACAGCCTCAGCACCATAGACTAGAAAGAAAGAGGATTGCCCTATTGCTCGACTAACCATGGTTCTCAGAGACCAGAGAACAGATGGGAGTTCTTATACCCACCGCCCTGCATATGGTTGTAGTCAGTCAAATATCCTGGCCTTGATACCTTGTAAGACCATGCCATTAGCCCGTTGGACCTGCCCATTGCTCCATGGGTGTGCCACAGAAGCATAACAGATGTTGATGCCGAAGTCGTCACAGAAATCTTGAAAAATGCTGCCCGTGAACTGAGTACCGTTGTCCGTTACGATACGGTTAGGAACTCCGAATCGGTATAGTATACTCATGATGAAGTTCTTTGCACGTGACGCTGTTATGGTAGCAACGGGTTTTGCCTCAATCCACTTTGTGAATTTATCCATTGCGACGAACAAGTGTGTGAACACTCCTGGTGCTTTCTTGAAAGGCCGGACCATGTCAAGCCCCCATACTGCAAATGGCCAAGAGATTGGGATTGTTTGAAGTTCTTGGGTTGGAAGATTTGTTTGTCTTGCATAGAATTGACAACCCTCACATGTGCAAACTATGTCGTTAGCATCTGTTACTGCTGTTGGCCAAAAAAATCCCTGCCTGTAAGCCTTTCTGACTAACGTCCTAGATGTGGCATGGTTGCCACATATGCCCGACTGGATCGATTGCAGAATCTACTTGCCCTCCTCGGGTGTGACGCAGCGCATGAGGACTCCAGATGCACTTCTTCGGTACACAGGAAACATTTGCTTCGATGTTTGATTTGTTCGGCTTCGCTGCGATCTTCTGAGAGTTCATCATCCAAGAGGAATTTGAGAACTGGAGTCTGCCAATCTTGAGATATGATCAGTACTTCGTCTGTTGCCGGGGTAGGTTCAGCCCCTGACTGTTCTAGCACTGGTTTTTTCTTGACTGATGGCTCCAGTAGTTGTTTAACAAATATCCTAGTAGAGACCACTTCTCGCTTGGATCCCATGTTTGCCAATTCGTCAGCAGCATCATTGTATTGTCGTAATACATGAGTTATCTCCAGCCCATCGAACTTGTTTTCTAGGTTTTGGACCTCCTGACAGTACGCCGCCATAGTATTGTCGAGACATGTCCAATCTTTCATGACTTGGTTCACCATGAGTTGAGAATCTCCACGTACACCTAGTCGACGGATGCCAAGTGATATAGCAATGCAGAGCCCGTGGATGTGTGCCTCGTACTCGGCGACATTGTGGGAAGCCGAAAAGTGAATCTAGAGAACGTAGTTGAGTTTTTCGCTAGTGGAGGATGTCAGTATGACGCCGGCCCCAGTGCCGCCGATCCGTAGAGAACTGTTGAAGTACATTGTCCAGTACTCTTGCTTGTCTATTGTTGTAGTCGTCTGAACTTCTGTCCACTCGGCCACAAAGTTGGCTAGAGCTTGAGATTTGATTGCTGTCCATGGCTGAAAGGTGATGTCGAACGCCATCAACTCGAACACCCATTTAGCGATTCGGCCGGTGGCCTCACGGTTGTGTAGGACGTCGCTGAGTGGATACGATGTGACCACCGTGACTTGATACGTCTGGAAATAATGCACCAGCTTCCGGACAGTGATGAGTAGGACATATAGTAGCTTCTAGACCTGAGGATATCTCATCTTTGAGTCGGCTAGGACCTCGCTGACGAAGTAGACTGACGTAGGACCACCAACACCGTGTTGACTACCTGAGTGGTTGTCGCCAGATATAACATTAATGGCTCTTGGGGCATAGGTGATGCCAACACTGGTGGTGATGTGAGAAATTTCTTGAAGTTTTTGAAGGCTTGTTGGGCTTCGGGAGTCTATTGAAAATTGTCCGCTTTCTTCAGTAGTTTGAAAAAGGGCATACCCCATTCACCTAGTCGGGAGATGAATCGGCTGAGTGCCGCCATGCAGCCTGTCAGCTTCTGAACGTCCTTCTGGCTAGTCGGGGGTGCCATGTTCATGATTGTGTTTATTTTCTCTGGATTGGCCTCGATGTCGTGATGCAATACGATTAAGCCGAGTAGCTTTCCGGATGGCACACCGAAGGTGCACTTTTCTGGGTTCAACTTCATCTTGAATCTTTAAAGATTTTGGAAGGTTTCCTCCAAGTCGGCGATGAGGTTTTCTTTGGACTTTGTCTTGATCACCACGTCATCGACATATGCCTCCACATTGCACCTGATCTGAGTGTGTAAACACCGCTGAATTGCTCGTTGATACGTTGCTCCGGTGTTTTTCAAACAGAACGGCATAGTGATGTAGCAGTATGCTCCAAACGGCATGATGAAAGAAGTCTTTAGGCAGTCCTCCTCCTTCAAGCTGATTTGATGATATCCCGAGTAATAGTCAAGAAAGCTAAGAAGTTCACACCCCGCGGTTGAATCCACCACCTGATCTATTCTCGGTAGACCAAATGGGTCTTTGGGGCATGCCTTGTTCAAGTCGGTGTAATCGACGCACATGCACCATTTACCGTTCTTTTTCCGGACCAAGACTGGGTTTGCCAGCCAATCCGGGTGGTAGACCTCTTTGATGAACCTGGCTGTGAGGAGCTTGGTTATCTCCTCCTGAATAGCATCTTTGCGGTCCTGTGCGAAGCACCATAGCCGTTGCTTGACTGGCTTGGCGTCCAGCTTGATGTTGAGGGAATGCTCGATCACCTCCCTTAGTACCGCAGGCATGTCGGAAGGTTTCCAAGCGAAAATATCCCTGTTCTCCTGGAGGAAGGTGACGAGCGGGTATTCCTATTTGGGGTCGAGTCCAGTCCCTACTAGAGTTGTCTTGGAGGGGTCGGAAGGGTCTAGGGGGATCTTCTTCGTGTCAGAGTCCACTGAAATTCCTGACTTTGTTGCTTTTTTGCTGGAACTTGATCGTCCTCAATTTCGGTTGTAACGGCTTGCCGAATGCTGTTGCGTCCGACTGTCGCTTCTTGAGATTGAGCCAACTCGCAGCTCTCCTTATTGCAGGTGAAGGCTTGCTTGACAACACTGCGAAGGGAAAGAACTCCGGCTGGCCTAGGCATCTTGAGCATCATGTAGGTATAGTGCTGCATCGCCATGAATTTGGCTAGCGTCGACCATCCGAGTATCGCGTGATACGTAGTCTCAAAATCAGTGACCTCGAAGCAGATGTTCTCTGTGCGGAAGTTATCCCGTGTGTCGAAGGTGACCGGCAAAGTTATCTGCCCGAGTGGTGTTGAAGATAGGCCGGGGATTACCCCATGGAAGGGCGCCGTACTCGGCCGTAGCTCTGAAAAAGGAATCTTCATGTCATCAGGGTCTTGGCGAACGGAATGTTGAGTGCGCTGCCTCCATCTATGAGAACCTTCTTCAACTTGATGCTCTTGACGACCGGGTCTAGGACAAGTGGATAGCATCCTGGGTGTGTAACCCGATCGGGGTGATCTACACAGTCAAATATGATGGGCATCTCTGACCAACGCAAATATTGCGGGGCGTCTGCTGTAGAGACCGAGTTGATGTCATGTGATGTTAGCTTCTACTTCCGCTTGGACTTGTATGCAGACGGCCCTCGGAAGATATGGTTCAGCTCAGCCTGGGCATCTTGATAGTTGCCGGCTACGCCCGGATTTGGCTTGTCTTTGTCCTTGTCGGCGCCAGATGTTGAAGCCTACTCGGAAGCAAACCTCTTGAGCATGAAGCAATCCTTGGCCGCGTGTTTTCCCTTGGGATGAAAGGGCCAGGGCCCGTTCATTACTTTTTGGTATTCGTTGTTCCTTGGGGGTCGCAACTGAGTACGCTCCACGTTGGCCACCACGTTGTCCGACTTCCACTTGCAGCTGCTAGATTTGTTCTGTGTTGGCTCGTCGTTGGGTTTCTGGTCCTTCTGTCGGGGCTCTTTCTTTTCATCAAGGGCCTGAGCTACCACTTCGGCCGAGTCGGCATACTTGTTTGCCAAATCGAAGAGAGCCCTGACAGAGGCGGGGGGTTTCTGAGTGAACTTGGCGATGAACAGGGAGTCTTTGACTCCCTTGTGGAAGGCTGCGATGACGACCTCGTCCTTGATCATTGGGATCGAGTTGCGCTTCTCGGAAAACCTTTTGATGAACTGGCGAAGAGACTCGTTCTTCCTCTGGTGTAGCTGATAGAGATCGTGCTCAGAAGATGGCCTCTCGTAAGTCCCTAGGAAATTGGCGATGAACCATTCCTGGAGTTCTCCCCAGGAGCCGATTGACCGCTTTGAGAGCCCTGTCAGCCATGTGCTCATCGAGTCAGCCAGGGCGACCGGGAGGTAATTAGCCATGGCCTTGCCAGAGTGTAGATCATGAGCCAGGACTCGGGATTGGTCTTGCCATCGTATTTTTTGATTCCTGTAGGCTTGAAACCCGACGACCTGTCAACCTGTTGTAGCTCCTCGGTGAAGGCCAGTACGCCTTCATCTGCATGAGGGCTCTGGCTCTAATTACGGTGGTTAAACCGCTCATGGTGGAGGCCAAAGCACTCGTTTTTGTCCTCCAGTCAGCGGGCTCGTCGTCTTTGTGTTCGCGGCACCGTGCGTTGTTATCCTGGCAAAGGTCACGTCGCAGTCGTCTTCGAAGATCTTGGTTGTCGTGGTGGTCATTCTGAGGACGCCACCGATTGTTATTGTTAGGGTTGCCAAGAGACATCTACCATGACTCCGTGTGCAGCTAACTTGAGCCAGCCGCCCAGCGACGCGCTGATGCGGATGAGACCGCTGTTGGAGAACCCGACCGGTTGGTCGGTATGAGGGTGTCGCCTGACTGTTGGTGCTGCTGATATGCAGCAGCGGTAATCATGGCTTTGATCCTCATGATAGTCAGGGTGGCCTGGTGATCAGGCCCAAACTAGAGTGTATCTAGTAGAGTTGTAGTGGCCATGACATTCTGTTGACGCATGATGAAGACATCGTGGTCGCCGACTCGAGTTTGGAGGATTTGTTGCTAAGCAGTTCGCCCAGCCTTGCGTAGCTCGTCATTACGAGTGTCGCGCTCGGCCTCCTGTTGTTGTCGTAGTCGGTGGGCTTCCTCCTCTTGCTGCTCACATAGTCGGCATGCCTCTTAAGTGGCAGTAGAGCCCTTGGATGCCATGAAGACTTCGCGGGGCAGGAAGAAGCTTGCCAAACTACAGTCCGAATTGCTGTTCAAACTACTGTCCGACTTGGAGATGGAATCGGAGTAATTGATTGGTGTGATCATGACTTCGACCTCCCTAGATCCAATGTCGAGCGGCTCTAGGCTATATCCGAGTTGAACCTTAAGGGACCAGTTCTGCCGTGTCGGATGTAGATTGGAAACATCCGTGGTGTTGCCGAGTCTGCACGGGAGATTGACGATCTCCCTTCTTAGCCCGATCTTGGCCGGCTCGAGGTCGAGTCCGAGTAGAACACTAAAGAAAAGAGTTGTCCCAAGACCCGAGTATGTAGAAGATTGCTGCAGCAAATCGACGAGGGTTGCTACAGCGTCAAGTGGGCCGACCGGCGCAGAGTCGGCTGGTTCCTCGGTAGATCGGATTGAGTCCGAGTCGGTCAGGGTGAGGTTGCTGAACTTATCGGCGATGAAGTCGAGGCTTCCGAACGTGATCGCGTCTCCAGGGGAGAAGTTGACGCCGTTGACTCCGATTGTCAAATCCATCGAGTTTTTTGAGGTTGATCTCGCCAAGGCCCCTACCTGGCAACTGTCGATGTTTTACACCGGCAATAAGAATATAGGGTTTCTTTTGAGTTGATTGCAAAGGAACATGAAGAGTTTATACTGGTTCAGGCCCTCAGGATGAGGTAGTACCCTACGTCCAGTTGTGGTATATTTCCTTTGAGGATGTATGATGGTTATTCTTGTGCACCTACCCCCAGGGGGTGCCCTGCCTCCCCTTATGTACTGGGGGACAGGGTTACAAAATAGGAGTCCCAGTAGGACTACGACCGAGGGATCTCCTTCTAGAGATATAACGTGCCCGACTAGGACTGTATTTTCCTTGTTGTACAAGGTTAAGTCTATCGAGTTCCATTATATCCCTAATTACAAAGCTAAGCCCATCCTCTGTCCGAGTGGCCCATATGCTTGTCATGAGGTACCTGGGGCCCATGGCCTCCACATTAATGGATAAAGGTTATTGTTTCATAACAGTTGGTCATGGCTAGTTAATTAATATGTCAACTAAAACTTGACTGATGGTGGGTTGTGAGCACCAGGATTGTGATGTTGCTAGCGGTGCTCATGATAATTAAGGACCGGTTCACGGACTACTTGTTGTGAAGCAATATCGTACTAACCACAAGCCAGAATGGTCAACGGCTAGATCCGTAGTGTAGCGAGTTCAACATAAGGCACCAAGGCATGTTTGTGGCTGATATAAGTCCACACATGGCAGTCGTCAATAAGTCCATGAAGTCAGGCGTTGAGCCATCTTGCGGGAAGGCACTTGATCACCCCTACCGGAGACCGGAGGCCTGGCGGGAGGCTCTTCTATTGGGCGAGTTGCATGAAAGGTCTTGTCACGGTTTCCCGCTTTATAGTACCATGGTGGTATTTTGGGGCTTGGTGAAATGTGTGGAATCATGTCTTGTGGGTAAAGTTGTACACCTCTGGCCAGAGTAAAACTGTTTGAATAGCCGTGCCCACGGTCAATGGGCAGGCCTAGCAATGTTTTCTATGATTAGTCCCACACAGCTCATTAATGGTGATTAATTGGTGGAACTTGATAGCTCTAGCTTGGAGGGTTATGGTTTGGGCCTAAACAGCGTGGGAGCGCTGTTCAATAGTTGGTTTAATATTGATTATTAATTAAACTACACTATTTTCGATGCTTTTAAATGCAAATGTTTTAAATGCCGTTTATGCAAATAAGCCATATTATGCCTTTCCTTTGGAATCCTGTTGCATTATTTTGCATTCCACGTGTGGCTTGTTGAGTACGGTGGGTGGTACTCAGTCTTGCAATATTACCATCTGAGTGAAGCTTAGCGTGGAGGAGAAGTTTGGTGTTTGGCTTATACCCCAGTTGAGCTGCCTGTGACTTGGTGATGAAGCTATGCTAGTTGCCGTTCCACTACTGATTACTTCTATGTGAGGACTAAGTGCCTTTTCTATAAGTATTTATGGTTTATTGTTTTTGGTTATGTTTATCAAATTATCGATACCTCGGCTGATTTCTAGACGAGGATTTAATGCACAAATTAGTTTTAAAAATTCTGTGAATTTCTAGGCATGATATCAGAGCCAAACTTGACTGTAGAATAAGCCAAACGGTTAAGCCGTTAAGGGCATGTTGTGAAAATCTTCTTGCTCTCTCTCATCTATGTTTGATTTCTCTCTCTTTACCCCTAATTGGAGGCAACAGAAGAAGGATTTCTAATTTAAATTTTTCAACATTGTTTTAGATGGCCAACAGAGAAAGCGTGTACCTTGGAGACAGTGGTTTCTCGGCAGAGTTTCACCGCATGGCTGCTGAGATCGGATACGAGACTTTACCAGTGTACCACCATACCATTGCCAACAACGGTATAGATTTTTGTTGCAAGATCACTGTGACACTTGACTCCAACCGATAAGATCTTCCTCAACTCACCTTCACTGCCGAAGCCGATAATTTCCTGTCTGCTCGAGAAGAAGTATCTTATGAAGCTTTTTGCTAGCTCCGTCATCACTTCCACACTACTCTGGCAAATACGGTGTATCACTATCATCCCTTTCACAGTTGGCCAGGTCTGCAGAATGGTTGTGAGAACACATGGTATGAAGACAACATGGTGATAGTGTACATGAGAACTATGCTACATTACTTGGATGACCTCCACTCCAACTACAAAGAAAGAACCAAAATCTAGCTACATGCATAGCAAATGAAGATCGACAAGCTGCATAGACAAGTGGATCAACTGACACACCAGATTCAGGAGCTGTGTAATAAGAGAATCTAAGAGTTGGAAAAGGAGCTCAAGGAACTAAAAGAAGAAGTAGATGCCCCTCAGATAGAAGGAGACCACCTGCCAGTGGAAGCCAAGCGCCTTCGCCTTGGATCTACTAGTTCTTACCCCTCAGCCAAAGAAGTCGAAGAAGCTCTCTGATTACCTTCCTAAAGCCTAAGTTGCATCCTCAAGACTAGTTCTTCCTGTTTAGTTAGTCGCATGTGTTAGCTTGCTTGTTAGTGTGCTGGTGTTTGCTCCTCTTGTGCTTGTGTGCTTGGGTAGTGTATGCCATATGTCAGGTGGTGATATGGCCATACTACTTCGGCAGTGTAATAATCAACACCTTATATTCACTACAGTTCAGTAATAATTTAAATCTTTGGTAAAGAAGTTGTTCCTTTCTCTCTCTCTTTGCTCTACACCTTCTCTCCCCATTGATCCCTTCATCATGGATGGGCAGTTTATACATGATGTTTTGGAGAAAGAAATTAAGGTCAGCTATTAGATTTTGTCGACCACGATCATAACCCTAATTCATCAAGATTCGGATGACCCCTTTTTGGAAACAAATCTCGGTTTTGAAGTGGAACGACAGGTGGTATCTACCTAAAGATTGTAAGTTATTTTCCCCTCTAGAAGGTAGTGTTTGGTTATACCACCACAAGATGGAGCTAAGCCTTAGGAAAATTTAGGAAGGCTTAAGTAATGGACAGTCAGTTCAGTTCATTTTCGAAGGTTATGACCGAATCTCAGAAGACAAAGCAGTCAGTCAAGAGGACAAATAAGACAGGATGTAGAATGGAAAGTGACAAGTCAAGCCAGGATTGATGGATTATCCCCGCCATGCCAACTTTCTCGAGAAGACAACACTGTTGGTCACAATCAGGACAATAGAGACAACGTTTGGATATAGATAATTTCTCGAGACTGCAACCAAAACATAAACACCGGTCATCGTAAAGGCGCATCGACAATGCCATCGCCACAGAAGTCAGTACAGTAAAGGTATGACATCGGAAGTGGAAGAAGGGAAGACATGCCTAACTCTCGATGTAGTTAGTGAAAGCCAGTTTATGTCAATGGCGCTAGTGAAAGCCAGTTTAGGTTGATGGAGTTAGTGAAAGCCAGTTTAGGTTGGTAAAAGTAAGCTTGACCAAGTTATTATCTTCAGGAGTAACCGCAATTGTCGCCATGATTCTAAGCCACATTGAAGGGTAGCACCTAAGATAGAACCATTGAGGTTAAAAGTCAGAGATGGAAGGAACCAAATATTGAGCTAGATATCAGAGAACGAAGAATTTTTTTAACTCACATCCCAATGGAAGACTTAGATCATTTGAGTAATCTTCAGGACTTTTAGAAAGCGATCACTTGGGAACAAAGGATAACCTCGCACAACCCAAGAACGAGATTGGAAAAAGTACCAGTGAAAGCTCAACAGGAACATGGAGAACTCACCACCATGGACAGTGAGTCTAATTACAAATCCTAGCAAGTCAAATGGTACAACCTGTCTTGAAAACTTGAAGTATGTATTCAGGAGGACCTAGGCACGGACATAAGTATTTAAGAAGTTTGACTATAATCGGTTAAGAAGTGAGGAACTAGACGAGACAGTGAAACATCTGACTCAGTGATCGATACGAGTTTGGTTAAGCAAGGATGGATAGGTACTTGTGATCGAGTTGGACCTGAATTATGGAGCCATCCATACTAATATTGTCAAAAGAACTAGTGAGAAGCTTGAAAAGCCGTAGGTAATGGCGAAACAATGACAGACCTATGGATCAGCAACCACCAAAGCAGTTGGTGTGGCCATTGGACAAGACACCTACAATGATTCTAGACGTTACAGATGAATATTTCCAACATTATTATAAGAATCTAAGTATGAGGATTCTAAGAAACAGTTAGTAGGAAGGTAGGAACAAAGGTGATTGATAAAGAAACCAAACAAAGAAAATTCAGTAGAAGAAGGAAAATGTTCCACCAAGGAGGATCAGTGGTCAAGAACACCTTGGCGCCATCCATAAGTTGTATTTAAGCAACACCAGTGACAAAAGTACAGTTGAATGCAAACGGATTGTCATTAAAAAATGGATCAGGTACAATTGGAAGTTGATCGAGCAACCAAAGATAGGATTGCTAGAAGGATAATCTGCTAACCTGAGGGGCCAGTTAAGTTTTGAGACACCGGTTGTCGGTAAATTGGTTGAGATATAGACTACCGCCAGGACGGACAACAAGATAGACTTCGAGAAGTTGTCGCCAGAAGAAAGATGCCATGGAAGAAAGAGTTGGAGACCAACTAAACCCTTTTTCTTTCTAGCCGCTCCAAATCTCGTGACGAGATTTCTGTTAGGGGGGTGGATTTGTCACACCCTAAATATCACCTTTACTAAAAATTATTTTTAGGTAAATGGAAATACAAGAATACACCAGAAAAGTTGGTTGTGAAAGTGTTTGAATAAAATTTTGAAATTTTCAATATTAAAAATCCCAAGTTTAAATTTTTAGTTAAATACTTGGATGCTTTTATATTCCCTAGGGTTTTGTTAGAATATCTTAAGCATTTAAGTATTTATAATAACAAACTCTCTCCTGTTTCGTGGTGGTTTTTGCCTCTGGTAATTCCCCATGATTTAATAAACTCCCCGAAATTATCTTGGACTTTTTGGGGCTCCAGAATTAATTTAAATGAAATAAAGATCACTTCAGTAATTAAATGAAGAGAAAACAAAATCCTTTTCTTTCCCCTGTTCGGGTTGCTCCTGCTTCAGTCCTTTGATATACCTCTGTTCAACTCGAACTCTGGTTCCTTTTTTCTTGTAGGGTTAGGTGTCGCTCCCAAAACCCTAAATGTCTCCTCGAAACCCTAAATTCGGAGTTCTCGGATTCATTCTAATTCAAAACCCTAAAACCCCTATATTTCCTCGACTCCCAGAAACTCCTTTCTGTTGGAATTCCTATTGTTAATAAAGCTCAAATCTCGGGAACCTTTTGAGATTTGCCCCAATTTCAATCTCCGTGGAATATTCTCGTCAAAGCCTTTAATCCTAGAATATTTACAAATTTCTGAATGTCTCTAAAATATTCTCCGTCTTCCGAATCCCCTGAAAGTACATATATTTTGGATATTTAATTCCTCGACTATTCCAATTTCTCGATTGCTGCTTCCATAAATATTCCTGAGTTGTCGGTTCCCAGAAAAGAAACAATATCCAAATATCTGAAATATTTCTATATTCTGAATATTCGATTGATCCCCAAAATCCCTTTTATTCTCTACATTCCAAATATTCCAATAATCCTGAGTATTCCAATATTCTAGAAAATGGGGAAATAAAAATTTCTATAATAAATCATTGTCAAAATCATTTTTAATAAATTCATGGTGCATAAATAACCTTTTTGAAATTTTCTCGGATTTTTTAGAGCTACAAAATTAATTTTAATACTACAAAGATCATTTTCAGTAATTATTTAAATAATTCCCAATTCCTTTTCTCGAGTCGTTCCTGGTCCGGTCTCTTCGTGCCCTTTTGTTCTACCCGGACTCGGGCAGTTGTGCTCGAATCCCCAAGTCCCTGAAAGTCCGATCCCGAGGAATTCCCTTAAAAATTCCAAAATCCAAGATCCTAAATTATCTCCCAATTCCCAATTCTCAAAATATCACCTTTTCCCTATTGAATTAAATCCGCCCTTGGTTCCTCAAAATCCAAATCCCGTTGAAAATAATTCAACCCCCAAATATTCCGAGCTTTCCCAATTCTCTGAATCTTGCAAGATATTCTATGCTTTCGGATTTCTCGAAAACGCTCCCAATATTTTAGTAATCCTGAAGTATTTCAATATTCCAGAAATCCCCAAAATATTCTTATATTTTGATGGTTCAAAAATCCCTTTGATCTCCCCAATTCCAAAGAAAAATTCTGATTCCCGAGATTCCAAAAATTTATAGTCGCGATACTCCAAATATTCCAATATTCCAAAAACACCCCAAATTCCGATATTCGAAAAATAATCCTTGACTCCCTAAATATTCTAAAGTTCTAAATTCCTCAATTTAGGATTTTTTTCTAAAAAACCCCTGGTCTTTCCCGTTTCTCCTTTCATTCCTCTTTTCCTCTTTCTTTTTTTTCCTTCTTTTCCTTTCTTTCCTATTCCTCTTCCTTCCCCATTTGTCCTCCTTGCTCGCTGCAGCAGGAGCCCGAGCCCCGGCCACCCGGCCTGCCCCGCAACGCCCAACTCAGCCCACCGCACTCTCCTCGGCCCACCTCCGTGCCCCGCCGCCAGAGCCCGTCCCCGAGCTGAGCGCCGCACTGTGCCTCCTTTCCACGCCTACCACCTCAAAACCCGGCGTCTCCATGTGTCCCCGTGCCACCCTTGGAGTCCCGCCGCCTCCCCTACGCCTAGGCTCTTCCATATATATAGCCGCTGCCCCAAGCCCCTCGCGTGACCTAGCCGCAATCCCCTGTGCTGCTGCCACCGCCGCCTCCTCTGCTGCAGCCGCTGCCCCGTGCGCCTGCATGCCGCCGCTGCTCCCTCTGCCCCACCCCGGTCTGCCCTGCCCCGTGCGCCTGCCGTTCCGCCCCCACCAGCTGGAGCCGAAGCCACTGCCGGTGAGCATCTAGGATTCGGTCTAACCAGCCCCCGCTCCGGTCTTCTTTCTTTTTCTCCTGCCGTGTTGCGACGTCGAGGTCGTAGTCCCGAAGGTTTCCCGTAGTGCGGCCGACTTCCTCAGTCCCGGCGCAGCCCCGGTCTCATCGTCATTTCGCTGGTGCTTAGCCTCGTCACCATTGAAGGCCGCCCTCCGTGCTAGAATCCCTCAGCACCTCAATGTGTTTCCTCCGTGCTTGTCATCGTCGCCGTCGTCTATCCCGGCGCCTCGACTCCTACTCCTCGGTTCAGCGTGCGTCACCAATCAGCCGGCGCCCTGACCTCCTTGGCCGAGCACCAAGGCGAGCTTGTTTTCCCCTCTGATGCTGTCATACAGGACCCGCTGACAGTACTCCTCAGTAGCTGACAGATGGGCCCTGGCACACCCCTTCCCTCTCAGTATGACATGTGGGACTCGGCGCATTGTCTTCCCGGTGACACAGACATATGGGTCTATATAATCCCGATGAACCATAGCTGTTTAAAACCCTAGATCCATCTGAGCTCTTCTATCTTCGTTAAAACCCTGACTGATCTCGACCGTTCAATCCTTCCACAATTCCAATCCAACCATTGGATTTCTTTAACCCGTGGATCCTGCCACGTCAGCCCTAACCCTTTCCAACTTAGCCGCCAACTTGTCCTCTCTGTCCATGTGGCAGCCTACCTCATCAGGAGTTCATTAGCCCTTTTCTCCTAGTTCCATGGATTCAGTCCGCCTTAAACCCCGACACTGACTGGAGGGTCCCACGCATTTATCCATTCAAAAATAATTCCTTTATCAGTCAATTCCGAAGGAATATTCCAGCGAATATTCGTTTTCCTTTTCCTTTCGGATTTTCTCTGTAATAATTTTTCAGAGGCGTATCTTTTTGGTTTGAACTCCGATTCGACCCGTTCTTCTTCCTAAATTCATCTAAAATTATGTTTTACATGTTTATGTACTTTTATGTACTGTTTATTTGGAATTTCTTAGGGATTTTCCTTGTTTTGCATGTAGTCACGTATTTTCATCGTTTCGGAGGATCACGAAGTACGAGGAAGACATTTTCTATTCCAAGGCAAGTGACATGACAATCCTCTTGAGCATGTTGATCCCATTTGTGAAATCTATTTTGTTTTAACATTATTGTATGCAATGTTTTAGAATGTCATTATTACGGGTATTTATTTATTGTCCATGTTGATATTGATTCCTTTACCTTGATATCCTGGGTGATAATATTGACTAGCTAGATGACTATTTACTGATCTAGCTAGATTGTTTAGGTTCTGCTTAGCCATGCCTAGAAACTTTAGCGTTATTTTATGTGGGGAAACTAATGATTCACTCCTGAATAATATGATAGGCAATAGTTCATGACGGATTGTCGTGCTGGTTAATTAATGTGACAACTAAAACTTGACTGAAAGGTGGGTCGTGAGCACCAGGTTTGTGAATGTTGCTAGTGGTGCTCATAATAGTTAAGCACCGGTTCACGGACTACTTTTTGCGAAGCATTTATCGTACTAACCATAAGCCAGAATGGGCAACGAATGGAGTCGTAGTGTAGCATGTCCTAGCAGGAGCATCACGGTGTGGCCAGTTGTGGCTGTGTCAATAAGACCACCATGGCTGTGAACCAATAAGTCCAATTGGATTCTTATGAGCCAAGATATCTTTTTAACGTTTTCTCTAGCCTGGAGGTTGGGCCACCTCTACTAGGGACTTGGTTGATGCTCTTTCTGTTGGCTGTGTTATGCGAAAGGTCTTGTCATGATTTCCCCCTTTGCAGTACCATGGTGTTTTCGGGTATGGTGACATGTGCGGAATCATGTCTTTTGGGTAAAGTTATACACCTCTGGCCAGAGTAGAACTATTCGAATAGCCATGCCCGCGGTCAATGGGCGGGCCTAGCAATGTTTCTTCTGATTAGTCCCACACATTTACTGATGATATAAATGATGGAATCTTGATAGCTCTAGTTTGGAGGCGTTACGTTTGGTCCTGAACTGCGTTGGGAGCACTGTTCAGAGATTGATTCATATTGATTAATAATTAAATTACACTATCCTTTCAATGCTTTTTAAATGCAAGTGTTTTAAGTGCTGTTTAAATTGGCAAACGAGCCATATTGAATTGCCTTCCTTTGAATCCTGTATATCTTGCATTTCGTGTGTGGCTTGTTGAGTAGGGTGGGTTGTACTCAGTATTGCATTATTACAATCCTCAGAGTGAAGCTTTGCGAAGAGGAGAAGTTGTGTGTTTGGCTTATACCCCAGTTGAGCTGCCTGTGGCTTGGTGCTGAAGTTACGCTAGTTGTCGTTTGCGATGCTATTTCTTTGTGTGAACTAAGGTCTCTTTGTCATTATTATGTTGTTTTATGTCTACGATTTCGAGTTTGTGTGACCTTGCTATTCCTGGACAAGGATTTAATGCACAAATTAGCTATTGGAAATTTTGGTGAAATTTCGGCGTGACGTAAAACTCCTAGTCGATAGGAGCTCAGGGAGCTTTTCTCCACCACGCAAAGTCTTCATGCACGAAGGGATCAACCCGACCCCTACAAGATGCACGCCGACTACGCGACTAGTAAGAGGAAGCTCGCCGCTAGCGGCAACAGTAGAGGAATATGCACGATGTTTGATAGGCCGAGCACGATGCCACAATGACAATCTATGCAAGGCTGGTGTTGAACGAACAACAAGGATCCTCCAAACTAGGGCGGGTGACCATGGTGTCTTTGTGAAAACCACCGCAAAACGTTCATGCGCTGCAAACTCTTGCACATCCTTGGGACCCATTCACAAGCTTACCACGGACTATCACAAGATCCATCAAGGTCATGATAACCGCTACAACTGTCAACAACTCAGCTGTCTGGAGATACCTTGTCCCATCGGCAAAACAAACTTTAGAGACGCTGCCAACATCGTTCAACTACGGCACGACGCCAAGCAGCAAGCACTGGTCAACATCCACTCGGAGTTGAACTGGTCTCACAAGGGCACATATGATGTCATCGGTGTACCTCCACGATGCGCGTCAAGATAAATCGCGATTGCCCACGAACGACTACGGCTGATCTCCGTCATGACATCCAACGCCCAACGCCAAGAACATGAGCAGATGAACGACCTGACTTGAAGACGAGCATGAGCCCTTTGGCCATCACCATGAACGGTTCCACTGACGCAGCCGGAGCCGAAGTCCTCACTCGGAGAAGGTTCCTCGCTTTCTTGCACGAAACTACAGCAAGTGACTGGCCCACTGGCTTCAAACCCACTGTGGATAGAGAGTACGATGGAAAAAATCCAGCCCGAATCTCCTAGCTTACCATACACACCTGGCATCTGAGTAGCTAGAGTGTGACCCACGAGTATGGAAAATATCTTCACAATCACCCTAGCCGACCGGCGGCGGACATGGTGCGGCTTTCCAGAGGTCTATTGGCTCCTGGGAACTCTGTGAGCAATTTCATGGAACTTCTAGAATTGTACCAATGGTTAGACATTGAGGTACTATCTATACCAGTGCCACCAGAAAGAACAATGAGTCTTTTTAGACACTTCATCAAGTGCTTTATGAGAAGAGGAACTCATCCCCAGAAGATAAAGCGCGAACAGGTCATTATCACTGCCTTCCGGTTGAGTATGTCTAAGCAACATGGAGATGTTATATATACACATGTATAATGGTATTGATTTTCTCCATGATAACATTATCATATTGACCAATGAGTACGTATATTATGAGACCTTTCGGACCCGGTTTACCTGACCTATGGTGTACCATCTAGCCCACGATCATTGCTATGCACCCATTCGAATCGACATCAAATCAATCACAGGTTTTGACGCCAGCCAATAAGTCGACAGAGTCTGATTGCGATATAGAGGCCGACGGCCAATGAACAACAATAACAATATTAATAGCATAACATTATAGCCACGAAACCAGCAAGTGTGCCTCTACCGCCACAGGCAACCAACGTAGCCCTATAAGCACCTCTCTCGTCCCAAAACCGCTGCATAGAAGTACCCGTTGTCAGTCCCCTCATCATTCTTAAAAAGAAGAGAAGTCACAAAGGGGTTGTAATACAATACGCTCGCAGATTTTAGTATTTGCATGTATTCAAATATGCAAATAACAGAATGGTTTCAGTTCTGCACTTTGCAAAATAATATACATTACAAAATACATTGCGTTTTCAACGAAATTTGAACAAGCCAGCACAATATAAGTATTAGCATCGACCGCAGGTTTCACCATTAGTCCGCTGCCCATGCACACCTGCACACTCTTCACAACAGCAGGCGAAACTCCTTCGCGACCCGCTTTTCCCCCAAAACAGTTCAAATTTTATCTACTATGTGAATTCCCAAGCATCCATACGAACGGTACTATTCGTAGTTTTAATCTCGGAGCAGTGGTAAGACTGTACACATACGAGACATATGAGGTTACCACACGAGCTCACAAACATGCATGGACAAAGCCTTTCTACCTTTCGTTAGGTCCCGGGCGCTTATACTATCCCTGGGAGGTGGTAGCCTCCCACAACCCAGGCTCACCGATGGTGTCACCATGAACAATATCAGTGGGGTACTCGGCCGATGGAAGCAAACCATATATGCACTTCACCCAATTCAAATGCCATTAATGACTCTTTACAATACCCCGGTGGGTCATTGTAGGGTATTCACTTATACTGACCAACTCGCCCCAGAGCCACAGTGTAGGTTTTTCGTTGTTCTTTGTCAGCGTACATCTGTAGAGCATTGCTTATCGACGGTTGAAGGAGCAACCCCCAATCGGTACCACAAAAGCACCATAAACACATGATCACTTCGCCCTAAGGGTCAAAGCAATGTTTTTCAGTGTTTGTTTTCCACCAATGACTGCCAGGTCGGAAGACCATGTATTCCATGATTTCCCATTAAATCTATTTCCCCAACATCCATTCATATAAATAAGAGGTCATTGATATTAATAACAACCGAGAGTGTCCTAATTGACATCTTCCAACACGATGAACCCAGATTCTTT